>JAEMON010000012.1:9942267-9960946 GCA_030264115.1 Lygus lineolaris
CTCTGGTAGGCCACCGCAAAAACATTATTCATGTTAATAAATGTACACTCCCTGTTTAGGTAATTATATGGATTGTGTGGAAAGCATCATAATGATGCTGAGCTCCACCACAGAGTTGGATATTTATTTAATTATTTTCTTTGTGTTCTCTCTTAGTTGCTTGATTACGTGTTATTTTATTTAAAATTTAAAATTGTTTACCTTCGTTTGTCTTCAGTAGTTCCTAAGTAAAGAAGTCATCATTAAATCGTTTTATAAATTTGTATTCTTTTTCGAATTTATTTTTATGGTTAATTGTCATTAGTTCTGATATTAGTTTAAATTCTTTGTTGATAATTTTGATTCCTTTATATCGAGTCGTGTTTTGTGCATAACAATTTTTTACTTTCCGTAATTTTATTCTATATTTGATGTCCCTACGTTCCCTTTCATTTTCATAAAATAATTTCTTCTCCTTTTAAATTAATACTAACATGTTTTTAGCGTGAAGTTGGTGGAGTGTTAGTAAATTTAATTCGTTGAACAACAATTCAGATTGATATTGCATCGCTTTCCCGAATATGATTTTAAGGTTTTTTTTCTGCAGTTTAAAGATTTTATCAATCAAATATTTGTAGGTTCCACCCCAAATTACCACAGCATAAATTGCATTACTGATTCAAACAGTGCTTGACATAATATATTTAAGAAGTTTTTTGGGGAAGTGTATTATCGAGTGAAGTATACATGAGCATTTTCGTAATTTTTGGCACAGGTATTTTGTGTTCGTCCCATTTTAGTTTGCTGTTTATAATGACTCCCAAGTACTTCAGAGTACTCGTCTTAGTAATTTCCGGGCAGACACATCTTTCTTGACCTGGTTCACAGTGGTGGTATTGCAAATTACCGTTCGACAACAGTAATCCGGCACAGGCAGACAGACTCCGACTGACAGGTTCTGTCGGTTTCTCTCTTCTTTCCTCGCGATTTCCGTGTAAGATGATTTCCCTGATTTGCTGTATCGCTGTGTGAATCCCTGCTGTGTCGCCACATTCATAGTATCCATCTATGCAATAACGTTTGGTACTAATAATTAGTACCGAACTAATAATTAGTACTAAGAACTAATTAGTATCGAACTAGTAATTCTGGAGCTCATATCCGGGCTCAAAAACACAAACGGCTTTGATGTACATGGTTTTTCATCAAAAATTATAAAGCTTGTTTCTCTGGTATTTCATCTTACACACCTAATTAATGAATCAATAGAATCGGCGATATTTCCCTCAGCTCTGAAGGTTGCAGAAGTTATTCCACTTTTCAAGAAGAAAGATCGCAGCGAAATTTCAAATAATCGTCCCATCTCAACGCTCCCTGTTTTCATCCCTACTACCTCACACATCAGCCAAAAAATTATAAGAAGGAATAAGAAATTATCCAGACATAAAATTTTCAAGAAATGCACACCAGAGGAACAACAAACCAAGTAGCACCAAGTGGTAGTACGAAGTGGTACTTAGTGTGTTGCTTCTTTTGCATGGTTTGGTTTGGATTTTCATGTGTGCCTGTGACTGCATTTCTTCCAACACATACCTACAGGTTTCACCCGAGGATGAGTCTAGTCAAACCCGAAACGTCTTTTGAAACAATCTTGAATGTGAACAAAATTCGGAAAGTTCCATTCATGCAGCATGAGTTGGTGAGCGAATGTTCATAGAATAATTTTCACCAATTTGGTGGGTGATTCCTATAGGACATTTCACGCTGATTCCGAATATACCATACCTAGGCATAACATATTCTTATATTTAATTCTTACTATTATATTCTTATACATTTTTGACTCTAAATTTTCAAAATTTGAACCCTTGAAGTACTCTTTACATATAAATCTCTATACCTACTATATAAATATATAGGTACTTATATATATACATATTAAAAAAATGTTAAATTTGAGGAATCGTTTTAGAGTGGTCTGAAACGGATTTCCATGAAGAAAATTTTCAAAAATTTTCATTACAAAAATGTTGAAGCCATTGCAATAGCTTTTTTTTCTTCGAAAATCCGCTAAAATGAGGGGTTTCGACGAAAACTCTGAGGTACACTTTGGTTGGAAATCAGCTGTGAAATTGGACTTTGAGATTTGTCATTTAAATGTGGGGATACCCTTTATACCTCCACACCTTTCGAGCCCAATTTATTCAGCTGGTTTTTTCAAGGCTCTGAAAGGACTATGTAATCCTCAGATAAATTTCCTCACATTTGTCGAACCAGGCGCATGTTACGAGCGAAATGTCTCAGGGTGTGAACTGGAAAGAGCCACCCAATAAATAAACTATGGCGATATTCTTATTCATTCGGCGCGTAAATCAAAAAACCGTCCTCCCTCAATGGGGTTCGAACCCGGCCAGTTCGTGTACCGGGCATAAATCTCCCTACCACCCGCTTATAATAGCTACACGGGAAAATTTCAATGAACAGAGTCCACGAATTAATCACTAGAGAGTATCTCGTATAATGGTCGTGATGGAATTATGGCTGACCACGCAGGGTTGTTGACAACTTAGCCCCAACTTGCAGCAGACGTCCCTTTGAAACCGCTTGGTCAGGTTAAAAAAAATATATATATATGTGATAAATAAATATGAACAAATAAATTTTTGGTTTATCATTTACAATTAAAAACCGTTGAAATCGACACAGAAAAAAAGTTAGGTCCTGTGAGGACCCAACCTATGTTGGAACCAATTGAGGGTCGTGGTTGGCAAAGAGGTGGATTTTCCATGCACAAACTAATTCTCTCTTACTGTGAGCCTTCCTCATAATTGGAGCCCGGAAAATTAGGTAACTTTTTAAAAAAATCGAAAATATGATTTTGCGAAATTTTGCAACCTACCAAAATGAAGTAATGACCAAAAAATATCTGCCAAGTTCGGTGGGCAGTATTGTTTCCTCACTTTTGTAACATGGACAACTTTTGTAACATGGATTTCACCGAAATCGGTAAACCTAATAGTCCCGGAGTTATGCATATTACAACAAATTGCATGTTTGCGCATGCGCAATAGCTATTAAAGAAACTGTTGTGGCAATCGTCTTGGAGTCAATTAAGAGATCGGAAATCGTAATTTTCAGGTAATTAACTTGAGTGTATGCTCGCTACTGGTGTCTGAGGGGTTATGAATTGATAGAGGGCCGTCTAACCCGCAAAATCCCTGAAAATCTCATCTAATTCGGACCATAATTTCGTATGGTTCCCTGGGACGAGGAAATGACCACAGAGAGAAAGACAGACCGACAGCCATTAGGAAAGACACACAGACAGAAGTGCACTGAGACAGCCACACAGACAGACAGAAGGACGAACACATAGACATGCCGACCGACGACGGACATACAGATAGACAGAGAGCATTGAAACGCAAAAAGCAAACGACCATAATTTCGTATGGTTTCCGAGACAAGGTCATGACCACAGACAGCAAGGCAGGCCGAGAGACATTAGGATGATGAACACACAGGAAGACGGACAGTGAGACAGCCACACAAACAGACAGATCGACAGACAGAAGGACGAACACAAGGAACCAAAGTTGATCAGGAAGCATTGAAACACGAAGAGCAAGTGAAAATGTTAATTTTGGAGGACACATTTTGCTTCCTCAATACCAAAGGTAGGAAGCTATGTATTCGTGGAAGAAATTTAAAAAAATGTTTTTTCTCCAAAATCAAGATTTCCACTAACTTCTTACGTTTCAGAACTTTCAGGACAATGTTGGTTCCGTGTCTGCAAGGCAGCAGAAGCTTTGTTTGCACTCTCAAAATGAAAACAATTTTTGTGCTCCAAAATCAAAATTTCATCTCCCATTTTGCGTTTCAGGCCCTCCTGAACAAATTTGGTTTCGTGTCTGTCTGTCGGTCTGTGGTCAATTCCTTGTCCCAGGCAAAACTATGTTATGAAGTTATGATCCAAATTCGATTAAATTTTCAGGGATTGTGCGGGTTGCCCCTTGAAGGTGCCTTATTAATTTCATCGCCATCGGTCTTTTTGTTGACATAGGGATAACTCCGGAACTATTCTACCAATTCCGCTGAAATATTCACTGAATCTATTCTGATTCTATACGTCCTTGTTACAAAAGTGGAGAAGCTATACTGCCCCCGAGACTTGCAGAGTTTTTTTTTTTAATTTTGAAGGAATCGGTAGAGAGAAAGCAAAAATATGCAACTACAACCAAAATAGGACATTTCAATTCCATTTTAAGCTCTACCCAGTCGATTCTAAAAACTTACATAGTCAACGTACGAAGTTTCAAGCTTGGGAAAACATGAAAACTTCAGAAAATAGTGTTTTTTTAAGTGAATTTTTCTGCAATCCAATGCCCAAATATTCCAGAATTGCAAGAGTACGATTATATCGTAGATCGTAGAAGCTGTCTACCAGCAAATGGACGTACAGCATCTTTCGAAAACAAAAAACGAAAATTTCGCAATCTCCCGTCGTGGATCCGACGTCTCCCCAGAAAAGTGACCGAGGAAAGGTGACCGGAGGTATTTTATGCGGACCGGACTCATGTATTTCCGCTGTATCTCCACCTCGCATCTCCCACTAAAAAACCCCCCGAGGTGATGTAGGTGATGTACTCGCGCTGGGACTCCCTATTTTACATACTTCGATACCTATTTGTCCTCTTATGTCCTCTTTTTCCTCCAACCGAGTTCCCCTATCGCTCGACTTGGATCGACTGATATCTCCCGAGGAAGAAATACCGAGTGCGAGGCGCGATTGGGCCGATAGAGTTTCTTCGGACAGGACTTTTGTCGCGTTCTTTCACGATGTTCGCTGAGGCGAGTTGGATAAAAGTACCATTATACGAGTTCTAACTGTTTGTTACATGACCAGTGTGTCATTTTTGACGCAGTTAACGCAGTATTAACTGTGAAGTGCGTTACAACAAACGTTCAATGGGGCATTCCAGTCATTTTGGAGAATTTTCGAAGAAATGAATCAAACCTGAATGAAAGCTGAAATGCAAATTACTATAAAAACTTGAAAATTTCTTTAAAAATGTCTTTAATGTCAAATGTCTTATTACAGGTTTCTGTGGTAAGGTCTGATAGACAGTCTTAGGGAAGGTCTGATAGACAGTCTTAGGGAAGGTCTGATTGACAGTCTTAGGGACAGGTCTTAGGATAGGCTTAGGGACAGGTCTTAGGGAAGGTCTGATAGGCAGTCTTAGGGAAAGTCTGATTGACAGTCTTAGGGACACGTCTTAGGAACAGGTCTTAGGACAGGTCGGACAGGACAGATCACAGGTCGGACAGGACAGGTCGGACAGGTCTTAGGACAGCCTTAGGGACAGGTCTTAGGAAGGTCTCATATAGGCAGTCCTAGGGAAGGTTTGATATACTTAAAACAGGTTGCTGTGCGAAAGTCTGATATACGCCAAACCAAAATTGTTCAGGAACTCTTAAACGTGAAAAACGATTAAAAATTTTGATTTTAATTTCTAATTTCTGATTTTTTTTTTTTTTTTTTTCAGAATCCAAAAGATTTTGAAAATAAAAAGCCCACAATTTCTAGATGAAATGTCTTAGGACAGACTTTTTTTGTCTGTTTACAAAGAAGATCCATGCTTTTGATTTGTACCAGCTACCTATTTGTCTAGCTTTTGCGGAGTATTAGGAAAGGACATTTGGCCGACTATTCGGTATTCAAAATGTTTAAGAAACCCATTCGGATCAACACTAAAAACTCCTCTTTCCTTTCGCTGTCCTCACAAATTGGTTACGACTCGTACGTCACAATGGAGACGTCTCAAGCCGTTTTCTCCTCTCGAAAATAAGTTACGGCACCAAAGGCAGGAATTTTTGAACTCATTAATATCTAAAAACCCCAGCGTGGGCGTCCTCAGTGGAGCTGTGTTCTGCATACAATGCGACAGCCGATATATTTCTCGAGTCTCCAGTGTTAAAATAAGTGACCTGGGCCCGTTAGAGATTTTTACCTTCCCCTTTCTCCCAGAACCATCACGAGTGATGTTAATCACCTTCAGGTCACCACTTTATATCGCCTTTGCCGATTTTTCTTCGTGCTTTTTTTCGTTCTTTTTCAAACGTTTACCATAATAATACCATTACAGAGGTTAATCGGGGATGCTGGAATCGATTTCATGGTTGCAAGTATAAAAGTGAAGTTTGTGACGAAGGGGAATCGAGATTTACATAGGCTCTCGAAAGGATGGGATTGTTTGGTTCGGTGACAGCGCGTGTTTTGTATGCAGTTGAGATGTGTAACGACTTTGGTGCATAATACATACTTCCTGCTACGTTATGAATAGATGATGGGTGCCTATAATTTTAACATTTTTTAATGGGCAGGTAACTTTTGAATTCACTCACAATTAATTATTAATGTTAGCCCGAAGGCCCTATTATCCGTCGATTTTCATGTGGTGACCGCTATGGGCGCAGCTCCAGCCAGTAAGAGAAAAGTTTTCATCGTTATAGCTATGTGTTTATGCTTCAAAAATTGAAGGTAAAATCCAAGAAGGGACTAAAGAATGTTACCTCTAAGTATTCAATGAGTTGAAAACTTGCTGTTTTCTTTATTGAGAACCTTGTTGGCAGAAATGTTCCTGTTTATACCTGTCAGGAACGACCACATGCGAGATGCTGAAGGGAAAGAAATTCACTTGCAGCAAAATAATCCAACGCACCTGAGAGGAAGAGCTTTAAGATGTTACGGGGTAGCAAATTCACCGCTGGGAAAGGGAGAAAATTCTTCAGAAAAATCTCTGGCAAGACGTCTAATCCGAATCAAAATACACGTCGCGACAGGAGAAGTTATTCTGTGGATCGATCAAGACTTTGGAAAGATAAGGGTGATTTTTGGCTGTCTCGCAAAAAGCGATGGCTGAATTTCAGTGCTGAACCGCACAGGCTGGCAAATGTTATATCTGATTTAAATTACATCGATGTTTACTATCGATTGTGTACTCGCTGGACATCCTCTCTCGTGTCTTGGAAGAGCAGTCAGTCTTCCTTTGATATACTTTCCGTTCGAGTTGAATGTAATGTACCAGTGTTGAAGACCATCTTGGAGAATATAGTATATTCTCCATGTATACATAGCTAACTACCTATGTATTACATAGTTAATGCGAACTCTAGTGCAGAAAAGTCAGCGTGTATTTATTCCAAGGACCCAACAAGTTTTGGCGACGAGTTAATCGGAATTGACCACTTAGCTACAGTATGTACCAATAAGTAGTCTAAATGTACGTATTTGGATGATGTGCATGATCATAGACATGAAAATGATTCGGATATTACGTTAAGTGATACCTACATTGTTTAATAAGTTGAATGTTTTGCAGCTTCAATCGAATGAAGACATCAACAATACTGGCTGATTATGTTGGAAATCTAATCGAGCCACTCGGATCGAGTAATATCGATGTAACGTATCAGGATAGGACATTATCAATATCAGTTCTTGATAGTGGATCAACATGGACCCCCTTGATTGGTCGCTCCGGTGTAAAAATAGTGTTTGTCTCTCCTGAAAAGTTGCCAAAAGTCAGTTAGCACGAGTTGCATCTTCAACGACGAAATGTTAGCCTACTGATGTTACTATTACCTACTGATGCTTCAGTTAATGCTACTGTACAGGAAATGTAGCATCTGCTCTTTCGTAGAGTCTACTGAACAAGTCCTAAACTACCCTCAAAATTTGAGGGCAATTACAAACTTCCCTTCGTAGGTATTTAATAGAATTCGTGAAGAAGCCAAGGACTGGTCTTCGAACGATATCAATGAAATTCGCTCGTAGCAACCTTGAAACACTCAACAAAATCACAATCCATAACCATAAATCATTTTCATTGAGCTTAGGACATGGCAAAACTCGACATGCATATGTAGGTATTTAGGCATCCAAAAAGTGAAATCGAGTCTTTTGGGAAGGGATAATGATTAACTGCTCTGCAAATGGGTGCCCTTGGTATTGAATTATGAATGGAACTCAGAGATCCCGTTTTGATGAATGAGTCGGGATGTTTACCACTTTTCGCAATGAGCTGTGACCTGCACCCCGTCGTACGGGAAAAATTGAGTGCGATGATGGTTTTCTCGGCTGCGTCCACCCACCCATAAACGCAGGGTTAGAGTTTTCCTTCCCCGTGTTGTCATCAATCTCGAGGACAAATTTTGTGTTGAAATGCTGAATGGAATATTGTTTTCATTCATCAACTACTGGGGGTTTGCCATGCATGTATTGCTGACAACTGACCGATACTTCATTCAAGCGTCATATGAGGGACTTCACCGGCGTTCCTGCCATAGTGATGTCCTACAAGTAGTTAGTCCCCCCTATTCTGGAGTACGCCTCGGTAGTCTGGTCCCCACATTACAGGGTACACAGCGATCAAATAGAAAAGGTTCAGCATAAGTTGTTGAGATATGTGGCCTTCAAACTGAGTCTCCGAGGTGATGAGGTGGATTACGAGGAACTGTTGAGGACATGTAACCTGAGCTCACTAGAGTATCAAAGGAAGTTGGCTGATGCCACGTTGCTCTTCAAACTTCTTAATGGACGTTTGGACTGCCCTGCTCTCCTCTCAATGTTGAACTTCTCAATCCCACAGTTTCACTCAAGGATCCCAACGGTCTTCCTAGTCCCCTTCTGCGCCACCAATTACCTGTACCATAGGCCTCTGTCCCGGATCCCAAAGGAGATGAATTGGGTGCTGCAGAATAACCCAAAAATGTCGACTTACTCTCCAGCTCTTTGTCCACTGTTTTGGCCGCAATCCTGAACACTTGACGCCTCATTCAGTGTCTCACTGTGCCGGACTGGTCCCCTGAATTCAGTTTGTTTTAACTCGTATTTATTATTAGTATTGTATTGTATGTATTTAATTTGTATTTATACTTGCCTGTTTGATTCGTGCTTCCCCTAGCTGTTACTTATTATTGTGCTCTTTGGACCTGTGTATATTCAGATACCTACTTGCTTCGTGCTTGCCCGTGTTTTGAATAACTAAATAAAATAAATAAATACTTTCGTCCAAAATGTTTACCAATTCAAAGCATGAAACAATTATTTTGAGTTTTCCAAGAGGCATTTTGATTCTCAACAGATCTTCCTCTGCTGCCTCCCGTGTATCACTCAGTTGTGTGTTTGGCAGATTCGGAACCAGAGTACAGGAACCTAAAATACCTATAATTAGCTTTAAAAAACATCTGGACAGATGGGACCGCCCAAAATACGAAAGAAAAGTTGTTGACTATCGAATTCTGGGTCGAATGAGACCAAAGTCAGCTTATCAACAAGGTAGCCATCATTTTTAGCGATTTGTCGATGTTTCCTGAGAGTTTTCCGTTTAAAAATCACCAAAAATAATATTTACGGTTTGATGAGCAGCGTAGGTCACATTTAACGTAGAATTCGATAGTAGGTATATAAAAAATATACAGCTTCTTTACAAAAATAAATTTTGGGCGGTTCCATTGGTAAAAAACGTGAATTTTATTCGGATTTTTTGAAGATACCGCTAACGATTTTACATTATTACAGTAAATTAGCTGTTTGAAATAGAAACACATCACGTTATGTATGTTCGGAATCCTAGTTGAAATCCTCCTCGGTAACATCTTTTCTCACTGTCTGACTCACCGATTCTTCTCAAAATTAGTGGATAATTATAATATTCTAAATCCCTTCAGTTGACTCTAATATACACATTTCAATGATCTATACAATCATATTATAGATATGAGAAAGATATGTGCCACGTCCACATGGCAGACTTTTATTTTACATTAAACCCCTCACTATATTTGTTTCTAAATAATAATTCTATTCTATTGTGAAAACACTTTGCTAATCATTGTCTTTAACCAGAGAACCTGTCCTGTACATCTGGAGGACACTTCTGCCGAAATATATAATTTTATATATGTTTGACAAAGAAATAAATAGGTAAAGGAATATAACATGAATCGTTAACCTAGCGATTTAGAGAAGGTAGCCAAATTTCCCACCAATTTTATTGTTTTCGATTAATCGTATACAAAATGTAATTATATCTATATATAGTGAAAGACCTAAACGGAATGAAACTTGTCGGCACGATCCAAACAGAGATGAATAAACTATCGATCAAATCCTCGACTACAGCTCGCTTCTTTTAAGGCTCATTTATTAAATAACTCGCGCTAAATGAAATCGAAAACAGGTTTTAAAAATAAATAATTATCTACTCCGCGTTCGGCTTGTCATCGAAAGTTGAAAGAAATTCATCTCCGAGCCTTTACGGAGTTGAATGAGATTCTTTCATTCGAGTTCCGGTACAATAGTGAGGAAGTATCCTAATGAAACGTCTCGTCGGACTCTCTTGGGCTGGAGAGGGTTAATGATCATTAATTAACCGAGAGCTTGCAGGGGGGAAAGATGGAAAAAAAGAAGAAAGAAAAACAGTTTGAATGAAAGGTGCATCATTTATCATTTGAAGTCCGTTCCCGACTGGGCTCAGAACTAGCCTTCCAGCCTGGGCTAATGGTGGTTGTCGTGAGGATCATCTTAACGTCGTACATTATACTGGGTATTACCTACTTGTATCTCGGATCTTCTTTAGTCGTGAGTTTGATAGTAGAGTCAGAAGTTGGGAACGTTGTTGAAAGGTTGTGGAGCTATCAATTATCATCATCAGTATCACGAATATAGGAACACTAGTCAGGTTATCCACTAAACACTTGTACAATTTTCTACGCAATCATGTTGACAAGACAACACTGCGAATTGCTACACAATAGATTATTATTTTCCGTTAGGTAATCCCCTGTTTAGCAGGGTTGGGCACATTTTTATTTATAAATAAGGTTGTGAATTAATTCATGCTGCGTGACTGGAACTTTTTTTTCCTGCATGCTCACTGTCTACAATATTTCCAGAATGATCGTTCTGAAGTTAATTCTAAAGTTTAATTCGCCGTAAATAAAAAAAAAAGTTCACATATATATTTGTGAATTCAAAAAATGCACATATTTAGTTCACTAATTATTTGTTCACATATTCACAAAAAATCACAAATTATTTGTTAAATTAAAAACAATTTACAGATTTGTTTGTGAATTTAAAAAAATTCAGGTTCAAAATAATAAAATTTAAAATAAATAAATGGAACATTATTTTATCTAACTTCTACAATAATATAATGCGGAAAATTAATACATTAATACCTACAGTTTTGCACTATTCTGCAGTAGCTCACCTTGGAAAGTGTTCACCCTTTGGGTTGAATGAGGAATGTAAAAACCAGGCGCTCATTTTCGACTGACTTTTGTCAGACGTGAAAGTTGAACGTTGTTTTCATAATAAGGACTCAGTAGCGATCGCAGCAGTTCCCGATCCAGGAGCTGGTTCTCTATCTGGAGCTCATTATGTTGGCGCCGGAAGGCCGAAAAATGAGAACTAGACGTTATACGTCGGATTAATATCACGCAACGACCAGTAGTTGACACGCTTCCATAAATTTGTTTGATCAAAAGGAAAAATATAATATAATATTATAAACGATGCAGTTTAGTTAATTATTATATACCTATCCCTAATTCATTATCCTTAATTCCTATTCATATGTTCGGGTTTTTAATCGTGATGTTAACTTCACTAAGGCACGAAGGCTCCACATTACCTGCAGCTTATTATAACTTAGGAGATGATCGGGGGTTTTGCAATGTGATGAATGTAGGGATGCAAAATCGGAAGCCAACAATCGATTTTGAAAATCGTTTCTCAATCGAAAGCTTAAAATCGATTGCACCAATTAATCGAGTGAAAAAATTCGATTTTTCAAGACACTTAAGTAGGTAGGTACCTACCTATTTAATTAATTTTTTTTTTTTTTTCAATTTAAAAAACATTATGTGAATGCTATGGTAGTTTGGTATTTTACCTATCAAAATTTGGTAGGTTTTTATTTATTTAAAATTCATTTGCTTTTTTTACAAAAATAATGGAACTTTCAATGGGTGCATGAAAATGAAATTATTACGGTGGGGTCATTCAAGAATTTAAAAACTTGTTTGGTTCGGATTTTTCGGACTGTTTTGGATTTTTTTTTCTATCAATTTTTGACAAAAAAATCGATTTTGGGCTAAAAATCGGAACAATCAATCGATGAAAAAAAAAATTTATCTGCATCCCTAGATTAATGAAATTGACGATTTGATGGTGCGTGCGTTTGTAAAAACACAAAATTGGGAATTTCTTAAGGTCTGAAGAGGCAGGTATGCACGCTTACTACGAATAATCGCTATGCACGTAAATATGAGCCGAGCAGGTAGCGGGTGGAGGCACTGCGGTATACATCTACCGAGATGCTCGTGGTCTTTGAAAGAACCTGATGATCGTCCTAGTCCTCATACTAGTCCAAAAAGTGAAGAAAGTAGTTCAGATCGCTCCATCCTAAGAGTTTTTTGAAAATCTAATTTCTGCCGATAGCAACAGGTTGGTATACTTTCCTTTTTCCCCTTGCAGGTTGGGTGAGGAAAGTAACATGTGCAAACACTATCGCAATGAATCAAACCTTCGGACCATGAATAATTATCTATTTCAATAAATCCTGCTCCTCTCCCCGACTCTTAAGTCCAGAACCAGCCGACTGTCCGTTGAACTCCTCAGCTACCAGTTTTACTCACTCCGGACCCCAGGAAGCCCATCCGTTCCCCAATGAATTTTTCATACATTATTTTGATATATGTATACTCAAAGCTGTTATCCGCTAATAAAACCTCGGGCGGTTTCAAAAAAGAAGAAAAATCG
The DNA here is from genome assembly GCA_030264115.1 of Lygus lineolaris. Taxonomy (NCBI): domain Eukaryota; kingdom Metazoa; phylum Arthropoda; class Insecta; order Hemiptera; family Miridae; genus Lygus; species Lygus lineolaris. The sequence continues at coordinate 9,955,079 of JAEMON010000012.1, forward strand.
ACTAGGGACGTTTCCATTTAGAAAAATGAAATGCACTTTGTTATTCCGGGCCTTTCTCACACCTGCCAGGTAATTAAAAATCTGTCGGAATTATTTCTTATGCAAATGCATTCGTTTCTGGTCGCCTCTTTTTCCTCGCTTCTCCGTTTGTTGATAAATCACTACACAAAGTCCAGCTGAGAGGACAGAGCTAAATCTCGACTGTAGAGAAAAATTTGGATTCGAAACCGGAGAGTTGCGACATGCGACTGTTACACGACATCAACCATGGAAGGCGGAGCCCAGAGTCAGCATAGGACATGATTTTCGGGTGAGTACTCAAGTCAAACAGAGAGATTACAGAGTTCCATTCATTGGCGGATAGGTCCAGCTATGGGAACTGATGAATATAACGACTATATGAATATAACGACTTCATCAACCAAATAACAACTTTTTCCCTATTAAAACCAGCAATTAGCAACGACCACGAGTTAGAAGTGAATTTAAAAAACATCTGCCAAGTTGGGTGGGCAGTATAGCTTCTTCACTTTTGTAACATGGACGTAGAGAATCAGTTAGTGAACATTTCAGCGAAATTGGTAGAATAATTCCGGAGTTATGACTATGGCAATAAATTCAAAGTGTGCAAGTTTGCAAGTTTGCAAGCGCAGAAGCCATCATTTATCCGATTGTGGTGAAATTCATAGGTCTTGGAGTCAGCCCCCAAGTTCACACTTTGAATTCGAGCGAAATCGGTCCATTAGCGACTGAGAAACAGCAGTTTCAGGAAATTTACGTTTGCGCATGCGCATACCTACGCTACTATACATACGCATACCTACGTTTTCTTTGTTTTTTTTTTATAGTGGTCCGATGGCGATTAAATCTCTCGTAAATCTCTACCTCGTACAATCTCTTAAATTTCACCGAAATTAGCCAAGTAGTTATGGCTATGATCACATTTTGAAATTGCGCATGCGCAGTAGGTATTATTTATCCAATCGTGACGAAATCCTTAGTGATTGTCTTGGAGTCATCCACAAACTACCCTCCAAATTTGAGCGAAATAGGTCAATTAGGAACTGGGATACCGGGGTTTCAGGAAATGCACGTTTGCCCATGCGCTCTCGCTACTTAAAGTCCGATGGCGATTGAATTCATAGGAAACCGTCAAGGTGCTAAACCGCACAACCCCTGGAAACTTCATCAAATTTAGACCATTCTTCATATATTCAGAAAGCTCTGAAAAGTCAAAAGCTAGTGGAAATTTTGATTTTGGAGGACTTTTTTTTTCTCGCACGAATACATAGCTTCCTACCTTCGGTAGTGAGGAAGCTAAAAAGTCATGGAGGATTTATCCGTGATGGTCAGTGATATAAAGAGCAAAAGTAGATGGCTGGGTCTTTTAAGGATGTCTTGGAACGAGGTTTTGGAGTGAGTAATTAAATGAGTCTTCCCTACTCATACGAAATCTTGTTCCATGCCAACTCTAGACGCTGCCTCCATCCTCTGTATCTAATCCTGTGAAAAATCTTTAATTTCTAGCAACAAAAGGTACCCGATCTCGGCAATTTATTCAGCAAGAACTGCCGGCAATACAAATTGCCTTAGCTGCTCAATACCATAGCCAAAATCCCGTCCCGTTGAATGCTAATCGGCCTCTGTCTGTGGATTGAGGGTTGAAATTTCGAACAGTGGGTGACTAGGTACAAAGTATAATTTCTGGGATGACTCTGAGCCATTTCCCGGAATATCTAGTGCAAAGACCAACTTCTTTTTGGGCTTTAGCCCCCTCCCCTAAATCAGCCACTGGGTCCCGGTCTTTTTTTGCACTATTTTCGGTTATATTTTTCATTTGGCCGAGTGTTGAATGTAGAACGTTTTGTGCTGAGTCCTCAGTGACTCAAGTATTTCGCCTTTCGTTTTGTACATGTACCTACTGCCTGATTTTATGACATTTTGGTTAGCGATATTCACATTTTCTCAATATTCTCACATTTTCTATCCATTCAAAGAACACCTCTTTCATTTCTCTTACTCAGATAAGCCCTACAGCCGGTGCCATTCACTAAGTCGTTTCTCCACGGATTCCCCGAGCCATAAATCTACTCTTTCCCTGACCCGGACGTTTCGAATTTCTTTCGCAAGCCTTCATCAAGAAACCTCAACGGTTTTCCACCCCCACGGGAAAAACTGGGAAAGGCGATTTCATTCACCGCCCACCGGGTTTCATTCAGTTCCGCTCGAGGAAGGGGAAAAAGACAAAGTGACAATTTCGTAGGGTGAAAGTAATCTTGGGGGTGATACGGGCTCTGGAGTCCATTCATTATAAGTAATCAGGCGATGTTGCGGTATAAACATGGAAGAGAGGGAGTGGTGATTGATGACGTCATCCCACGCCCCACCATTCAAGTCCTCGCAAAGATGGATGTTTGGCGAGCGGGAGAGTCAGAGCCAGTGATCAGCGTGGGTATCACCGGTATCACTGAATCAGTGTGTCACTGGGGTGTAATTGATTTGTGGAAAAAGAGATCGGAGAGGGTGAAAAGAAAAATGGGTTTATCTGCTCATCATCGCTTAGGTACATATCACTCTTATCAGTTCAGGATGTGGATGTGTTGTTTCCATTTGGTGAAAATAATGGGGAATTCTCAGATCTGTGCCGACTATTCGAATAGTTTAGCTGCGCAGAATCATCTGAGCACACTCTTGTGACTATTCAAATATTCTATCCGTTTCAACTGTTTCGTGTGAAACTTACCCTACTGATGGGGAAATTTTCATAGGGTGTTACCCTGCAGAATTGAAAAATAGAAAGAATGACGCAAAAAGATTTTAAATTGATCGATTATTGAATGAGAGAAGTTGGAACAATGTTTTAACGGTAAAATGGTAACGATAGGGGGGGGGGGGGGGTTATTATTTTTTTTAAATACATTGGCCTGAAGTAGTAATAAGATTTGTAGTGAGAGTTAACATATACATGAAGGGTCAGGGGAAAGAACAGGGAATGTCCATTTTTTCTGAATTCGAGCTCTATAGCGCATTCTGTTAGTATTCGGAGTCAAAACTTCTTCACATTATGCTGAATGGAACTCATGGGTGTCGGAATTTTTTTTTTCTACTATAACGCGAAAAATATTGATTTTTTTAAAGTTCAAAATGAAAAAGCTGCTTTTTCTCAAAAAAAGCTTTTTTGTAACATTCCTTAATCTTTCCCCTTACCCTTCATATGAACTCTATAATTCCCGAGATTTGCGAATTTTTGATGACGGTTCACACCCTGGCCGGAACACCCTTAAGAAAGAAAATTTCGAGGGTAACTACTTTAGGTAAGCTTGGAGCTTGTGCTCGTGATAATTCCAAAGGTGGAAACCAGTGACATAATTGGAGAACAAATTATTACAAGAACTTCACAATGTCGAGAAAGGTTTAAATTCTTTCTCCTTCTCGTACCGGACCCCGATTATGACTAGGTATCTAAAGTATCACTTCAACAGATCTACAATATGGACTGTAATAATTTTGAATTTCAAGAATGAAGATAGTGATTCTAGCAATTTCAGAAGATTCTCAAGACGCACCTTACTACCAACTGCCCACTTTTCAGAACTCCTGCCAACCCACCAAGCCGTACGAATAGAGGAAATGAGTCATGCTTCACCCTCACCTCATTATTGAGCGCACAAAAGAAACACAAAAATAAACAACTAACGGATAAAAATAAGCCCAACCTTCTCACAGCAAATCAAAATCCTGTTCTAACGAGATTGACAGGCCAGGTCAAAGGTCTTATGGTAAACATTGTTGATAATGAACGCTCATGCTAATTTTCTCGATTTTTTCCTTCTCACTCTTAGAGGTGGCGTCTTGACTCTCCTTTGAATTTGTAATTCTCACTCCCTCAAGCAACTCTGTATTTATTGTTATCTTCCAACGTCTCGATTCATTTCTCGGAAATTTTCGTGATTATTTCGTTATTTCTCGTCTTTTTTTTTCTTTTTTTAATGGGCTTCAAGGAATGTAAAAGAACGGGCGTCGAAACGTCTTCTTTACGATTGTTGAAGACTTCGAATCGACGTTAAAAGGATTTGGAGATTTCAACCTTGAATATTAATCAGGCTGGTACCTATGTAAGACTTAGGCTGTAAGACCTATGTAAGACGTACGACAAGGCTGAAATTTATGGGGGGGGGGGGCCATTTAGACTTACAATCACAACCCCTGAAAATTTCAAATGGAAATGACGTCACAGATCACCTTAGTCAAACGAAGAGCTTATGTTTTTGTGAAAAATAACAACAGTGGTCTACGTTGAAGGGTTACCTATATTTATACTATTACGGAATATATTGAAACGTTGTGTAATAATTTGCAAGGTTTCATTCGATAGTTGTAGATAGGAGTACTACTTATTTATTACAATCTTCTTTCGATATAGTTTATACCATGCAGGTTAGTTCAACTTGACATAATGATGACTACTTCCATTATCGTAGTTTTCAATTAAAAATCCATCTTCCTCCATGTTTTCTGCGGAGTCTTCATTTTATGTTTATTGAGTCGTCATCAGATTATCGACTTATAGGATCGTTAACATCTGTCTCTTTAACAACAGCTACATGAGTCTCTCCCCGGTATTAATAATGCATCAACTCCAAAATGAAGATGCTATAGAGGAACCCCTCTCTCAGTTTCTTATTCTCTAATGATCGAGGAACATAATACCATCAAAGTAACAAACCTCTTGAGAATCTATGCCGCGTCCTCCCCTATAAATCAAGTTGCTGGATCGTAAATTCGTCTTATTACTGTAATCAATGAGCGGAAACGAGTACCTACAAATTACCGGTCATAAAATATCGCCATTGTTCGGTATGCAAATCGGGTCAAACGATTAAAAAATCGAACAGTCAATTGCGTTTGGAGTTTTTAACCTTTTGAGCAACTCGGAGTTCTTCGGTCTCTCCGCCTTCAATTGAAAACAATCAACCGAATCAATTTTGTCATATACCTATACAATATTACATTTGTTGAGTTGTTGGGATATCTTCCCGGCTGGACTGTTGTAATCATTTTGAGATTATTTGTTTCGTCAACTTTTTTTTCAAATTTTCTTTCAAGGTGGTTTTTTAATTTAAAAATAAATACCGAATACCAAAATGATATACAGTACAGAATACCAAACTGAGTACAGAATACAGAATACCAAAATATATACAAAATATTACACCCATCAACATATCATTGATAGTCACAAGTGAGCAACAATCCATTATGTTTAGCGAGTCGGATGCCTGATTGTATCCAACTTCAAGCCCTATAATGTATGATGTCTTATGATTCTAGAATGATTTCCCTTGTAAATTTTTTAAATTCATCATAACATTATTATTTAAATAAATCGGAATTAGTACCTACAGAACTTGTTTGTATGTTTTCCTTAATTTTTTCCAGGTTTTACCAGGCATGGGTTTACCACTGGACCCAATAGGCCCAGGCCTAGGGGCGCACGGAACCAAGGAGCGCACTTCATATTGGAAAAAAAAATCGAAATCAAAAATTTTTAGTTTACATTAAAAAAAAGAGTCTACTCATACTATTAATTCAAGCAATTACAAAAATAAAATTTCCCACTCGTATTCTATGTTATAGACTTGTTTGGTCAAAATTTGGTCCGTTGTATGTCTGTGTGTGTACAAATCATACAACAGACTGTGTAGCGAAGGCCTGGAGTTGAAGGAAGCGTCCGCTCAAGTGTTACCACTAAAACTTGTAGTGCTAACACAAAAACAAAATTGGAAAAGGTAATTAAAATGTAAGATTATAAATAATCAAAGAATTATATTTGAATAAATTATTAGTTTTGCTGTTAAGGGGTTGCCG
>JAEMON010000012.1:9982503-9993236 GCA_030264115.1 Lygus lineolaris
TGAAAAAAACCTTTGTCACACAGAGGAAGAAATAGTTTCAAACTGTTTTAAACAAAAAAAAACTGTTTTTTTTTTTTTTGTATTGAAATGAAAAAAACTGTTTTTTTTTTCCAACCCTATCCATTAATCACACTAACGCAATCGTTCCAGTCGTGCAGGATGAGTATGAGCGAATTTTCAAAGGACCATTTCAGCGAATTTTTGAAGAAAATTCAGCTATTGCAATGGCTTCAACATTTTAGTAAATACTAAGTTAAAAAAAAACTTCTCCATGGAAATCCGTTTCAGACCATTCCGTAATTTCAACACTTTTTCACACACACAAACATTTAAAAACGTTCACACCAATTGTAAGGAGAGAAGAAAGGAGAAGACATGCTTGCATACGAGTCTGCAACACATTGGGACATTTTATGTCAATATTAATAATGTTCCCAGTTTCCCATAGACCAAATTTGTTTAGATGCATTAATATTTCAATGAGCTCCATATTCGACTCAGCTGATCTGGGAGCTCCATTTTCGACTCAACTGATCTGAGAGCTCCATTTTCGACTCAGCTGATCTGGGAGCTCCATTTTCGACTCAGCTGATCTGAGAGCTCCATTTTCGACTCAGCTGATCTGGGAGCTCCATTTTCGACTTAGCTGAGAGAGTAGTACCTCAAAACATTGCGGTAGTACCTCATTGATTTCTACCCAGCCTTCACTTTTCGAGTTAATAATAATCTAAAGTGCCGGAGCGTGAGCAATTTTTCGTGACTTTTTTTAGTTTATGTGCCAAATTAAAGACATAAAATGTAAAAAAATTGCATTATTAAAATTTTGAAGCCATCGCAATAACTTAATTTTCTACGAAAATTCGACCAAACGAAAATTATTCAACTTCCCCGCCTGTTTGGCTCCCAGGGGCACATCGTTTTTCACAGTATCTGTGGGTTTTATAGTATTCACCTATTCTAAAATCATTCTAGAGGGCCTGACACCATTTCAACCATGGAAGTAGGTCTCTACTACCTAGTAGGTTTCTACCTTAGTTGTTTCATGATTGATTGATATTTTTATTTTTTATTTATATAAGCACTTACATATTGTTATAACACAAACATATTGGGCAATACTAGCATGAATATAACATTTACAATGATTCTCCTAATTGATTCTGGGCCTAAGGCATAGACCCGTCCAGGAATTCCAGGCCGTCTCGTCCAGTGTTCTCAATCATCTCCCTCGGCATGCTTCTCCTAACTTATGTAGGTATGTATGACATTAATATTTCAAAAATGAGCTAGTCTACACACTACATTATTATACTAATAGGTATAAGTGGTACATCACTATTTACTAGGATAGTCGAAATGTGAGATAGTGGGTGAGTGTCTTGATGAGTTCAAAACTTGAATTTTCGTAACGCAGGCGGTCACCCATCCAAGTACTAACCACGCCGCTAATTGCTTAACTTTGGTGATCTCACGGGAACCGGTTTGTTCCACTAGATAAGGCAATCAGCGCTTTCCATGCGCGCTGATTTCAGTTAGTGCGATTCAGTTAGTGCGATTTCACAACTTACTTCAATGGAATGAATGAATGAGTATATATTGTCATCATACATCATACAGAATAAATATCACATGTGCAGATAAATCCAAGCGAAAAAAACTATTCGAGTTGGTTCCAACGCAACGGTATCAAAACGATTTCTGTGAGTTGAGGACTTCAGATTTCATTGATCTGAAAGATCGTTAAAATGTCGTATTAAAGAAATCGTAATAGGTCTATTATCTATTAAGTTTTAAACTCCCAGAGCAGCACACTGGCCTAAAATAACGTTTTTCTGGACAAAAATATGGTCTCCTCCAGTTTTATTATTTTGTACTGATCTCGAATATACCATAATGTTTCCATTCCTAGAAAATTTACGTTTTTGACCATCGGAACCGCCCAAAATTGGTTTTGTATAGAAGAAAAGTTGAAGATCTGCGAATCCTGCGTCGAATGAGACCAACGCCAGCTCACCAACACCCTATAGTCATGATTTTTGCCGATTTTTCAAAATTCCCAGAAAGTTATCTCGTTCATTCCACAACGTTGTATTGTCTTTAGATTCAAAAATTTAATGAAACAAGAGTGAAATTTCCTGCATTTTTTAGACCATTCTATCTATTGAAATCGGATGATGATAAGTCCATTTCAAGTATGTCAGTTGCTCGACTGCGCCAATCCAGGGATTGTACGAATACTAATTTTTTGTTGGGCAATTGGCAACTGGCCCGGTTATTTTCTTCCATTTTCAAGACGAAATCCGACGCCTACGACCCTCGAAGCGACTGCAACCTGTTTAAAACACCTGTTTGACTCACTCGACCACTTAACTGCTCGTCCATTGGCTTCAAATCACCCGATGACTCATTTCCATACTCATCTTCCCTTCGATGAACGATTTTCGAGCTTAAATCTTCGTTTTATGGACAGATCGGTGCGTTTTCGGAAATTGAGAAGGAAGGAAGGGGGGAGAAATGGTGACAAATTAGTGTTCAAATTTGATTAGAAAGGAGACGAGTTATGTGACGTTAAACGGTCGTTTTATTTATGAATTTATGATTATTAGTGTCCCCAGGCGGTAATTACGTCAAATATCGTCGACCCAGAGTTATCGGAAGGGCGAATCAATCACAAAATAACTTTCTCCCTCCAGAAATAGTCGTTAGGTTGATGTTCACGTATACATTATACGAGGTGCCCTGTAATCAATGGATCTGAATTTTCATTTCCTTATTTCAGCGGTTTTTGAAAAAATGCAAAAACATGCATTTCCTATTTGTTGTTTCTACATCCAACGATGCTATGAGCATTTTTTTTTTTTTTTTTTTTTTTTTATCAACTCGATCAACTCCGTTTTTTTAAAAGGAAACCCCCATTTTTTATTGCAGATTCGGATTCTACGCAAAATTTCATGAACAAATGACCCCACACTCGCAATTTTGAGTGCGCAAAAACGTGGAGATGTTGATTTGTCAAAAAAATTGAGTCTTTCAGAAATGTAATGAAAATTTGGAATTTCGAGTAGGTATTGAATTTAAAAAAATCAACTTCACCACGTTATTCCTTGTGAACAAACACATTAAAAACATGTATCGTGCTTGGTAGTTCACAAAACCCAAAAAACTCGATTGGTTCCTTTCAGGGCACTTTGAAGCGTATCTGCGCACGTTTTCGTGCACTCAAAATTTTGAGTGAGGGGGGTCATTTTTTCATAAAATTTTGCGTAGAATCCGTATCAGCCATGAAAAATGGGGGTTTCCATTCGAAAGAACTAAGTTGGGCTTGGATTGCGCCCGAAAAAATAGGAAATAGCATCGTTGGATGTAGAATAAAAAATAGGAAATACGTGTTTTGGGGTTATTTGGGGTTTTTGTGGGTTACCTATTTACTGAGCTGATCTGGTAGGCAGAACAACCACGCGATATCCACACTCATCCGGACTTGTGACACGGCTTCTTCTTGATAAACTTAATTTAACCTGTACCACACCAGCTCTTCAGTGGCACAAAACCACATCGTCCCTGCTGCACCCACAACCATAAAGGTTATTCGACAGTAATCATCACGATAGGATGGTGGAACTGATGTTATTTGGGCTGCCCCCAGTTCCAAGTAATCAGTGGTGCTTTTGTTTTTGTTTTTTAACCCTATAATAAGGGAATTCAAATTTAGGACCTACATTCATTCATTAAAAACGCCACCCTGCAGTCACAGTCACAGTAACCCCAAAATACCTCTTGTCAGACTTTCATGCGATTACCTACCATCTGGAATCTGCCGATGCTGGATAAATGAAATTCCAGAAGGGTGGGCCGTTGGGGAAAAATTGAATGTGAGGACGTGATGAATGGCCCACCGCTCCCCAAACATGCTCATTCATGTCCGAACCGACGATGATCAACGTTGTTTTCCAGAGGGCTGGGGTTAACAAATGGATGTTGGACCTGTACGTTTGGCCGCGTGGGATGTCTTTTGAAGCCCGGTCGTTTAGAAGTCCTGCAGAAACGGTTTGCCCGGAGGATTCGGAATCGGGTGTCAGCGACGCCATGAATCCATGAATTTTAATGCCCACTTGCACAATCTAAAGGGTGGGGCGGATGTCATGGGACATAAGTCGGAGATTATGATGGGAACGCGATCCAATCAACAATTATCTGCCAGTCAAATCTTCAGATTTTGCAGTTAGAATGGGTTATTTTTAATGGGTTAAAAAATTAAATGATGAAATGAAGTAGTGAACGAGGAATAAGTAATCAATTATCTGCCAGTCAAATATTCAGATTTTGAAGTTAGAATGAGTTATTTTAACGGTTCCAAAAATGAAATGAAGTAGTGAACGGAAGCTTGACCCCTCAGTAGAAAGGAGAGACAACAATGAATCAGTCTTCAATGGCCAATGGAAATGGGGTGGTTTAGCGGTGAGACTTGTGACACAACACAATCCTTCAGATTTCACTGTGTCAATAAGGTTCAAACCTTCTCGAAGTACGATAATCATTTAACAATTTCCCAGCCACAACATTGATAACTGCGAAAATAACGAATAGTGTCGAAGAAGGTAATAATATTGTGTCACTGTAAGGAGGGAAACGTGAAATTAAGATACCTAATAGATATTGAGAAAGCGCGGGTCCTCCCTCTACGCCATGATGCCCCTTGAAGGTGTTTGCGTGCGTAGTAAGATATTATAGTAACCATAGGGAATCTAAGGTTACTGTTATCATTCAAAAAGTGACAACTGATAATCTTATTCACATGATTAATAGAGAGTTTTTGTTCTTCCCGTCATCTCCACAGAAAAGCGAAACGTGAAAAATGAGAACCAAACGCGTAGCTGATAAGGGGAAACGGGCCAATGAGCTTGAACCATTCTCTTTTTGTCAAGGACACACGACCAAAAACATTTCGTATACCTACGTGTAGAGTCATTCTTCAAGCTTATTGGTCCATTTTCCCTGATCAGCTACTCGTTTGGTTTTCGGTTTTGTTTCCGTGGAGATGATGGAGAGAACAAAAACTCTCTACTTCTTTCGGGAGATAACAAATCAATCAACTTCGTCTTCTTCTTCTTCTTGTTCTTCTTCACTCTTCATAAATGCTGGCCATGGGGAATTCCTCGGGTGGCCATTGGTTAAGAAAATCTCTTCACTTCTCTTTGGTATGGGCACTACTGCTTTCTTTCGATCAGAGATATACTCGTAGGAGGCAGTGGATTACTTCTAAGCCACAAGCCCGCCTCCCTCAAACCCCCAATTTCTATTTACTTCTCCCATTTCATCTTATAATTTCCTCGACAAACAAACAAAAAATCTGGACCACCCCATTTAGATGTTTGTATATCAAGAGATTTTGTAAAAGAGAGACACTGTTGCTGCCATCTGTTGGAGCTGAATTTGAATGAATGTGATTTTGATGCCCAGCTGTTCAATGATTCCATGCACCAGCGGGTTCCGTTGTGTATCGTGACTTGACTCTACACTTCAAATGTAGATATCCCAAAGAATGGAATCTACTGAAAAGGACTGCTTGTGCATCTGTGATATTATTCCTAGGAGCATTACGATAAGTGTCTCAATATTTGAATAAATAATTCCGAAATGTAACCCCATTGTCTTTAAACCTCGCTAGGTGTACATAGCTTATAAAGAACACGCAATACATCATCGGTCGTCCAAATACGGACACTTCTCCAAATCAAAGGCAACCGAATGTACAATGATCTCAATCTGGGACGGATGTTCCGAGGAATTGATAATCTGGAGAAAACATTTCAAGCCACCTACTTCAAGACGATAAAATAGAGAGAGAAAAAGTCCAGTGATGAGAGAAGCACAAGACCGGTAGCAGACGTGTTTGTAAATTGAGATCATTAGCGGGGCAGCAGCGGCCCGGTATATTAATATTGGAGAAAAGGGCCCGGACAGACGGACAGATTCCTATTTAGCGGCTTTGGTTCCATCATCAGTCATAACTTTCATTACGAGCTTATGAAGGGGCGATTTCTTTTCAGGGAGGATACATCCACGCCAGGTCGGTGCAGTTCGTGTGGTTTTATTCCTGTTGTTTTTCTTGGGCTCATGATTATGAATTGAGGGCAGTTAATCCACATTCCAGGTCAGCTGTGATCGACCAGAGATGATAGGACTCAAAACAGTTAACGAAGAAGGTGGTGATGATTCCTCAAGAGGAGCAGGAGAAATACATGAAGAATGTTACCTGAGCATGCTGTATACAAGACAGAACCAGCATAACACTTTGTTGGCTTGCCGATTGGCAGATAATCAACACAAAAACCTACTATACTGAGAAATTTAAATGCTAATCTAACAGGCCTCTGTAAGAGATAAAAATTAAAAATGAAATTCATAAGGTTCGGCATTTTTTGTGAAAAGGTGAAACTCATTGAATTCGTGAATGAGATAAGTCCTTCTTCCTTGGAATGAGCGTACCTACCCGCCTAGGTACTTTGCTCAGCCCAGCAGAAAGGTGGAAGGGAAGTATTGCAATCAGCAGAAAACCCAATTTCTGAAAAACCACCTCAGAATCCTGATCGACATCTGATCAATTTTCTTCACGTTTTGGAACGGTGTATGTAAGTCTGTATGGGTGTATGTAATGTAGGTTATGTGTTAGGGTGTTTTTTTATGTTTTGATTTTAAAGTTGGGAGTGAGATGAGATGATGAGATAGATTATAGCTAGAAATGGGGTTAAACTATGCTAACACCAGTTGGTTAATGGCAAGGGCCGCCACAAGGGAGCAGCCAGACAGAAAGTCATGTCGGCGGTAAACTCCCAAGCTGTGGAATGAAGAAAGATGTTCATGGTACGACGTCACTTGAACAACGAGGGTTGCTCCCAGAAATAGTAAAAAATCGATATTGCGCCCGAGCAATCATCAGTTGCCCGAGAGTTGACCATTTATCAACTTAAAAACAATTTTGAGAAAATAGCAGCCAAAATCAGACCCCCGAGTAACGATCATTCTTGCTGGCTCACTGAGAAAGAATGATAACTAAAAGAGTAAGAGATTAACTAACTATGAGAACTCTTTGCTCTCGTGCTGATCACCTCATTACTGCAATTTGCACTTTAATGCCATGCGATTCTAATGCAAGCTGGACATACATAGAAACTGCTATATAGGTAGAGTTTTCTAAAGCCAAATTCAACATTTTCTAAACCAAATTCAGAATACCTATTCCTAACCAAATTCAGAATTTTTCATTTCAAATTCAGATTATTTTCAATATTGTGCTAGACATTTTCGAAAGAAAAAAATCCGAATTTGAAATGAAAAATTCTGAATTTGGTTTAGGATATTCTAAATTTGGTTTGGAAAACCTATAACGAGGATAGGATGGTGGAACTCAGTAAATAAATAACCCACAAAACCCCCAAATGAAACTATAACGAAACGATAATTGTCCATAATGATAATCAGCATCGTATCATCATTAACTGTATGTCATTTATTTCACAAAATTCAGGAGTCCTCCTTTCCGCTAACAAAGGGCTGGAAAAGCTGTGTACAGAATCCAGTTGGAAGCTATGAACAGGCTGAAATGATAGCTTCTTTGTTGTCATAATAAAATGTTATCTGCCCACATCCGAGGGGTGAGTCTGATCCCGACGCCTGAGATGAATCTCCACTACCTACACTTTCTTACTCGGCTGATGTCTTGGTTGTTTGGTCCCGTATAATTTGTTTCGAATGATCGATAGCAGTTTGAGCTTCATCCGTCTCGAACAACGGGCTACTTCTCCTTCTATCGATCTGACTTTCGATGCTTCGTAACCCTCTGAGCTGATGGCCACTCTGGATCCATGTTCTGGATTTGTACGGGAATTGAGTGAAAAACAAAACATCTAAGCTTATTATTAAAATACTTTTCGTTTCCGACCGACTTCAAAAAAGGAGAAGATCTCTGTATTCGGTGTCACGTTTTTTTTCTCTCTCTCTCTTCAAGCGAACTGTATTTATTTAACTCCTGTTTGTCTACGGTAATACCTACCTGAATTACTACATCACTACATTATTTCAAATCAATATAATTCATGTTGCACGAATCCCATTGCTTCTTGTTGAAAATTTAGTTAAATAATGTGGGATTATGCGCTGGTTCCAAATTTCAAAAACAAAAATGATCAAATTTTGAAAGAAAAAATGTTCAAATTTTCAAATTTAGTGATAATTTGTAATGCTACTACACTACTTATACATCAAAAGGAAACCCCCTTCATCAGATTGGTAAAATTTTACACAGCTCCAGAGAAAAAGCCCATAAACTTTTGACGCGACCGCAGCGCCATCTCATGTCTCAGAATCTCACTATAGGTGACCGTCCCCTTAGGTTTTAGCTTGAGGATTCAGACACAACCAAGAAAAATATTGTTCCTAAAACTCAATAAATTGATCTACAAGGATGAAGTGAGGTAGATTCTACCCTTTGATTTGGACTAAATCCCGACTTTTCCAGGTTTTTCTTCTTATCTTCGTCACTCTCACAGTACTGTGGTGTTTTCTTGATGATTAGGCACTCTTTGCCATTCATCTTATTGATACTCCCAGCATTGAATGACAATGCATTGCTTCCCATTCATAGCACAGTCTTGATAATCCGACAGTATATGGGCCCAAAGGGTGTAGGATTATCGAAAACGCCGGATTACTTGAGTGGTGGAAAGGTGGCATCATTTGTACGAAATATATGAGCTTATAAAGAACTTACTTTAACCCCCCCTGGGACCAGTTAAGTTTAAACTCCCGTTTGGCCTCTAACTGTGGATGGATAAACGCACACATTGAATTAACGGTAGTTTAGTTCTTACTGTAGTTTAAATCTCTCCTAAACTCGTGTTATTTGCGATTGATAAACCGGCCCTAACTCCCAAGATTCGCAATTGAAATACTCCCATTCAAATTTCCGAAACAGGTGTCCAAGTATTGCTTTAAGACGATCGAAGAAAATCATACTTAAACAAACTGGTACCTTCCTATTTTATAGGCGCGTAGGTGCGAGATCTACCGTTTTTGTACCGAAATTATCGTTATTTGCCGGACCATTTGCGTGAATTAGACCTCCATAACAACCATCAATTTCGAGCTGGCCATCCTGGGGGAAAAAAGCCCCCGGGACCCCTTAATAGCACGTGCTGACAACTTGAGGAGTGGGCCCCACCGGACGGTGGCTGAGGGCCCCGGGCGCAATACTATACTTCACTATACCTACCCACCGCCTACGGGACGAATCTTTGGGAACCCAGGGGCTAAAGTAGTCTGGGATGGGTTGGATACCGCACAAACCATCTGTTGATGAAATGACGCAATCTTTTGATATCGAGGGGCTAAAAAAAAGTCTGTTGAATAGGCAGTAGGTATAGCTTTCTCACCTTTGTAAAATGGACTTATAGAATCAGTCAATGAAAGTTTCACCGAAATTGGTTGAATAGATCGAAAGATAGTTATGCCTATCAAGGGCGGCTTCAGGGTGAATTTTCAGAGGCCTAGGGCGGGATTTATAGACGGTCCTCGAGTTTCAAGGAGACCTTGAGTTAGTCCTCTCGAAATTTGGATTACTGATTCGGCGTAAGGAATCCTCAAAGACCATATCAAGGTCTCCTTGAAACTCGAGGACCTCCCGAGTAGAAGTGATAATCTACGCTAATATATTTAAGTGTGTACAAAGATACAGTTTTTTGTAAATTCGGTGGGGATTCTATCAGCGTTTCTGGACTCTAATGGACTCCATCTTCTAGGTTGACCTGTTATTGTAATGTCAAGTATGCCACTGATCAATGCCATAAACATAAACGTAACTACATAGAAACAGAAGAAGGAACTACCCTCAAAATGATATTTTGTTAAGTACTTGAAAACCAGCAACATGGTGTGGTTTTGAAGATTGACCTGGATTCATACAATGGGGAATCATCATAAATTTGTTCAGGTTTTTTGTGGTTTTTTATGTGAATTAAAACCATCCTAATCATAGGAACTATGGTATTCGGAATCAGCGTGAAATTTCCTATAAAAATCAGTCATAAAATCGGTTAAAATGATTCTATAGAAATTCGCTCATCAACTCATGCATGAATAGGACTTTTTCACCTCGCAGTCTCCAATATCCACTCAAAAATTCCACCCCAAGATTTCACCGCTTCCCTGTCGACTTTACCTTTGATCATTTATTATTGTTCCCCAACAAATTTTGTTAATAATCAACGATTTCTCATTACGGTAAAGTCAAGTACGTGGTTTATTAAAGCTCGGAGACCAATATTGGTTTCAGCGGTGTAATTAAGAAACGGGACAAATTATAGGTTTGAACAAACACGCGGAACCTACGTGCTACTGGTCTATCGGAGAGTTGATTAAAATTCAAATAAGTGTTTTAGCGTTACGGGCGTTCCTTATGGAATTCCTACTGTTTAATTACTGGGGGGCGTCCGATGAAGAAATCAAACCAGAAAGTCCGGTCTTGGTTACTAATTTCAGATCGGACTCTATGAATTCCGTGAGAAAATATTTTCGCTGGTAAATTGCCGAGGCTACTAAGGTAAGCGGAATCCTGGTGATCATTTTTGGAAATTGTTGATGGTTTTCCAAATTCGAAATTTGCAGTAGGGTCTTGATCCGATCTAAGGGAGATCCTTCTCTATCGAGTAATCGAATTTTCAATCAATTTTGCTTCC
>JAEMON010000012.1:10029893-10040217 GCA_030264115.1 Lygus lineolaris
CCCCCCCCCCCCCCCCCCCCTTCCTCACCAAAGTAAACATTTAGTGAGATTAAATTGAGTTTATACAAGTACCATTAGAGTTGTAAGTTATCATGTGCAACGCACGGCTAAACCAGCTAATTCGTAATGTTCGCATTTCATTTAAAATACTAAATACGTCTAAATTAAGTACCTAAATTTAAACATCCAGTAAATTAAAATCAAATCTCTTATTTCCGTTGTTCGAAAATTGCTTAATTAGGTACTAGCATTTTCATTAATTATAACTCGGAACCGACTAGAAAAATAGTAGGTTTATAATGATCATTTGATGTCTCCTCATCGGAAACCTTGATTTTTAACGATCAACTATTTTGTGGTTATTGCGGATACCAAAAAGTCGCGATTCTTATAGCAATGCTCGTTAAATTTCATTACTATTTATTAACACGAGAACGTCAATTAATGGCTCAATGCAACCTGGGTGGTCGTAAAAATTAGGGTTTTCAAATATAAAGGATCCATAAGGTTTAGTAGAGGTCATTCTAGGCATGAGGGCTGTCGTGGTGGTTTTCGCCTTTGTGGCTACTTTTGCCGCGGTTCGTGATGTGTCAGCAGGAAAAGTCCAGGTATTCAGGAATAGATAATAATAAGGTCCGTTTTAACGGTGTCGGTGCGATTCGAATATTTTAGCTGCACAGAATATTTTGGGCACACTCTTATGAACGAATCGTCGACAAGAGTGTGTGTGCAGAGGGTCCTGCGCAGCTCAAATATTCGAACTGCACCTGCGACGCCGCTAGTTCGAACAGAACGTGAGATTGGTAGTCGGTAGTATCTCAGTTATACGGGGAGGAAGCGGATAAGTGACGACAATTTTTTTCTGACGCTCGATTTGACATCTGTTCAAGAGGGGTACCTATGCACTCTGGTGAGCAAATGTTCAACTTGGAGTCTGCATCAGAAATGTAGTAAAATGCCGCCAACCGCATATTTTAATCTCAATCCGTACTCAAGATATGATTTTTTAAAGGATTTTTCAGGAAAACCTTGTTTTTTTTCCTTTTAAACTCAGATTTATCCGCTTTACCTCGTTTAATTTTAACTTTTGACCTCATTTTCGAAATAAGCGTTTAATTTTCTATAAGAATGTTGTACTTGGGTTCTTAAACTTCAAACAGACGATTTTGAAAAAATAAAATTTCTGATAATCTTTAAAACTTGACTACTTTTCAAAAAAAAATCCTGGAAACTGGCAAATCTCACAAAAACTGCTTCATCGAATACTCTTTCCAGTGGTATAATCAGTTTCAATATTAGCTGTTTTCTTTGGTCTATTATTTCGGAGCTAGTGCTGAAAAACACGGTATTCGTGGAGGAAGCGAAGGGGACCGCGATGACGCGTACTCGCATGTCATACTTATTTTTTTAACAAAATCATTTCGGTGATCATGTATAAAATACATAGTTATACTGGTAAATATCAATGTAGGTAGCTTGTCCTCGAAATGCAATAACCGCTTCATCCAGTCCCCTTCGCTTCCTCCACGAATTATTTATTTATTTATTGACGTCATATCCATTGCACACAAAAATTTCGACATACACATTCAAAATAACGTTATTGTGGGGCAACAGGATACGCCCGTCGCGCCCGACAAGAGTTGTACCAATACATTGTCAAAAAAGCGAAAACAAATAAGTATAATATTCACAATAGGCCTAAAAACTGAACGAAATTGATCTCTTCTTCCTCGTCATTTACCGTTCTTTTCTCGTCGTCATACTGTGTTTTTCAGCACTAGCTCCGAAATATAATAGACCAAAGAAAACAGCTATTATTGAAACTGATTATACCACTGGAAAGAGTATTAGATGAAACAGGTTTTGTGAGATTTGCCAGTTTCCAGGATTTTCGTTTTTTTTGGGGGGGAAAATCATAAAAGGGGGCCGGTATACCAAATTTCATTAATTTTGGTCCACGGTAACTAAGGAAAGTGCCGCGTACGGCGTACCGCGGACGGACGGATTTAGGTTTATTATTTTTAATAATGAACCCTTGGAATCGAGCACGAAAAAAAAATTTTAACCCCCCTCAAAATTTGAGGTTTTATGTTTCAAGATACGTAGAATCCAAAAATCGAATTTTAAAAAAAATCCCGCCGTCCGCCGTACGCCATCACACGGCACACGTACACGGCACTTTCCTTAGTTACCATGGACCAAAATTAATGAAATTTAGTATACCGGCCCCATTTGGGGTCTAGTTGTGCCGCGAAGCTTTTCGTTACCGTCAGTCTTCTCTAAGGGTTAGAAAATAGGGGATGAAATTTTCAAAACGCCTTAGCTCGAAAATTTCAAATAGGAAGGTATATTTTTCCATCGATTTTAAATAGAACACAATTTTTAGCGTCGAATGAGACCTTGCGGAGAGTTTTAGGACCAACCGTTCGCTCCCTGTGACGACTTAAGGGTTGAACGGAAAAAGAGAAGAAACATGATTGTGAATCGCAATTCTTCCAGAGTAGGCAAAATCTCCGTTCAAATATCAGCTGTTCAAATGCAACTTTCTTTCGATTCCACCAAACCAAGTTTGTTGTTTACTTTCAGAAGCTTCCTTAGTTACTGAATTTCATTAAGAATGAATGATACAACTCTCCGATAATAATAATTACAAGAAGGTACCTACTCATTGTCGCCAAGAGATGATTGTGAACCTCGCGGTAGGTGGGTATTTTATGTCAATAGGATCTTTGTAGTTGGCAATCTATACAGAAAATAGTAAACCGTTGTGTAATAATTAGCAGCGTTTTTAATTCGATTTTTGGATTCTACGTATCTTGAAACGTAAAACCTCAAATTTTGAGGGGGGGGGGGGGTTAAATTTTTTTTTCGTGCTCGATTCCAAAGGTTCATTATTGAAAATAATAAACCAAAAACAAGGTTTTCCTGAAAAACTCTTTAAAAAATCATATCTTGAGTACAGATTGAGATTAAAATAATGCGGTTGGCGGCATTTACTACATTTCTGATGCAGACTAACAGACAAAAAATTTTGTCACTTATCCGCTTCCACCCTGTACTATGTAGGTTGAAGATACGCCACTAATTGGATAGGGACTTACCGCACCTACCTTTTCATTTGTCTTTCTTATTTTTTGCTAACATTTTCTCGATAAATTGACATGATTTTCTTCATTCATACGCAATGTTTTTTGTACAAACTGAAATTGCCCATTCTCCGTGTTTCAGAGACTGAAACTCGAGGCCATCACCGCCAATGACGCGATAATAATCGAGCGTGGCTTTAAGGCAGCATATGATAACGGATTTGCATTACCAAATATTCAAGAGTGCACGTTTTACATACTTAAAAAATATCCAGTAAGTATACTTACACCAAGGCTGTGCCCAATCTTGACGATCTTACTGAGAGGTCTTTATAGAAAATGTCACGTTGATCAGTAATATACCGTAGGAGTAGGAGTCCCTGATTGGACTATAACCATTTTTTCCGCAAAAAAATATATTTCTTCGACTTTTTGTTTAAAAAATACTCAAAACTACAATCCATTAGGTATTTTTTTAATACCGATTTAAACGTTGTAGCATGACAAATTCTGCGTCGAGTGAGACCAATTGTAGCTCTCTAGGTGTGTACTTTCAATTTTAAAAATTAATTTCAAATGTTGATGATATATTAATCTAATTACCACCTATCCATTAACCCCAAAGGTCAAAACATCAACATATAATTGTACCCAAGGAACAAAATTGTATCTTGGCCTTTCCATCTTCCATTTTTGTTAGAAAAAAAGTTTTGCTGCGAATTGGCCACCAACCTATGATTTGGTGGGGAGGGAGACGGCCGCTTAATTAGTGCCCTCCCGCTCAGTGTGAAGTCTCGGCACTAGCCCCTCTGCACTAAATGTGTTAAGAACATGCCGTGAAAGGAGGTCAACATGGTTAAAAACTATGCAGGGAAACTTGAACTTGTGTGGGTTCGTCAACTGTACAAGTTTATAAACAAACTATGATAACTGTCAGTTAAAACTGAGTGTATACGGCTGGTCTTATGCAGACTGTAGGACTATCTGGGAAGATTAGATTCCATGAGGGATCCAAAGAGATTTAGCCAATAACGGAAGCACGATAAGTTCATTAATAATAACCATTCTCGTTACAGGGTGCTTTCGGGACAACATACGTCACTCAGTTTGACCACGCGATCGTTAATTTGTATGACAATTGGCACGTGTTTTCCTTCTACTGTGAACAGGATGGTTGTCCAGTTGAATCTGATGTATCCGACTTCAAAAAGGAAACCATGTCTCTAGACGATGGACGGAGCAGATTATCCGTAAAATCAGCGTAACCAGGGAAATTCAGGGTCAAAGGAAGTCATTAACAAATTTGTTTTAGAATAAATTGAAATGAGCGTTGGTAAAACTAAGTCTAACATTTTGATTCCACTTCACATTTTCCATAGTAGAAAACACCTCCCTGAACTTTACGTGCGGCCATAGAGTATCTATTAGTATATTTTGTGGTGTTGGATAGTGTGGTCAACCAAACAGATGTTGAGACCGAGTAGTAGTGTGAGCTTATTAGAATATTATTAACCAACTTATAATATTGTACTGAGATTTTACCATACCGAATGAAACTCTTGTCTTCAACTCCTACGGCAATAAAGCACCGAAACGTCGTGAACAGCTCTTCTTCTTTCATTGAACAAACCTCAACACAGTACCATTAGTATTATACTAGTGTAGTATTGTACCAGTATCATACAGGTACATAAAGTTCTCCAGCTCAAGAGGTATCCGATCATCAAAAAAAGTCACACTCTGGGGTTTATGAAATATTAATTTTCAGCTGATCCTATAGGCAGAACAACCAAGTGGTATCCACCCTTTCGGACTTTTGTCCGGTTCCTTCTTGATTAATCTTTGTAACTTTTTGTCAAGAAGGCAGAGGGGATCAACCGCACTCTCCTAAGAGTGGTTTCCCCTGGAAACTTGGCATCTGGCGTACACTGCACTCTTCTGTAGACCTGATGCAACCTATAACACTCCACATGCTTTGAAAAGCCAATTGCATTGTAGGCCACTTGCAAGACGATTGCCCTTCCAACTGACCTAATTTAGGCCAGCTGCCATTTTCTTAGTCTTAAATTTTAACAATTAAGGAAAGTAGTGTGAAGCTCCGCACCAGATGGTATACCTATACTTTTTTTTTAAATTTATTGTCTACACATTCATTTAATTGTAGTCGACAGACTACGATAAGCGAGGTTAGAAGTATAAAGGAGTCACAAAAGTTGCGTTACGAATTTATTCTAGGTTCTACTGTTCATGAATATGAGGGGTAAAAAGTATCCTATGTCCCAAAAAAGCGTTACGAAATGTTACGATAAGCGAGGTTAAAAGTATATATAGGTGTCACAAAAGTTGCGTAACGAATTTATGCTAGGTTCCACTGTACATAAATATGAGGTGTAAAAAGTATAAATATGTCCCAAAAATGCGTTACGAAATGTTACGATAGGCGAGGTTAAAAGTATATAGGTGTCTCAAAAGTTGCGATACGAATTTATTCTAGGTTCTACTGTACATAAATATGAGAGGTAAAAAGTATAAATATACCTATCCCAAAAAAGCGTTACGAAATGTTACGATAAGCGAGGTTAAACATTTAAAGTTGTCACAAAAGTTGCGTTACGAATTTATTCTAGGTTTTACTGTACATAAATATGAGGTGTAAAAACTATAAATATGTCCCAAAAATGCGTGCGTTAAAATTTTACGATAAGCGAGGTAAGTATGAAGGTGTCACAAAAGTTGCGTTACGAATGTATTCTAGGTTCTACTGCACATAAATATGTCCCATAAATGCGTTACGAAATTTTACAGGTTGCACTGTACATAAAGAAATTCGTAATGTGTAAATAAAATGTTACCTAATACACATGTCACGATGATTTTTCGTTCGCCGTACATCACCAGCGTTTTCGACCTGGAAGACGTCTACCAAACTAAGAAGGCGTGATGTAGGGGCGTATTATCGAATAACGCTTCCTGATTGATTCCTTCATGTTTCTTCATTTTCATCATAAAAATACAATGTATTTTTGTAGGTACAAAAAAAAATACAATGTAAAAAAAATACGAAAAATCTCTTAAAATATGTAAAATATGTTAATAAGTACGTTATTGTAATGTTGAAGTTTTTATTTGTCTGCCGACTTTCCACGTTTCTCGCACAGATTGGGAGGTTTTTGGAGTTTTGAACAAGAGGAAGGTATGTGCTAGTTACCCACTTTGCAGAATGCATTTTCGACCAATTTGAAAAACTTCCAAGAGTATCGTAGAAATCCGACGAGCTGATTACTGAATGAACTTACTACGTCGGCAACGGGTCAAATTTCCATTCAGTAATGACCTCAATCCAAGTTTGGATAAAAATATATTATCACTAAAAACCTAGCGTGGGCCGGACAGTAATTATAAGCTACCCCGGCAGCTGGCAAGGGCACGCGAATACTACATCCTGCGCCTGCGCGTGGGAAGCGACCGTTTTTTGAATGGATCGGGTTATGTGAATGCCTAATGGGACGGGGACGTCAACTATAGAGCCTCTTTCCTCATCGAACTCCATTCATTCATTTTCGATGTAGAGAGAAAGCAGGATGGCCGATTCAACTGGATGTTTTTTGGGGAGGAATTTCCAGACAACTTGACAGGGTACAAAAAGGCTCCCAATTTAATGCATAAGAGGCCACCTAACATAAAAGGACCCCATATAAAAAACCAAAAAACGGAATTGAGTCGTTGAAAAGACCAATGCCGGCCAACGTCGTGCAACTAGCGAGTGGTGACGCCACGGAGTGCTCCAGCTGAGATTCATAGATCTTGTTACGTGACGCGTAGTGCACATTACACGTCGCTCTAGGACACAGTCAGGGCAGCAACCCGTACGTTATTTAACGTCACTCCTGTATCATTATCGCTGTTCCCCCTCCAGGTCCACCCTAAATATGCAGTAAGTATATTACATACTACATAGATACATACATCTGTTTGAAGTAAAGATAAGTACTTGTGCTGTACCTAATTTCGTTTCTAGCGTCTTGCAATACTTTCCTATGCATTCCTTTGGTTCAAGTGAGGAAAGTAAAAACATCGTTAGGTGCAATTTCTTCACTGTTACCTCTTAAAGGTCCATTCATGCAGCATGAGTTGATGAGCGAATTTTCAAAAAATAATTTTAACCGATTTGGTGGGTGATTATTATAAGACATTTCACGCTGATTCCGAATATACCATGTATACGTTCCTATGTTTAAAATAGTAATTTACACCAAAAACATAAAAACGCGTTTTTAAAGCGATTTTTGACTCTAAATTTTAAAAATTTGACCCCTTAGAGTAATCCAAAAATTTTGGCCAACGAACTCATCCTTTTTTTATATTATATTTTATATTATTATATATTTATATTATATTTTAAGATTTTTTTGGATTTTTTATCTCGATTCCATAGTCAGATATTGTCTGGAGTGACATATATATGAAAAAGTGTTAAATTTCAGGAATTGGTTTAGAATGGTCTGAAACGGATTTCCATGAAGAACATTTTCATTACCTACTAAAATGTTGAAGCCATTGCAATACTTAGCTTCATTTTCTTCGAAAATTCGCTGAAACTACTGACGACATCTTACCAACCATAGTATACTGTTCATAACATCAAGAGGTTAGTTATAACAATGAGCGTTACCCGTGGGTCTGATTTTGGCAGATAACGAACTGATGGGAAAAATCGTATTGCTTGGGCTCAGTATTGAATTTTCCCTAGGCTTCCAAGAGCTGCTCGTTGCACTGGTTACCACGCTCCAGAATCAGTTTCGTCCACGCTACAGCTAGGAAGGTTCACCACTATAACATTACTTTCTATTACGTTCTATTACATTTCTACTTATTTGCTTCGTACGTACGATATTACAAATTGTACTAAGTAGTTATTATGTGTTATACTGACTTTATGATACGATGATAAATATTCCATATCATCGTGTCATTGTGAAGATCTCTCATGGGTCCTCCGACTCTAATGTGACCTGCGACATGACACAACTTCTACCCACCAAGTCTTTTTGAGTGTCAAATCGTAACATCCGTGTCTTGAGATCAGGTTTGTATTAAGTAGATACAAAGGGTGTCCAGACCATATGGTAGGGTAGACATGTAAATAAGATCCAACATCTCAAGGCAACACGGAGCAGGAGAATGACTGAGCAAGAGGTGATTTTTTTTTCCTCTTTCGTCCAGTAAAATTCCGGTTTTGAACGAGTTTTTTGTCTCTGCAGGACCCTTAAAAATCTTAAATCTCGCAAAATGAATCTCGAAGTAAAAATATAGTGATCCAATTTTTAATGTGACAAAAGCGACGTCTTGAGGCACATCCTCGTTCGAGGTGGCTGGTCGACATTCTTGGCCAAGGACCTTTGAATGAAAGTCTTTGCTTCTTGTTTTATTTGGTCTTTTTGGTTCGGGACCACCTGTTCAATCGGCGCTCCGTCAAGACACCTTGGAGATAGTGTGATATCGACATCCGGTGCTCTATAGCCGCTCCAAGATGTGTTTGCTAATTAATATTGCTTATCCTTACCATTCATTGCAAGGTCGCAGAATCCTCGTGATCACTTTTCGGAGGAGAAATTGTATTCTCTCCAAATCGAAATTTCCACTAAAAAATTCCGGAATTCCTTAGTCATCATTTATGTTTTGAAAGCCGAGAGTCCAATACGCAGGTATTGATTTTGAATTTGAGCGTGAATTCGGTGATAAGAAATGTAAATAATTGAGGAGCTTGTTGGAATGTGAAAAAATCGAGAAAAACTGATTTTCTCGATTTTTTCACATTTAGACAAGCTCCTCATTTTTATTTAAATTTTTCACCTCTAAAATCACACTCAAATTCAAAATCAATACCTGCTAAAGGTTTAAACTTTAAACCAGAAAAACTTGCCTTCAGCCAATAACTAAAAAACTAAAATTAATTTTAATCAAATTTCTGGTGACAAATGCGTGCCGATCCATCGTTAAGAATAATTTAGCCAAAGACTTGAGATTTCAGAATTCTGTATGTACATATAGGTAGATAGTACCTTTTGAAATTTAACAAAGTGGATAAAGTACCTACCTACTTATAGAAAAGAAAATCTGGTGATGCTATAAGATGCCATGCGTTATATTTAGTGATTTCATAGTTGGTATCTATTGAATACATAATTTACAAGTGGTATTTATTTAATCAATGAGTCCAAATTTTCTACTGATGGTTGATGAGCTAAATTTTTTACTCAGCTGATCTGTTAATTATGATCTATGAGCTACATTTTCGACTCAGTTTATCTATAAATGATGTAAGAGTTCATTTTTCGATTCTTAGTGAAGAAATTACAACCATGATTAAATTACAACATGATTTTCGTGATCTATGAATGATCTGAGCTGAGACATACTGCCAACTCCTTCGTTCGAACACCTATTGTTCAATATCCACGAACTTTAAAACCACTTCACTCACTAATAATCCCAGAATAAAGCGAAGTAATAACGATGAATCATGACCAAAAGCACTTTACTGTTGTTTTTGTGTTGCCATAAAGGAGATTTTACCAACATTATTGTAGGTATACTATTCAAAATCATGCCAAGTTATTGCAATGATTAAATCGGAAAATTTGTGGGAAATTTAGGAGGAACCTATTTTGAGGAGGTTCTTTATATTCTTTAGCTACGATTTCAAGCAATAACAACAACAGTATTGATGACATGCCAGACTTTTTATGGGTACAGTTTTAATTTATTGAATATAACTTCCTAATTTTCGAATATTCGTTTTTAATGGGCCCCCAAAACTCCTTCACTAACGACTACGTACTAAATCTTCAGGAGGTATCATCGTGTCCCTCATTAGTGTAGGCCAAATCCAATAAGTCTTTTGCACTTTTTTCAGCTGGGAAAGTAGTTAAAATGAGGAGAGAAGAGTAGGTAGTAAAAGTCAGTGGATAAAAACCGTCAAAACATTTCGGTGACTTTATAGCTACTCTGACAAATTTATACCTACATGTAGGTAACCAACAACTTTTAATAATGTAATAATGTTTCTATATGGGTTTAAAAGCGGTACCCTCTGATCTTCCATGCCACATTTTTCGTTTCAGATTCGCGAAAACATTAATGAAATTCGGTGTTTATATGATCACACGTTTCTGCATGTTTGATGCAGTTAAGAGATGTTTGATGCACAGACACGGAACAAAAAAAGTCCCATT
>JAEMON010000012.1:10043326-10060952 GCA_030264115.1 Lygus lineolaris
TGCAATAGCTTCATTTTCTTCGAAAATTCGCTAAAATATGACTGGCAAATGGGAAATGATCGTGTATAAGAAAAACACATTTTTTCTGCCTTTGTATTGTTATTTGGAATAAAATAACACTGCCAATGACAGACGACACCCGATCCAATTGTGGCGAAATTCATAGGTAATTGTTTTGGAGTCAGCCCTCATGCTCCAAAATTGAGCAAAATCCGTCCATTACGAATTGAGAAATCGTAGATTCAGGAAATTTACGTTGGCGCATGCGCACACCCTACTAATGGCTATTAAATTAATAGGGAACTGAGTAGGGGCTACACCGCACAATCTCTGAAAATTTATATAGAATTGGTTGAGTAGTTCCGGAGTTATGGCTATGAAACAAATTTGAAATTGTGCATGCGCAGTAGGTAATACTGATCGAATCGTGTTGAAATTCGAAGGTAATTGTCAATCTCCAACTACCCTCCAAATTTGAGCGAAATCGGTCGATTTGGAACAAACAAAAAAATCGTAGTTCCAGGAAATTCACGTATGCACATGCGCACTACTAGTGGTCCGATGGCAATGAAATTCGTACGGGACCCTCTAGGGTCTGACTCGCGTAATCCCTGAACATTTCATCGAAATTGGTCGAGTAGTTCCGGAGATACGCCCGTGACAACTAATTTCAGGTTTGCGCTTGCGCAGTAGCTAAAACTGATCCAATCGTGACGAAATGCATAGGTTATTGTCTTGGAGTCAGTCCGAAACTACCCTGCAAATTTGAGCGAAACAGGCCAATCAGGAACTGAGATACACGGGTGTCAGGAAATTCACATTTGCGCATGCGCTCGAGCTACTAGTGGTCCGATGGAGATGAAATTAATAGGGGACCGTCACGGGACTAACCCGCACAATCCCTGACAATTTCATCAAATTTGGACCACATCTTCATATTATAGTTTTGCCTGGGACAAGGAATTGACCACAGACAGACGACCGACAGACAGACAGACACGGAACCAAAATTGTTTAGAAAGCTCTGAGACGTGAAAAGCAAGTTGAAATTTTGATTTTGGAGGACAAAATTTTTTTTTTATTTCTTGCACGAATACATAGCTTTCTACCTTCGGTAGTGAGGAAGCAAAAAATCTAGAAAAATGTTATGGTAAATCCCCATTAGGAACTAGGGGTGCATTCGAACTCACGAACTTTCAAACCAAACTCGAACTCAAACTGAATATTCCACAATATTCGCACTCGAACCCGAAGTCTTCTTTTCGAACTCAAACCCGAACTTTCCATAAAAGTTCGCGAACTTCATTATCAGATGTTTGAGTAAGGTTTCTACGTTATTTCAAGAAATGTTTGGATCAAGTCTGATGAAAATAAAACCTAAGATCAGCGTGAAATATCAAATATCGGGTGAACACATCCGGGTGTTTCATTATTTCAAGAACATTAAGAAATTTTCATGAAGTCACTGAAGGACCTTCCTGGAATACTTCTAATACACACTGCCATGGACATAGGTATATATTATTATCCCTAGTCGAATACTAGATCCATGCCCACTGCAAACAGGGACAGTGCACCTATATCTCATGATATAGGCAGTAGGTAGGTACGTGTACATACCTTAAATTCTAAAAATGGTTTGGGGTGATGGAGTAGGTAGTTTTCTAAAATTCCGCACCAAACAATTTTTGCTTCCTCACTACTGAAGGTGGGAACTACATATTCGTGCGAGAAATTGAAAACATGTTTGTCCCATCCACCCTCACAATTTGATGTTCTATGACCTGTATGACGTTTACGAAAGCTGTTTTAGCGAATTTTCGAAGAAAATGAAGCTATTGCAATGGCTTCAAAATTTTGGTAATTCAAATTTTTGACAATTATCTTCATGGAAATCCGTTTCAGACCATTCTAAAACGATTCCTGAAATTTAACACTTTTTCATATATATATATTTATTTATTTATTTATTTATTTATGTGTCACTCCAGACGATATCTGCCTGAGGGATCGAGATAAAAAATCCAAAAAATTGTTAAAATGTCGATAATATCAAAAGTAAGGATGAGTTCGTTGGCCAGAATTTTAGGAGTACTCCAAGGGGTCAAATTTAAAAAATTTACTTTCAAAAATCGCTAACGAACGTGTTTTTTGAGATGTTTGGTGTGAAATACTATATTGAACATAGGAACATATATATGGTATATTCGGAATCACCGTGAAATTTCCTATAAGAATCACCCACAAAATCGGTTAACATTATTCTTTGAAAATTCGCTCATCAACTCATGCTGCATGAATGGAACTTTTTGTATATGTAACTTTTTCACTCAGGTCTAAACGTGGAAACTAGAGAAACGCAGTTTTTCCGCCAAATGTTAGCCATGAGGATAAATGGCGGGTTTAAATCTTTGTTGCCCCGTGCTTTCTATTGCCCAAAAATAACGATTTTTTAATTTTTGGTTGCCCAGCATTCTATCGTCATTAGCTTGAAGAACCGCTAATTTCTAGTTTTATGAAAATTTAATGGTGACATTCTGTGAAGGCCACGAGGAAGCTTCTGTGTCATGGCCTTGGCAGTGTATCTTTATTAGGTAGGTACACGGTACACAGAGTAACGGAGACAACTTGGTAGCTTGGTAGGTACCATCCAAGTTGTCTCCGGACTCTTTGGTCTATCCACACCACACTTCCACAGAGAAGTCATGAAAGAAGGGAAAGAGGTAGGTACCTTCCTTCTTCCATGGAGTCTATACAGATTTTACTATTGCAACCATCCATGGTAGATTCTTCTTCCATGGCTGACATCCATGCTTGGTTATCATATAGTTTCCATCTAGCCTTGCTGTTATCATTTTTGTTATCATATAGTTTCCATGGCTTCCAGTCCGGTGTCGGACTGTTCGGTGCTCAACAGATACAGATACTAAGTTTTTGTTTTAGAATATAGATCTGAATTTGAGATTAGAATCTGATTTTTTGTCTTCAGTAGGTAGTGTACCTGAGTCAATTTGTAGTTTTAGTTCGACTCCACCCTTTTACTGTCTGTAAGTAATTTAACTTCCATAACAGGGGTTAAAATCGACATGGATTAGGTAGTACTCCTAAAGTTTGGTAATCTATTGGGAATGATACCTGTAATATTGATTTTCGATTATTTACGTCTACCTAAATAGGTAATAGGTACATTTTCGGGGTTAATACTAGTATTATAGTAAGTGGGTACCTAAAGTGCAATACCTGCTGGAGTGTACCTACCTATGTTAAGTCTATGTTTGTTTTTGTCCAGCTGCCCTAGACCTAGAGCAGCGAACTATGTCGAGTTTATTTATGATAATCTAGTCTAGGAAGTGCGCATTATAATATAATTTAGATTCGAAGCATAATAATGGCAAAACCTGTTTCAAATATGGTTTGCAATCGTTACAAAAAAACAATACCGAGTGCGGGTACCTAACTCTACATACGACCTGGTTTCCAACCGAAAAATGAAAATTACCATTTATGGGTGTTTTTGTGGCCCTCAGAGCAGTTTCCTCGAGAGTTATCGCATAGGTATCACTGTAAAAAAAAGTACTTAAGTACCTAACTCATTTTTTGGTACCTACGTATTGATCTAAATCTGAAAAGTTGATCTGTTATTATTAAAGTTGTAACTACAGGTACACACACAACACTACCATGTGTATGCAACAATATAGACATTGTTCGTAGTCTGGATTCAAACCCTTATCCTGGGTGAGTTCCAGTTGGTAAAAGTATTTCAGGCTAACTGCAATAGGCACATGGTAGGTACCTACTCTCCCATGACCCTTTGGGTCAAGCAAGGAAAGTGAAAATTGAGGTTTTCTCTATGAGTCCTCTGTCCTCATTGAGGTTTCCCTTAGTAGGTATCTATCCACTCATTGAACTAGGTACACTTTTTATCGATTTTTATGAGATTTGAATAATACATTCCTGTTAACTACGGCCAATGTTTGCTAACTTTATTGGGGTGAATAATACCTGTTAATAGTTAATAGATTTTTATTGTTAATTGCAGGGATTAATTTTTTAATCAATATGGAGAGGAATGCAGTAAAGGTTTGTGTCGTTGGAGCAGGAGCAGCTGGACTGGCTGCTGCTGGAAGGCTTCTCGCTTCTGGTTTCCAAGTCACCGTTTTGGAAGCGGCGACGAGAATGGGTGGAAGAATTTGGACGGATCAATTTGGTGAGACCTCGGTCACGTTCCTACCTGGCTATTTTAAAATACTACATGTAGACAATATTAAATCCATGTAGTGAGTTCGATCTTGTTCCTCTTAAACCTTAATTGAGGAGCTGGTAGTAGGCCATCATGCTTACCAGTCCTCCTCGCCTCAAGGGTCCAAGGAACTGATGTAATTCGTTTGCCCATTTTTCTCTGCCAATTTTTGACCAATCAGAGACGAGATATCATAATCTGGCGGGGAAACACGGGAGCCCGTCCTTCATGAGTATGTAAGTAGCTCGATCGAGCCACTCCACCCCTCAGATGCTGCTCGACCTTCCTCGATCGATCCTCCCTGCATTCAACGTGCTAGAGAATAATAAAATTGGAAAAATGCCGCCAAATATTTCAAAATCCGTTGTAAGTTGGCTGAGAAAAATGAGAATAACTGTGCAACGCTAAAATGTTTAGGGGGAGGTTATCCGTTTTTTAAACTTAATGATCTTAAGCTGTAGTAATATTATAGTAAGAGTTCCTATAAAATCTTCAGTATCCGAGTTGTAGGGATTTTTGAGGAAATGTTGGGCTCCCTTGGCTCCTTAACCATGGAGGATGTATGCTTGGGAAGTAAGTAACCAGCTCTTCTGTTGTACTCCATGTCAATTATGTTACGGAGAGGCTCATGGGTCTGCTATACTATACATTCAGCCCTTTTTTCCTACGTCATGTTATTTTTAGTGGCAACCCTGCGGATACTGCAGTCCATAACTAAGAGATATGTCCATGAATGCCTTCCATTCCAACGACAATTTTTCCTCCTTGACAAGTTCTTTTGTTGCTCTGTGCTTAGGAGGCAGTGATGTGGACTTGGGGGCTCATTGGGTTGGTGGAGAGCCCGTGTACAGTTTAGGGGAGGAAGCCGGGCTCTTGGAGGACACGCTTTTCTTTCCAGACCTCCACTTCGTGATGAACGACGGCCAAGTCGTCTCTGGCATCGAGAGTTGTCAGCTGTGGACAAAAATAGAAGAGTTTACCTCGGATGTTGAAGCTATGAGGGCGTTCAAAGGGAATTTGGGTGACTATTTCACAGAAAGGTGAGATTTATCCGAGCAATGGTCACTAAGTTTGAATAATAATAATAATAATAATAATACCAAGCGAATCACCCTGTGAGTGTGCAGCAGTCATAGTATAGGTAGTAGCACTGTGTGTTTGGTTTGCTGTTTCTTTTGCGTCTACATTAGGTAATCGATCTCAATCCTTATTTTTAGTTCACAGGCCTAAGTTTGATACACCAGATAGCACGTGAACCCCTCCAATCTATTGATCAGCATATTTCTATTATTATGTATGTAAACATTGCACTCTGTTTACATCTAATTGTTTTATGTATTGCTCTATCGTGTTTTCCCTTCAGATTCCAAAAGTGCCGTGACGATTTGGGTTTGGATGGCCGAAATCTGAATGGATTCATCTCCTGGGTGCACAGATTGAAATGCCTCATTCACGGATGTAGCGACCTTCACGAGGCATCCCCTGCCACCATCACCCTACGCAAGCCTGAAACGCGTTGTTCCCTTTGGAAATCTGGAGGATTTTACAGCCTCATCCGAATTTTATCCAATAAGGTGATGCATATAATATTGAAACTATGCTTCACTTGACATGGGCTCTATGCAAGGTTATTTTTTACTTTTTCAATTGCATGGTTCCAGTGACAGCTATCTAAAAAAGTGCAACGTAATGGGTATCTAATGAGCAAAAACGGCTCTTGTATTTAAGGCCATATCACACAAGCGTTTGAAGAGGAATACGTCTTGAAATCTCCAGATCAAGCACATTCTTGGGGCCAACGTTTTTTCAGTAGCTATGAGAACTCTAACGTCACTACTAGTTTGAGGTGCCAGGTTATCAGGTTTTGTCAACCCCCCCCCCCCCCCCCCCCCCCCCCTCAACTGTGTTCAAAATGTGAGCCGCGCCTACCACACACCACAGTAGGCAATCTGCAGAACCCTCCATTTTGTACACAGCCAGGTATAGGAAAACACCTCTCCTTTTCCAGTGCCTGATTTCCAGTTTTTTTTCAGTTTTGATGAGTTTTTGAACCAGAAATCGCTTTTTGAAGGCAACAAAAAGCGATACAACAGGCAATATTTCAAGGCATACCCTGACACTATTAATAAAACTGCTTTCAACCTTTGCGCTGTATTTATTCCTCTTCAACATTCACGTTCTTATTCATCTCTCGATGATAATTTCAGGCTCGAAAATGTGGAAACGTGCAAGTAAAATGCGGCATGCGATGTGGGTTTTAGGGATTTCAAAAGATGGCCCATTCTAAAAAAAAAACACACAATGGGCGTTTGTGCTCAACCTTTCTAAATTATTGTCTTCAATATTATTTAGGTACTTATTTTTGTTAATTTAAATTTCTCAACCGCTCGCAGCAGCCTCATAACCTTATTTTCCAAAAACGAATTCATAGTAGTTTATTGTAGAACTGGCTGCTAGACTGTTTCACTCTTTTGATGTGCAATAGACTTCTACTCATACACCCGTCCATTTCATGTGTTAATTACTAACCTACAATTTTAAAATAACAATTCCAGATTGGAGATTATACAAAAACTTTAGAAGATGTTGTTAAGCTTGATTGCGAAGTCTTGAAAATCAACTATGATGGCGACAAAGTGGCAGTGAACACCACACGATGCGGTACCCTTGAATTTGACCATGTGATTGTCACAGTGCCTCTCTCCATTCTGAAAGAAAAACATCAATCGCTTTTTCACCCTAATCTTCCAGAAGTCAACGTGTCTGCTCTCAAGGTAACTACCAATATTGTCGAAGACTCATGACGATTGGCCAATCTCATGGTGTTCTCCACAGTACGTTCCGTGCTAGTAATGTCGATGGGTAGGTTGCAACTCCTTCGAAGTGAGAGCGCGACGTTTATAATCCAAAATATCAACTCCGCTTGTTTACATTTCACCGATAAGATAAATGTCCGACAGCTTCCCTGGCCACCTGTTTATTAAAACACAAGGAGATATCAGGACTGGTTACGGCTTTCTTTCGGATTGCCATTTTTGCCTGCAGATGAGGTCGAAGAGCCTCTCACATTTTGCTGATTATTTGGCCGATAATTACGTCTGTGCAGACTCAAAGTTTCCCCCCACTCTCAGAAATATCCTCACAGCATACTACGAACTCTTGTGAGTCTTTTCACTCCAAATTTATCCGCAACTTCACAACTGCTCATCCTGACATACTTGTTCGTGGAAGTTTTGGGAAAAAAAATGCAAATTGACAGAATTCTCACAATGAATGGGTCACATCAAACAGAACAGCCTGCGAACTACACATTCAGGAACCAAACACGTAAAATAGGGCTTCTCACTCATGAGCGCATGAGCAGTAGGTAATCGACATTCATGTCGAAATTAGAAGGTAATTGGTAACCTCTAACGACCCTCCAAATTTGAACGAAATACTCCCATTTTTCCGACGAATATAAACTTACCTGAAATATACTTTTACGAAAATTTCACTGTATTTTATCTTAGCTCTGTTCATCTAAGTACATGGGATTTGGTAAGGCCGGGGGAGCTGCAAATGAAATCGGGGGACCTGCAACACTCCCAATTGGTCTTAGTTAGCTTCATGGCACAGAGGTCGCCAGTTGTACCGTCGTTGGTTGTACCCCTTGTACCGGAGCGATAGTCATCGAGCGGTAGTCCACACTGTTGGTTGTTATTGACAACGGCTTTGCCTACCTCCGATGAGTATATCGGATAAAACCAGCGATACTTGCAGCCTCACCTGTAATACCGAACAGAGATAAAAGGGTTTTCCCGTCCAATTTGCTGTTCTCGACCAAATGGAGAGACATCTAGAAAAGGCATATCCCGTCAAACAACTAAAAATAACTGCTTTTTTCCAGACATAATGAATGAATAAATGCATTTCCTGATATGTTTGCTATTATGATTTTGTTTTGAATAAAAAATGCATACCTACGTGCGTGAATAGGTATGACGTTTTTTCTCTGTTCATGCCAAGTACAGTTGGATGTATTGGACTGCCATTTATACTGGACAAAGCGCCATTGGCCCAGTGAGTCCGATATAACCGGCTACCACTGTATTAGACCTCAAGCTTCTTGCTCCGAGGATCAATCCCTAGCCTGCGAATTCGTTTTACTAGCAATCCAGGGGATTAGAACACACCACGAAGAGCCTGGTACGAGCTGAGGCTCATTTCATCAACCCCCCCTCCTTTAAAATTTGAACGAAAAAAGGCATTTTTTTTTAGTAGCAATAAAGTGATTTTCACCCGGGTTACATTTTGAATTTGTCTAAAAGCGTATGATACATCATTATTTAGCTCCAACAGAACACAATAAAATGCTTATTCAACATCTTGCATACGAGTCTGCAACCCTGTAGGACATTTTATGTCGTATCGCCTCTTTCCATTCCTTTTCACTACATCAAATTATACCCATCATTTTCTACTCAGCTGATCTGGGAGCTCAGTTTTGTGGTAAAGGAAGTAGTTTGGTGGTAAGGGAAGTAGTTTGGTGGTAAGGGAAGTAGTTTGGAGGTAAGGGAAGTAGTTACTTTCCTTTTCGTGACGATTTCGTGTGACGTGACGATTTTCGTGTGACGTTTTTCGAGTTATGTGCCAGAGTAAAGACATAAAATGTCAAAAAATAATAAATAAATATTAATTTATGTTCTCTCCAGGGGATAAGCTGTTAAGAGTGTGGTTATCACTGCACGAGGAGAAGGGTAGGGACTGAGACTCATTACATTCGAATTCATCAGACTTATCAGGCTCATCAATTGCTTTATCAGGCTTATGAATTGCTTCGTTTTTCGCCATTTCCAGAATTTGAGCATGGGTGCTGTGGACAAGATTTATCTCAAATATGCATCTCAATGGTGGCCAGAAAATTTCACTGGATTTTGCTTTGCTAGTTCACCCACTGAGGTAAGTGAAAGTAGAATATTAAATTGTAGGTTTTTAACTCCTTATTATTCAAATTCAATAAATTGCACACTTACTTCAGTAAGTAGTACCAATATGGAGATCGACCCAGATGAACAAGTATGTCGAACTGATCGGGAATGGGGTCCACAGAACAAAAACACCTCCTTTGCCCAGCATTCGTGATTTGAGTTATCAAAAGTTTGTTATTCTACCTGCACATTGCGATTTACCTGCACATTTTAATGATTATATTTATGTTTGTATTGTTACTGTAGATTTGGTGTTAACTTCTTTATTTCATTTGTGCAATAGTTTTGTTAAATTACTTCACTTTCACGAGTGATGCTTACCGGTCTTCTGGTTTTTCATTGATGTTTTACAGTGGTGTGATGTTCACGCTCTAGGCTTGCCTTTGAGCCCTGAGTGAATACATTTCACGAAAGCCCGGCAAAGGAGGTGTTTTTGTTCTGTGGACCCCATTCCCGATCAGTTCGACATACCGATAATCATCCTTGAAAATCCTTTTGAAAATTAAGGGTAAAAAAACGAGTTGTTTGAGGTTTTTGGTGTGAATTATCATCAGATTACATAGAAACATTCTTAATAAGGATCTATTTCGTCCAAGAAGTAATTTCTGCTACTTTTCCTTGTTGAACGTGTTAATAAAGATATTATTTACAGATTCAGTACCTACTAATTAGGTCCATTGTTGTGGCCGGGACATTGTTAAAAAATTATGGTAGTTCGAGAAGTTTCGAACCTTATTGGCACACCAAAATCTGACGAATTTCGCTGTGTGTCCCTCTGCAAACCACCTTGGCCAACGAATACCGGTTATTTGACTCTCCTTTCTGCTTGCTTCAGACAGCTCAATCAAGTAAATTAGGGAGTGCGTGGACTGTAGTTTTTTAAAATGTAATTTTCTATTACTCACCGTAGTGATTTTAGTACGATAAAAGAAACCCTGATTTCCCTTCTCGTGCTCATTGAAGATAAGTAGTTGAAGTTCTGGAAGTGTGGCATTATTTCTTCTTTCTTCTTGACGAACGCACAAGGACTCAGGGTAACAGGGGGTTTGTTTTTACTGAGGTTTTGCTGAAGGCGCAGGGATTTTAGGATAAATAGGCAGATAAGTAGTTTTTGGGGGTTTCACTGTTTCAGCACTAACTAGAATAAAACTTGAGGGACAAAAAATTGCACGTAGCACGTACCTCGTGGCGTTACTAAATACTAATGACAGTAATGACAAAAAAACTGAAAAGAAGGAGGTGGGAAAGGGGTGGTTTCTACGTTCGGGTAAGGGAAGACACATACATTGGGAACAGATTCTAACGTTCGGGTAAGGGAAGATAATTTACATTGGGAAGGGATTCTGCTGTTCGGCTTATTGGCTGAGGGGGGTCAAGGCAACATTTTGCCCGAATCCCAAACACTACTGAAGGGTCGAGCTTTCGTTTTCAACACCATTGTTTGGAATTTCTTTTGTCCTACAATAAAGTCTTTAATAAATTCGTACTCCTCCAGCCTGTATGCGGGATTAGTTGATGGCAGGTCGAAATCCTGGCTTCGGCTAGGGATCTGCTGTCAACTAATGCAACCAATATATTGGTCACCCCGAGTACAGAGCCTTAATACGTGCCTTACTCCATTTCTGAGGGCTGGTCATACGAATTTGTCATTTTGTCACTCACGTGACACATTCGGAGTCTAGTCAGGGGACCCCCAACCTTCTTCGGGGGTATTAACCTTCATAGCACTACCTCTGGGTTCGTCTCGACTTGAGCCTCCCAAATAGACCCACCAGGTCCCATTGGTGGTATTGGTTAGTTCAGTTTTGGATATCTACTCGCCTCTACCGGACAAACTACTCCGGACTGTCGTAGACTCGTAGACGAATTTAGGGGGGAGCTATGTGGGGAATTTCTTTTGCCCCACAATAAAGTCTTAAATAAATTCGTACTCCTCCAGCCTGTATGGGGGATTGGTTGCTGCAAGTTTATGGTAGATCGCGCATGGCCAACCAAGGAGGGAAGTTGACGAGACCACTACCCTTCTCGCGTACTTCGCGCCACTTTATGTCCGCAACAACCTCAATTTTTATACGGTGGTGGAATCCTGGCTTTGGCTAGGGATCTGCTATCAACTAATGCAACCAATCCCATAACCATTAACGTGAAAAATTCTCATTGTTATTGAAAAACACCAATACTTCTAATTAGATTTGTTTTAACGGATAACGCTTTTTCAGGAGTCGTTAGGATGGGAGAAATCTATCGTTGGCGTATTCAAATCTGATGGAGCTTCTCTAGTCCTTTGGTGCTGGATCTGCGGCTCAGCTGCGGTTGAAATGGAGAAATGCTCGGAAGATGAAGTACGACAGAAAGTCACACGAGCTCTGCAGTTTTATCTAAAAGATTACGTTGTGCCTTCTCCAGAATCGATCTTAAGGTATGTAACCAAAGTTTTCAAGAATAGGTACCTCTAATCGCTCAATTCCCAAGCCTAATTGGCATTTTTATAATTTTTATTCTGTACAGATCAACATGGTTCTCGAACAGACATATCCGAGGTTCCTACACCTACTACAATGAGTCATGCACAGACATGAATGCTTCTCAAAATTTAAGCACTCCCGTTGTTAATGAATCGAACAAACTGGTAAGTGTCCATGACATACAATACGTTAAAGGGTCTGCTGAGGTAAAGATGAACAGGGAGTAATTCAGAACAAACGATATTAGTGCTCGTGTCAGCAATGCAGAAACCGCAAAAGCGTAAAAAATGAAAGGTTCACACTTTAATTGACAGGTCAGGACTGTTCCGCCCATGTTGCCACACTGATGGCCTCGCACTCACTGCTTGGGGTTGCTATTGGAAAAGATTAAAACTCCCCTACAAGCCTCTAAAGGCCACAATGCCTAACCTTTTCGTTACTGGATGCTCGCGCCCTCCTGAGTCACAAAGGCCGAACCACCTTCAACCTCCAGCACCCCCCCGCTGCTGAAAGACTGAAAGACAGTCTTTCCGTTATCTATTGGGAAGCTTGATACGATGATGGATAATATAAGAAGACTTCCATGTGATATAATTATCCGGGACTCGGCCCCAGCAAGCAGCTGACCATTCGCGCAAAAAGGAGGGCCTCGGCCCCAGGTTACATGTAGTTTTTATGTGATATCGCGGGCCTCAGAGCTAAACGGTTAAAAGGCTCTAATGGCTTATACACTCCCTCTGTTGAGGCCCCTTTATTCAAAGAGGATTCCGCCTGCTGCCTAACTTTTGGGAAACGAAAGAAATACGAAAATGCGTGGATCGCATAAAGTAGAGCCGAATTGTGTAACGCAAAAACAAAATGGCAAACAGTCACCATCATACGTCACTGTTTTAACGCTTACTCACCGGAGTCAGGTAGTTCGACACATTTTGTCCTTTACATCCCCAGTCAATCTCTAAATCAAACATTGCAAATATCTCTGATTTGTTCATATATTGTAAGGACCCCAATGGGTAGTATCTACCCAAGTTTGCAACCCTGAAACCCCTGTGCTGACTTTGTGCTGCTCGAAAAACCGCGAAATCTTTGCAATATTTTTTTCAAAAAGCAACCTAAAGGAAGCATCCTACTGAAAATGTTATTCTTCGTTTTTTAAACTAGATAACATTTGCAATCATTTGAGCCTAACCCGAGCTCTGCAGGTCCAGTGGTTCTGAATGGCGAAAAAACCTACAAGTAAGAAGAATTTAAAAACGTATTTCGTGGCAAAAACGTGCGAATGGTTTCTGACGCTACTTACTAATACCAATACAACGCTTATTGTGGTTGCTGTTTACCAAAAGTCATCGCCGGTCTTTGCTCCAAAAACATTAGGTACGTCAGCAACACCCTTTCACAGCCCGTTTCCCCATAGTCATTATCCTCGGCTACATAAGACTACACAATGTTATTGCACTTGTATATTAATAATAAGCTACGAAAATTTACGGAAAATGTACAAAATAAGGCTTAGGAACAAAGTACCCAGTCATATGATCAAGTCTGCTTTTTTTAATGTTCCATTACATGTTGAGACTTATGGGAGATTATCTTAACACCTTCAGTGTGGGAGCCCAAATTGTGTCAACCCTACCACCCTGAACCAAAAAATGATGAAAATGTTCTCACTCGTAAAAATACGCGTATTTTTTTAGTTCAAAATAGATCGTGAAGAGAAAAGGGCTTCCAAGCGATCGGGTGGGGAACTACGACACCCTCCTCAGGGACATGTGTGGAGGGAGACGGCCGCTTAAGTGCCCTCCCTCTCAGTGTGAAGACTCGGAGGGGCGCTTAAGCGGCTGTCAGCACTAAAAGTGTCAAGGAAAGAATACATAGATGATTCTCCC
Source organism: Lygus lineolaris (assembly GCA_030264115.1). Lineage (NCBI taxonomy): Eukaryota > Metazoa > Arthropoda > Insecta > Hemiptera > Miridae > Lygus > Lygus lineolaris. Next base: position 10,056,891 of record JAEMON010000012.1, read on the forward strand.
CTTTCGAAGTACTTAGTGGTGTTATTATTTGCCAGAGTAAACTTGTCACCTACCGCTCACTGGTCAGGGAGCATATTTGTATTGACCGCCGCTGGATTATTCTCTGAGGGAGCAGACTTGTATACGCCCTTATAATTACCCCATGGACTCTTATTTGGGGTAATATGAACAGGGTATTTGGGGTGCCTAATTGCAAATAAAATTAGATAAGAACTATCACATGGTGAAATATAGGAGTAGAATAATAGTAGGAGTAGAAGTAGGAGTAGAATACTTTATGGCGGTTCTCCAAGGTTCTACATGGATTATGAACTCATGAGAGTTGCTACTAATTCAAACTCTTATTTAAAATTAGTTCAAAATTAGCCCAGCTGACCCTGCTGCTTACAAAGTATCTACATTCAGTATGTTCTTCTGTAGACAGCTGAGGACTAGGTATTATGTATCTACTGATTAATTTCAGGTACTGTCCTTCGCTGGAGAAGCCACCAGTCCCTGGAACTTCTCGTCGGCTCACGGCGCAATGGAATCTGGGTATCGAGAAGCAGATAGAATCATCTCCTTCTATACCAAGTAAGAGCGTTACATGCTTCTGCCGGTGATGAGCATGTTTGGACCTGCGTTCTAATTGCCTAACCTGACTCCGTTGCTTGTTTCATTTGGAATCTTGGTAAACAGGTAGACTTATTTATACTAATCTACCTTCTTCGTGTGAATTTCATGAAATGTTAACTGTAACATCTGTAGGGTTGAATCTAGTACAGAATCCAAGATGATTTATTCATGAGTACTATTATTAGGCAATACTGCATTACCAGTGCATGAATACCCGTATTTAACCGAGTTGTGACATCATCTGGTACGAGCGCGAAGGCAATACATACCAGATGGGGACCCCAGATGGGGGGATTTTTTCTCTCCATTTTTCGCCTTCTTTCTTTAATTTCCGACCCATCATAACAGTCCTTTTTGAAAAGCTCTCCGTTTGACCTAAAATTTTTAATAAAAATAAGAAATAAGGACACACTTTCATTAGCAGAATGGATACTGTCCCATGTTGAAAGAAACACTGACCCATCATTCAAGTGATAACAGCTAACGTTACTTCCTCGGTCATTTCATCAGTTTTTTTAATCATTCACTGAGGAACTAAAAATACTTACACCGTTAGATTCTCGTTTCGTTTTTCGTTATGATAACGAATGATTTTTCGTTAAACTTAGTTTTACCAAGCCCCTGTAGATCGAGCATGCAGTAGAGTCTTTACAAAAATGTTGTCCGCCTCCCACAACAGTACTAAATTGCATTGGCTGTCCAGGACAGCATTTCGCGTTGAACATTTTGATTAGATAGATAATCGCCGATCTAATTCGTAATTCTATGCGTTTCCAATATCTACGAGTATAACTTTGTTCTTCTTAGTCTTGCATCATACAAAAGTTCTTTCTGACCATAACCCTTGTTTGTTGTCTGGATCTCTAGCACTCACCACTCCAAACTGAATCAACAAGTTCCGATCCTTTCATAATGTTGTACAAAAGAAGCTCTTCCTAGTTCTGCCTTCTATGAAACTTAGTTCTTCTAGTTCTCAATAGTCTTGGTTCTGTGTTGACTCAGTGCAGTAGAAGGGGAGAACACCTGTACATCTCCAAAATGCACTTTGAGTTTTTGTACCTTGCTTGATGAGCTCTGCACAGGAGTGGTAGTGGATCAACAATTGTTCAAACACTGGCCGCTAGAGGGCTGATAAACCGCTGTTGACCTGAATGGTTTGACTAGGTTTGTGGGCACAGTGGTTCATCGGTAGTCTTGTAGTCTTTTTCCGGAGGTCATTGAGGACTGAAGATGTACCAGTGTTCTTCCCACCGTGGGATATGATGTTGTACGGTATGTTGTTTGTGCTTCAATTTTTCCTGGTGTGACTCATGAGGAGCTTATTTGCCTGTGTTGAAAATGTCTGATGATTCTTCTATTAATCTCTCTTACTCCTCCAGTTTTTTTACTTCTATTATTATTGTCTTCTAAAACTACCAAAGTTAAGTTGCTAGGCCAAATAGCGTTGTAACCTTCCGAAAGCCAGTCAGTCCCCCACCCTTCCACTTCTCGCTTCCACCTTTGACATTCCTAGCATTTCCTTCTCAGAGTGCACAGTGGAAATCATTTATAGTTTACTTTTTCTACATATCTATGTATCCTCTGTTATCATGTACATATTCGAAAAACATGTTCCATGTTTTCTTGCTTTGATCCTTGATCTAAACTGTTATAATCCGGGGAACTGGGGGTGCCTCCCCCCAGATTTCATTTGACAATAAATGTACCATCACGAACACAAACCGCATTTTCATTTATTAGACCCTGCTCTCAGTGATGCCAGCGAGTAAATATCCTTGATAATTATATCTTTGTCCCTCAAGCCTGACGAGCAAGATATCCTCTTCAACAACATTTTTGGTTACAACGTTATTCTAGTCAGCTGGTTGACAAGAGTTAAGGGGCCAAGAGAATAAGCCCAAAAGGCCTAAATCTCGGCTGCAGAAAAGTTTATAGGAACGAAGACCAATAAGTTTTAAAACGGATAATCGCCCCTTCCTCTAACCATTTTAGCGTTGCATAGTTTTTTCCATTTTTCTCAGCCAATTTGATGCGATTGGCAGGCTGATTGGCCTTCATGCCAATTTGACTTTTTTTAAGGCGTTTCAAATTTCAAAATTAATACATTGAAAGAGAATTGAATAGCAAGATGAATGCCGCAAACCACATCGAAATCTGTCAACAATTTGTACTGAGCGTCAGTTCACTATTGGCTGTTTGTAGTGGTTGACGCTCCCGATTGAAAAACCTGCCATCTGCAGAATTTGATTCCTTCGTAGTTGGAGATCGATCCCTAACGCGAGCAGCTTAATTTTAAATACCTACCACGACAATGGCGCCTAACAAAAACTCGAGTCCCCCTCGAAAAACAAGAGTACATCTCTTATATGAACGCGATAAGCAGATAGCAGGTGACCAGCGACGGGAGGATGAATCCTCAACATTGAGAACTCCTAATATAATATTCGTCCAAGGAAAACTACCCCCAGGGACTCCTGACGACTATTTCGTTCAGCTCTTTTTTGTTATAGTTTCGAGTGCAGAGCACTCCATTGTGCCTTAAATGTACTTCTAGTCGTTGCAGGGCTCCTTTGGGTTATGATCATAACATCAACAAGTTGTGCTATGGTTATCAGTTTCGTGTTATCAGTTTGTCCGTTTCACCATTTTTTTTAATCGTCCAGATTCGTATTTTTTTTTTTTTTTTCAGTTTCGTCCGTGTCAATTTTACCTGTGTTGATGTTGCATACCTACTCAATCAATATGTTTTCATTTCATTCCCCGACCAATTCATCATTTTAAATTATACATAGGAGTAATAGGGAACATGGATATTGTAATCGTGAATATGCTTTTCAAATGCAAGGTCTATTTTAACGGGGAAATTAAATATAAGGAGGCGCGCGTTGGAGAGTGAGAGTTATGGGCCGTCCTGGGAGTAGTTTGCGTTCACGTTCGCCCATCCCAGCACACCCATTCGCTTTAACTTGAGCCGTACTAGAAGGTTTAATAACACATTCCCCTGACCTCCCTCAGATTTCGAATCCGCTGGACAATTAGAAACCCCAAAAGTTGAGATAACACGGTTTTCATTACCCAAACAAACTGTTTCCTACTCATTCAAAAATGTTGACTGTGGTGAAGGTAGTTAAAACTGGGGAAGAGGCCAGGCTCTGGTTTAGGCACAGGAGCACCTGGAATTTGAGCGTGGGAGGGGGGGGGGGGGGATGATGATTTTATGAGTCTCAGTTCGATATTGGCTGTTTGTAGCGTAGTGGTTAACGCTCCGACTGAAAAACCTGGCATTTGTAGAATTTGATTCCTATGTGGGTTCGAGATCAATCGCCAACGTGAGCAGCAGTGTAGAAGGTAATTTTTTTCCCCATATTAAAAACGCTGTATAAGTGGCCCATATCCAGCTACCTGTTTCTCGGAATCTATTGAAGATATCTTCATGAAATTTTTAGG
>JAEMON010000012.1:10064801-10076248 GCA_030264115.1 Lygus lineolaris
ACCAACCAAACTAACACTATTATTTGTGAGGATTCCTGCGTAATAGCGATTGAGGTGGATATCTCGTAACTAGACGCACCTCCTACCTACCTGGTCTACCTAGTATTAAAGACAAAATAGGGAGTTTTTGTTCTTCCCATCATCTCCAGGGGAAAACAAAACATAAAATTCGAGAACGAAACGTGTAGCTGATAAGGGGAAACTGGGCAAAGAGCTTCAAGCATTATCTTTCCATTTCCATCAACGGAAAGTTTTTCGTATATACATGTAGATGCAGATCTACACGTTGTCAAGGTAGAGAAGGGGTGACAACTGATGGTAGTATATCATAATTTCCCCCTCCCCCTTGCTGCAAGAAAGGTAGGTGACGGTGCGTCGCAGTCAACCCAGTCTAGCCCTTGTGTAACAATGGGGAATTATCGAGTATGAGAAAATCACATTTTTTCTGCCTTTGTATTGTTGTTTGGAATGAAATAACACTGCCAATACAAAGAGAAAAATAGTTCATCGTTCGGGTGTGGAGAAAATTTGGAATAAAATCTCAGCTGTTTGAATATAGGCGGAAATGCGAAGGCTCTTGATAAACCCTTTCCTACGTCACACTTGAAGAACTGAACCGAAAAAGAATGCGCTGAGATAGCATTGAGAGCAGTGAAAATAGGTATAACTAAAATAATTATTTAAAAATTATTAATATTAATTAATTCAATCAATTTATTAATAAATTGAATTGATTGTAAATTCTATTATCACTAATCAGGAGCCCAAACAGTGATGGGCTTTGTGTTTCGTTTTGTTCAGTTGGCATCTTGACGGAATTGGCCAATGACAGACGACACCCTTTCAAGGTCACTTTCCCGCCATATTACAATAATAAATATTTCAATCAATTTAAAAAAATTACAGATACACTATTTTTCCTTTTGACTTCATTATTGTTTCTTTTGATTCATTATCTCTCGAAAAAATTTTTTTTTTTAAATTGATGATAATTCCCCATTGGTCAGATTAGGTGACAGCTCTTGTATGGAATCACCATCCCAGAGCAGCCCTAGAATCGGCCGTAAAAAGGATATACCTAGCGGCAACTGGTCATGACCAATCCAGGCGCTATCTATTGAGAGCTTGACGTACCGTCATAAAGTATGTACAAAAAACATTCCTTATACGGGTAGAGTCGTTCTTCAAGCTTATTGATCCATTTTCCCTTATCAGCTACTCGTTTCGTTTTCGGTTTTGTTTCCATAGAGATGATGGAAAGAACAAAAACTCTCTATTAACTAAACGAAAACCATTTGGAAGTAGTAATGAGTACTTACTGATAGCCAAAAAATCAACCTTTCTCTCTCCTAAAAACAACTTGTAAGAGAATGCAAATGATTTTCTGATTTCCTTATTGGCTACAAGGTTGATGAAATTGAAAATTAAGAGCAATGTTTAACTTTTCTCACCACAGAGATGAAAAAATCGATGAAAACCCCTGAAAGTAAAACAACGTTACTCATTGCTAAGACTAGGGATTTTCCAAAAATTTTCAACATATCGATCTATCGGTCTTCCGATGTATTGCAAACAACATATCGATAGTATGAATATATCGGTCCAAATATCGATACGTACCGGATATGGGGTTGATGATATACCAAACCTAAAATAGTTGTTATAACCAGAAACTCTCTTGTTGCATGTTTTAAATGTGTCAATATTGGGCTAAAATCCTATATTTACTGAGCAAGTAATATGAAAAAGACACAGTTTAAAAATTAGCATATATCGGTGCAAACATATCGATTTATAGGATGTTTACCAATATAATATCGAACCTGAAATGGTTTTTATAACCAGATATTCAGTTCTTGATTATTTTGAATTCCAGGATATTTGACTAAAATTGTAATATGTATATCTACAGCAAGAAAAAATATGAAATAGCCCCTGTACAGTGTAAAAACTTAACAATGAGATGAAATAAAGATTCAATATATTCAATATAATATTCAACTCGACAATCGACTATGTTGATATATCGGACACAAAATATCGATTATCCAAAAATCTCGGACTCAATTTTTTGAAACCGATATATCGGAAGATAGATATCGATATTTGTGATATATAGCTACAAATAATGCAATCTGTTCAATGAAGTCCCACAAAACCCTATTGCACATTGACGTCCTATTGAACACCATTTTAATGTTAATTTTACCATCTTCGTTGTTACGGTTTGAACTTTACAATCAACAGCTCAAGATTCGATTGGAGGAAGATTGGTGACAAAGAAATTCGATGATGGAATCGTCGAACTGGGAGCGCAATGGGCACATGCTTCGGGAAGCCGAATGTTCGATTTCGCAGCAGACTGTGGGATCATATCCTCGCTAGAGTCTTCTGAAGGTTCAGGTACCCACTTGAGAAATGTCCTTAGCTAAGAAAATCCACCATTAAGATGGGAGTGGGGATCCACAAACAACAACAATGTCGTCATAACTTCTTTTTGTGTCAGTATTTTCAAACCAAATTTCGAACACCTTCAAAATACTCTCCGCTGAGTCATTGTGCGAAGTTCCTCTGATGTGAAAAGTTACCGAAGTTACAGCGTTTTTAGTCCCCGATTACAACTTTTTCAGTTATTGCGAAGACTCGAGATGGAGGATCCACACAAGCAACGATCAGTGATAACATGAAATGTTTAAGAGTAGTTTGCAACTACCTAAATAAACATACAATTTGACGATTTTCAATTATCTTTTCCTCGGTTGCTGTCAGTGCTATATTGTTCAAAGTTTTAAAGCATGTACATAAAGCCTTTCTCTTCAATCAAGTCGGATTTTTTTTTTTTTTTTTGTTAAATATTTCGTACATGCGATAAAAAAAAAAGTGGCCTTTTTGACCCCGATTCTTTATTATTCATAAAATCTTACCACCTAAACCAAGCATCATTTCACGAGACTATCCCACCCATTTGAAGCTCTTTCATTCCCCTATCAGGGAAAAATTGGATCACCTCAACGTTCTTGAAAAAACGATTCCCAAAGATTAAAAAAAGTTATTTTTCGGGACAGCTCTTTTTCCAAGTGTTTGCCTCCATGCACCTTTCAGTTTCAGTACCCTGCACGATACATAATGATGCAAGATGTGATGAGGAATGAATGAAGAAGAATAACATTGCACTCATGAAGAAGAATATCACCTGATCTTATCCAATTTTTGAGTATCCATGCACTAGAGTATCCATGTATATATGCACTTTGAGTATCCATTTTGGAGTAAAGCAGACAACCTATGCTACAGCGCCAGGCAGTTCTAGAGCCGGATTTATAATATTTTCATGCACTTAGGAGCACCCAAAATTATTTTCCAATACATCATTTTGTTCGTTACATTGTCTAGTTTTTTTGAGGCAATAAAAAAATTTTGATTTTTTTTTTTTTTTCATTTTCTATCTACCCGCGACCCTTAACTCTGTACATTTAATGTTATCACTGTTGGTTGTTCCATCGAAATCCATCCAAAAATTTTGTTTTCACAAGGAATGTGGCTGCTGAAACCTGTAACGCAAAATGTCTTTGGACAGTTAAGCCGTTATTCTCGACTTTTCTACTTATTTTTTCCAGGAATATATTTTTACCCAGGAGGTAAAAGAGTGTCGCAGCTCCTTGTGGAAGAGATCCGTAACGTGGTTCAGGATATTTTGAACCGTTGCATCAATTTTCACTACGCCGAAAATGACGCGAAGGTCCCCTCTACCGTTGCAGATTTCATGCATTCTGAGTTTGAAAAGTACCTTAATTCCTGCAATGACGAAGAGGAAGTTCGGGAAATGAAGAGAGATCTGTACGATTGGAATGTGAGGTTCGTCCACGTCCACTTTAATGATTGTCTCTCACTTGGAGTTTCTACCTCCTTACGATTTTTACTTTAAAAAATTTTGTGATGTCTTTGGAGTCGAGCGGACTAAATTTATAGGTTACCGGTCGAATAGGACTTTGCTGGGGCTCTTCGGTGGAATGAAGGAAACAAACGTTGGGGGTCAATAGTTTTATTGGGCACACAGCTGTAGCTACCATTTTCCTCGGTTAACTCGTCAAATTCATCAGGCTAAAAAAAAAAAAAAACCCCACAGTTTTCTCATATTCGGAACTACGTCAAACAAATTACAATTTGTTGTATGTCAGATTCGTTTTTGACCGGTAACCTATAAATTTTAAATACGTTTTTGGTGGTTTTTCGTTTTTGAATAAGTACTAAAACAAAGCTCAGCTACAATGAAATAATATTAGCGAGAATATTAATAATATCTATCAAACCATGGGAGGTGTTCTGTAACTTTGGGGTTATCACAACTGTTGAAAACTACTGTTGGAAAGTCAAACGGCCGAAAGACTGTTGTAACAAGAGTTGTGAGTAATTATCGAGTTGGTACTCGATGTATCTATTGGAAACGATATATCGATCGTTAATGTCGAAGAGAAAGGAAGAAAACATGATAATTATTTGCCCAAATCACTTTAAATTACCACAACATGATGTATCTCGCTCATAACTCGATACAAACGCCCACATTATCGCCAGTAAATGATAATAATCCAAGATAACTTGATTCAGTCACCTAACCTCATCTCGACATAAATATCTTCTCATCGCCTCCCAAGGTGGTCACAATCTTGTCCACAGTTGACTGCTTTTGTCGATGTTGCTTCCTTACAGAACACCTCGCTTGCAAAACATGGCAGCATTTATCACCATGTTATGAACTCAACTGTTGTTACCAACAGTTGTTTCGCTTACAGAACACCCCCTCCCTGGCGAGATCCATCACAGCAACTCTCTGCTCTGAGAAAACTAGCATTCTTCCCTGGTGCCATTGTAGAGTTGCTTCTATTATCCAAACTTTGAGGCTTGTTTACTCTGAGGGAAGCGGAGGGATCTTCAACCCTCACAGGCTCTTTGGTTTGGTGGTTAGATTCGGTTGTTTACCTGAACAAGGAGACACCGGTCTCAATTTCGGAAGGGTGATTTAGCTCGGTGTTTGTCGCTCAAGAAGCAGTTCATTCAGAAGTTACTGCTCCAAATCCTCATTTTGCTTCCGAGCCTACCGAATGTAGGGGAAGCTTTGTTTTCACTTATTTGGGAATCGAAAAACGTCTTGTCCTCCAAAATTTAAATGTCTACTCGAATTTTACGTTTCTGAGCTTCCTGAAGAAATTTGGTTCCCTGTCTGTCTGCACTCCCTTGTTACAGCCATATCTTCCAGAGTTGTCATCCAATTTTGTTCAAATTTTCAGGGATTATGCGGGTATGGCCGCTTGATGGTCCCAGATGAATTTTACCATGATTGAATGAACGGTACGCTCTAATCATGCACTGACGTGAGATTCGATCACGATTCTGTTGACATTTTGTCTAAACTGACAAAAATCAACACAATCAAGTTTTGAACTTACACAGTTTTGATTCAATTCTTCCCCTTAAAGGGGCCTTTACAAGAGCAATTTTCCCCGGCAATAATTGCGTGCGAGAAGTGTTGATTAGATTTAGTTTTGTTCGTGTAAATAATACATGCAAGACAATGCAATTATTCTCGCCCTGAAAAAGTTGTAAACAATAACTGCCGGGTTTTGCTCGACATTTTTAGCTTCTGGAAGGTGTTGCGTTGTGTTGCGAGTGAAGTCCAAGGGGTTTGGAAAATTAACTGCAATTTTTTCGCCGGTGCACCTCGGCTAACCCACAACTTACCCCACATCGGGCGATTTCGAACTCAGTGACTCACATAAGTCTACTGTAATCGTGGAAGATTGAACCCGAAATAGATGCATCAGGCTGCTGAAAGAATCGCCAGTTGCCAGAAAGCGCAGCACAATGGCCATGCATGTAGTCACCGAGACGCTCAATCAGCCTACCTTGGAGCCCAACTATGTATCAACCAAAACTTCAAAATCCGTTTTGGTCATACGGGCAAAATTCAAAAATAAATTGCGTTCCAATTACATTTCCGAGGTAATCGCCAAGGAAAAGTCTCTTCTGCTGAGAAACTCGCGTTGCCCAGACCTCCTTTTCTTCCTCCTGTGGCTCGTGCTTCAGCGACGATAACCACAGCAGCAGCAATGGCTTCCACATGGGTCTTGTTGGCGTGTAAACGAAAAAATTGAATAATTTCTATTGCTCAACTTTATTGTACAACACAACGCAATTATTGCTTCGCTACATGTTGATGCAACACGAGGCTATTTGTCTAGGCGATTATTGCCTTGCGTTGCGTACAACTTTTCTAGTGCAATCTTGTCAGGGTTGTGCAATTATTGCCTGGAAAAATTGCTCGTGTAAAGGCCCCTAAATTTCTCATTTTCTTGGACGCGAGGAAGCCATGTGCTATTTCCACTTGGCAGAGTATTTTTTGATTTGAATACCAGGATTGTTATTTTATTATTACGAATTTGATTTAAATGTTATTCATCCAGGTTTGAAGTGATCGATAACTCGTGCAATACTCTCAGTGATCTCTCAGCGCGACTCTGGGGCCAATACGGAGATGATGACTCTGAGCAGGATCACATCAACATCACAGGCGGCTTCACAAGCCTGGTGGATGCGTTGTCCCAACTTCTTCCTCAAGAAGCGCTCGTTACTTCTTGTCCCGTCTCCAAAGTCCGGTGGAAGTCCCTTGCTAGCGGGGATGTGAAGCATCCTTGTGAAGTGGTCTGTGAAGATGGGACAACTTACTCTGCCGACCATGTCATAGTCACCTCTTCAATCGGCTATCTGCAGAACAACCTGAATATGTTTGAACCTTCTCTTCCACACGATTATCAAACAGTAAGGACTTCCGTTTCTCGTTTTTTCCCCCCCCTACTTGCTAATAAGGAACTCATGGATTGCTCAAAATAGTCGTGATGAGTTGTTCTGGATAATAATATCTGAAAGTTTCTGGGGTTTCACGTTGATCGTTTCGTTTCGTTGTAAAACATGATTCGTCCGCCCTCCCTCCTCCTAGTAAGGGATGGAAAACCATCAATCCACCTTCAAAAAATTTTATTTGAACTAACAGAAGGAGCACAGCTGTAACAAGAAGTGTTGAGAGAAAATGTGTGATAGGGTCTCAACTGTCTAGTATACCAGTGGCCTCTGTAGCTCACCTGGTGGGAAGCCCTGAGCTGGAAATCCAGAGGTTGTAGGTTCGAGTCCTATCAGAGCCACATTTGATCACCTTTCATATCAAATTTTCCAATTACTCAATGAACACCCTCCGGGCTTATTTCCAATATGCAGAAAGGTAATTAATTAATATCAAAGAATAATCCGCATGTATCCACCTATGTTTGGTCAAGTACGAAGACTTGATAGCCAAAAACACCGGAGTTCTTCCTCAACGTATGGAGTTCCTTAAAGTCCGGAGTTCTTCCATAAGGTCCGGAGTTCGGAGATTTTCAGCACAATTCATGGCAAAAATACGATACACTCAACATCAACTTCGAGAACGAATGAAAAGCGGAATAAAAATCCGAAATAATGTTTAAAATTACGGAAAAAGAAATATTGGACGCGAGAACGGAACTAGGTTACCCAAAAGAACAAAAACGAATGGCTTCGCAGGGCTGGCTACGCCACAATGTCGTGGGCAGGCAGGGCTGGCAACACGCCAGACGAAATTTCCATTCTTTTAGCTTTAAACTAGGTTGCCCTACGCACAGAAAAGACCTGCTACCAGTAATAATTACTTAATCTTTACCTACCGAAATATAATTCTAAATAGCCGGTCATATAAACTGGACTGGGAATGAATATCCGGACTGGACTGGGGGTGAATATCCTACAGTTTTGTAGTGTTAGGATTAACTATAAAGTCGTTGAAAAACGCGAATCTCTCCAAGTTCCTGTTCATTCTCACTAAAAACTAGCGTGACATATTTAGGTGGTACTGAGGTCCTGAATTTTGACTTTCAGGCCATCAAAAATCTTGGGTTCGGCACCATCAACAAGATATTCCTTTTCTACGATGAGGTTTGGTGGAGAGATCTTCAAGGAATCCAGTTGGTGTGGGGCGACAAGTCATTATCCGATGTAAGTTGAATCGAGTTCTTACAGTAAGAGAACTCTTGGAACTTAGGAATATCTTGAATATCTAAATAATAATAAAAAATGGAGTATACATTGGAAAATATATAAACAGTTCACTTTAATTGGAAAAATGATTGTTTTTTTTTTCAACATTCAGACGTGGTTCACCAATTTCATAGTGATTTGTACCGAAATTATGAATCTAGGAAATTGAATTTAACGAAAATTGCCACCGATAGCAGCATGATATCAAATGTATTCGATATTTGATTTATCGAATGAATATTATCGATATCATAAAAATATTGGAAGAAAGATATCAATATAAATATCCAAATATTGTGTAGGTATCGGAAGGAAAATACTGACTAGTACTTATTCTCCAATATCGATACTATTGCAACATCCCTGCTCTTGTAAGTGTGGATGAAGTAGATGAGATCATGAAAACAAGGTCTTTTTGATCTGTAAGTATATTTATACAGTTTAATTTGAGCCTATCTTGCCTAATCAATGGAATTTTGTGTTCAAGTTTGTCACAGGAGAAATGAGTTGGGTCAGATCTATCACAGGATTTGACTTAGTGACGACGATGGATAATGTCCTACTGGGATGGGTTGGAGGCAAAGGAGCGATAGAATCTGAAAGGCTGACAGAACAAGAGATTGCCCACCACTGTACGCTCGTTCTCCGCCATTTTACAGGCTTGCCAACTGTGCCAGATCCAAGTTTTGTGGTTAGGTGAGTCTTTGTACTTTGTACCCAGGTTTGTCTCAATTATTAGCGTTAGCAGGAAACACTATCAACAACTTTGAAATTCAGTTGATGAGATTAGATAAGATTGCACATGGTCAAGGAGAGTACTAAACCCTTCCACAATACCAAAACTGTGGCTTATTGTGTGGGGCATTGCCCTGTTGGCCGTCCTATAGACTTTGGGGCCAGTACACTCCCTCTAAAAGGTTCACGATCCCCCCTATTAGGTTGTTGTCTGATACGATCTCCCCAAGTTCTAGGGTCCAGAAGATTCTGAATTGTCTCGAATTTGAGAGTCGGGCACTCGAAAAGGAGGTGAGAGGCAGTTTCGTCCTCTTCACCACAGAGTCTGCAGGATGGGTCACCTGTCAGGTGGGCCCAAATCCTGTTCAATTGTTTATACGAGGTAGAGTTAGTCGGCTTCATAGTTGTTACTAGATGAAGATAGTCGGGGAGGGGTTCTTTCGAGGTGTACATTCCTTCTTTCTTCTTCATATTTTCTTTTTCTAATTCTCCCCATGGAGTCCTATGGCCCAGTCCCCTTCAGTAGAGCCAGTATTTAGCCTACCTTTTTGGCTGGTAAATCTTGATTCTCTCATTAAGGTTACTTCCTAGCTCGTATGTTGAGTCTGGCTCCTCACCTTTGGTTTGGGTTAGCAACCGATTTTGCTCCCCCTAGTACCTAACAATTTACTGCACTTCAAGGACTCTCTTTATGATAATGTATGTCAACTTTATCACCAAAATGACCCAGCCAAGCTCTGTGCTAAGTTTATTTCCGTGATTCATTACACCTTAACCCTCTAGTGGACGCTATTTCGACTGTCACGTAAGTGGGCGCTAGCGGTACTCCGTAATTTGCATTTTCCACAATCTCTCACTGTTTTTTGCGTCTTAAAAGACGCCGGAAATGCATGCATTACTAAACTATTATTATGTTTACGTATCAATCAAGTTTTCAACATATCTGGCCTTGCTGTTACTCTTCCATAACGTACAAAGACGCAAGCTGGACTCAGTACCGCAATGTGAAAACGTCCAGGGATGCTAAGTTGGACTGATACTTGTCACTTTGTCACCTCATAACAGACTGTGCGCATGTCTAGAAGTGACTAGTGGCACCTCCCATTTGCTGAGGAGGGTCTGTTCTAGGAATACAAATGCCAGTTACTGACATCAAACGAAAATTCGCCACCCTGTCTCAGTATTTGCACAGATGTAGTATGAAGTACCGCTTAGTGTCCACTAGTGGGTTAACCATAGTCGGCACGATGTATATTTGTTTTAGGTCCAGATGGAGCTCCAACAAGTACGTCTGTGGTGCCTACAGCCATCTTACTCCTGGTTCTGAGTCCTGCAACCCTCACCCTCAAAACACCTTGTTGGAACCCCTCTCTCATTCTAAAAATGGCGAAACAAGCGTGAGTCTTTCATGCCTTTTCTATTACATGGAAATTATTTCTATTACCAGATACCTCCATATTTAATATAATATACTTACCTACCTACTTACCTGTTTCAGCATTGTGCGGTCTATTTCGCTGGCGAGGCTCTACACAAGAAGTACTACTCTACCGCTCATGGAGCCTTTGATTGTGGAGAATCCCAAGCTCGTAAGCTTTTGAAACATCTAAAAATATCGTGACCTTGAACATAATAATATATATATATATAGAATATTCCACCCGTTGGTGTAACGCTTACTTATCGGCTCTTGGGTTTATGATGAAAAAAGTGGTTTTTTCTTGTGCGATTGAATTGATTTTTGGACCACCCTTCCTGTTCTACGTGTTCGACTTGTGGCCGCACTTTGACGTCCAGCATAGCATTGTCCGTCCTTATAGCGCAATAATAAGTTCCACCTGACAATCTCATTGCAGAGACAACACGTGGAGCGGTTGACTGGATGGCACATGCGCACTGAGTGAGTTCCCCTTCTCTTTCATTCACTAACAATCTGACGTACATACATCTTGACGACTGTTTAGAAACCGTGATAATATCGCCAAGCTGAGAAGGACTTCAACCTTTTATTTATGTCGATATCTCTTGACAAGTAACACCAGATACTAGACCATCGATGAAAACTTATCTAATCTTCCGATAAAATCTTTGGTTGTGTTGACTGCTCAGCTGACCACTAGTTCAAGGTCACTTCCGTAAATATCGCAACCTGATAATGGTGTTTACACGTAATAAGAAAGACTTGAATGACTTCTCCACTGATTTCATTCATGATGAAATATCGGAGTTTGCGACTAAATTAAAGTTTGAATTGGGCAGAATCGTAAATTGTATCGATGTAGCTTCGGCTGAGTCAATATTAACATTGATCACCGCTGTGTTAAGTAATTGGAACGACACCCTGACAAAACTTGATCGTTATTCTGTTGCTGAGAGTTCTGAGGTTTTTAAATGCAATCAGGAAATACAGGATCTTCGCTGTAAACTGACTAAATCAGATGAATTATATAAAGACATGTGTGAAAATATAATAGAGCAAGATGAAGTCCACTCACGTCAAGAACACAATTTAAAATCAAAACTAAATGAAGCCAATGTTCATCGTTCAAAGCTGATAAGCGATGTTGAGAATCTCAGTTCGCAGATAAAAGAGCTCAACCTGTGCTTGG
>JAEMON010000012.1:10084987-10096400 GCA_030264115.1 Lygus lineolaris
CTAAAGATAGATGGCGTAAGAACGCGATAAAGCGGGCCTCAGCTCCAGCGCACGGCTGATCATTTGCGCGAAAAGGAGGGCCTTGGCCCTAGGTTAGGTACATCTAATGTTTCCGCGATATTGGACCCTCAGAGCTAAAGGGTTAATTCTAATTTCGGCTCTCAGGATATCAGATTAGGGGCATTGAAAGCAGGGGCGGCTTTAAGGGATCTAATGATATGACGCTAGTTCGCATGTGGACAGAACAAATATGGTTATGGAAGGGTGGTTATGACTGTGTAGAAAAAAATTAAGTAGTTCCCACATAAATATCTTCTTCCAAATCGTGAATACAACAGCTAAGTATGTAAAATACAACAGTTGCGCCAAAAGAAGCAATATGGCGCTAATGAGAAGAGAGGAATGAGCAGTTCTGCCAACTTACAACATGGAAATCCCTATGGGCAGGAATTGATAAGGTACCTAGCTTGCACATTTTTCGCCCTCACGCCTCTACCAAAACCAGTTTCGAATATTTATGCCTCCTCAGGGAGCTCTACAAGATAAAAATCAAGATACAATTTGTCTTGTTTCTTATACGCTTTTTGTTTGTAGGTACCTTTCTACATTTATTACGTTACTCTAGTTTCTAAACATGGTTAGTTATTGCTGGGTTTGCTTTGGCAAAGGACTACTGACAGTTGTTTTTACTTGAAAAAAATAGTCAATCCCGTAAATTTCATAAAAATAAATCAAAAATGACTCTTCTTTCCCCTATTCTGCTTAGTGTTCCCTCCAAAAAACCTTGGAAAATACGTTTCATCTTCATTCATGTCCAAAACTTGAAGAAAGTTGATCAGATCTCGATCAAAACCACTATAGGTGTGAACTTGAGCTTTCCGTCGATTTCTACACTTTCCTCGTCACATCTCAGGTAAGCAGAGGAAAGTAATGAAGTTGAGTATTTATGAAGTAGAAATTGAAATGAAACCCCGAACAGTCAAATGAATCTCCTCTTATTTGACACAACATGCAAATTTCAACATGATGCAACATAACTCGCTCCTTACACATTTGCGCCTCTCATTTAAAATTCTGAATGACATAAAAACATTTCCATGGCATTTCCAATAAAAACAAGAAGATTTCTAGTAGGTAAAGCTCGTCGGAGTGAGGGAAGTTACGTAACTCCGAAGCTTGGAGTGTCGCCAAAATCGAGAAACCTGTTTTGGTTGATTCTTGACCGGTCTGGAATAAAATGAATATTTCTGGTTTTGTTTGTTCGGAAGACATCCTAACCAGAGAGACCTTGTGGCTCGAGTACCTGCAGATCCCGTTCCTGTTTGAAATGCATACGATCTCGACTTTTTAAAAAAATATTTTCCCGGTTAGTGAAGGGAAGACAAAGGCACCTGCCAAATTGCTTGAACTTACTTCTGAGAGGGAACAAATTGAATTTATTGTTTCAATATTTCCTCCTTCGTCTTGCACACAGATTAACGGAGACAACATTAATTTCCCATTCAGGGTTGCTACGAAAACAATCCCAAAATTCCCTGACTATTTCAGGTTTTCCAGACCGCAAAATTCATTTTTCCCTGACCTTTTCCTATGCGTTTCAAAAGCCCCCTCCCCCAAGAAATAGTGAGCCGGGAAAATCCTTGAAAATTTCACCGAAATAGTTCTGGAGTTATGACTATGAAAACACATTTGAAGTTTGCGCATGCGCAGTAGCTATTACTGATCCAGTCGTGACAAAATTATTAGGTAATTGTCTTGGAGTTAACCCCCAACTATACTCCGAATTTGAGCGAAATCAGCCGGTTGAGAATGGAAACTGAGAAATTGTAATTTCAGGAATTACACGTTTGCGCTTGCGTACACGTTACTACCGGTCCGACGGCGATGAAATCAATAAGGGACCGTCATGGGGCTAACCCGCACAATCCTTGAAAATTCCATAAAAATCGGACCATAACTTCATACAGTTTTGCTTGGGACTAGGAATTACCACAGACCGACAAGGAACCAAAATTGTTCAGAAACGTACAAAGTTCCATTCGTGCAGCATGAGTTGATGAGCGAATTTTCAAAGAATTATTTTAACCGATTTTGTTGGTGATTCTTATAGGAAATCTGCACTGATTCCAAATATATAGGTACCTACCATTACGTTCCTATATTTACCGATGATAATTTACACCAAAAACCTCGAAAAACACGTTTTTCGGCCCTCAATTCTCACAATATGAATTCTTGGAGTACTCCAAAAATGCTGGCCAACGAACTCATTCGTTCTCTAGTTATTATTGACATTTTAGATTTTTATTTTATTTTTTAGATAAGTAGCTACATTCCGGGGTCAGATATTGTCTTTAGTGAAGAAGCAATTTGATTTTGTATTGATAAATGCCTGGAACTGATTTTTAACTTATACAGGGTGGTCCCAAATGTAATGGACTTAGTTTGAGGTGTTATAGTTAATTTCACGCTGATCATGAATATACCACATATAAGGGTCCCTGAATGAATCTTGACCACTTTTTTTTGTGGCAAAAAACAACTTTTTTCGACGATTTTTTAGTGTTTTGGGGCAAGAACACGGGAATTATCTAGAAAATCGAAAAGCACCTCGAAATAAACGTTGTAGGAAACTAAATTCTGCGTCGAATGAGATCAACGCCAGCTCTTAAGATTGTACACACGATTTTTGGCGAATTTTAGAAGTTTTAATATGTTGATAAACTGCTTGATAGGAGCAGGAAGGTAGGCAGGTAGTATGGACTTTAAAAGTAGGTTTAAATGTTTTTATTGGAGCTTCAAAAACATCATTATTTGAGATTCTTAAACACTTAAGGTATTACTAACTAGGTAGGTATACAGGTTGATTCAAAAAGAATACCACATCTTTGAAAATGGATTACTCGGCAATGACAAAATGGAGAGCGCGTCGCTATGTGTCGTGGTTTGAAGGACGTTCTGGAGTTGGTTGCTCAGAGATGTCGCTACGAGCTCCCGTGTAACCTTCATTTGTTTGTTGCAAAGATGGCGACCACGCTTGCAACAAATTGATCAGGACAAAAAACTCGAAAACTCGGGCAAAAATAATCAAGATAAGGTGGTTGTGAATCACTTGTGGAGATTCGCTGTCGTGTTGCTGATTATAAACCAGAAATTAATCAGCAACACGATTGTAAATATCAGTGATTCACAGTCATGTTATGGTCACTTTGTTTGCCCGCCAGAAACTTTGTTTCTGTGTTTGTTCATTAAAAAAAAAAATTTGTTTGGTTGCTCATAGCGACATCTCTGAGCAACCAAAAAAACTTCAGAATGTCCTTCAAACCACGACGCATAGCGCAGCGCTCTCTGGTTCTTCATTGGCAAGTTATCCATTTTCAAAGATGTGGTATTCTTTTTGAATCACCCTGTATTACTGCGTCATCTCATAGAGCCCACCAGCATTAATTAATGCATTGAACACTTCGATGAGCCACTGATGTTGTTGAACTGCGGATTTGTTGATTTTCCAGAGACAGTTCATCAAACGCAATTTGTATGCGGTTGATTAAATGTTCTTCCGATTGTATTGCGGCGGAAACAACATCAGTGGCTCATCGAAGTGTTCAATGCATTAATGCTGGCGGTGGGCTCTATGAGATGACGCAGTAATACCTACCTACTAAGTAATACCTGAAGTATTTAAGAATCTCAAATAATGATGTTTTTGAAGCTCCAATAAAAACATTTAAACCTACTTTTCAAGTTCATACTGCCTGCCTACCTTCCTGCTCCTATCAAGCAGTTTAACAACAGATCAAAACTTCTAAAATTCACCAAAAATCGTGTGTACAATCTTGAGAGCTGGCGTTGATCTCATTCGAAGCAGAATTTAATTTCCTACAACGTTTATTTCGAGGTGTATTTCGATTTTCTAGATAATTCCCGTGTTTTTTGCCAAAAACACTCAAAAAAAGTAAGTCCGTTACGTTTGGGACCACACTGTATAATGGCAGAAATGCAGATGATCAATATTCTGTAGAGTTGATAAAAAGAACGGAAAAGGTTAAAACGCATTAATTTATTAAAATTTAGAAACCTTGTAGGTACCTATTCGAAGCACTAGTCTCATCATGAACTAATAAATACCTACTTGTTGCCCGTATTTCCCGGAAGATTTTCAATTTTTCCCTGACCATTTTTTCCCCCCTGACTTTTCCAGGTTTTCAAGGTTTTCCGTAGCAACCCTGCTCCTTGCCATCACAAAAATGATAATTAAGTAGTTTAATGGGTGTAAAAATTGACGTACCTGAGCGTCGGCAAGTATTTGTCGGTCGTCGAGTACGCGATTCTCCTCATCGACACATTCAAATGTCCAATCTCGGTGAAAACTTGAAGAAATTAAATTTTTGAAGGGGGAAACAGCGTGACTTCGCTCTTGGACTGGCTAAGAGGGAATGAAGGAGTAAAACGAATAAACCAGACCGGGTGCCTCGAATCCTGATTTTTTTGCCTGTTTACCACCGCCGAGGACTTCTGGAAAGTGGGGGAAGGTTGACCAACTGATCCGGTCTTGAGAGAGCGAAGCTCTGGAACTTGTTTACTAGCTCAGGCCCGTCCTTAGAATGCCAGCCGAGTCGTACCTACCTTTTTCCATTCCTTTTTTGCATTGAAATTCAACTTGGAAACCTTCCAAGACTAATATTAACCGTCGAACGTACTAATATTGACAAGTTTTTGAATGTCTAAATATTAACGCAGAGCTCGACAACTTGAAAATTCCAGAAGTTCCTACCTCTAAATTTCCTTTCAAAGACCCAAACAAACCCTTCCTTCCAATCTTGCCTCTATAATAACTTTCGGGAAAAAATGGGGAATTATCATAACACTTTTTAAATTTTTTTTCTGAAAGATAATGGCTAAAAAGGAACAGTAATGAAGTCGAAGGCAAAAATATTGTATCTGTAATTTTAGAAAATTTATTGAAATATTTATAATTGTTTTATGGCAGGAAAGTCACGTTGAAAAGGGGCGGGGTTGGCGGGTCTGTCATTGGCCAAACCCGTCCAAGAAGCCAACTGAACAAAATGAAACACTAAGCCCATCACTGTTCAGGCTCCTGATTAGTGAGAATATAATTTACTTAATTAATTAATCGATTTAATTAATTATTTAAATCATTCCTATCCGTATAGCTCTTGAAGCGATGTACTTAATGTGTAATAAAATGTAATTGATCTCATGATTTATACCTCACTTCGTAATAATTATGAAGTTTTAATAAAAATTGTGTAACCTTAGTCGTGTATCTTCCATTACTGTAAGAGCTCAAAGTGTATTCAAATATACCATTTACAAATTTGCACTTTTTGAACTTCAAATTTTTTTTAAACATCTTTCATTGTCATTTTCTTTTATTTTGAAGCATTTTGAGCTAAAATAGATTGAAAAATTATAATCTTGGCGAAAATTTGGATCTTAGGATTCTTCAGGGTTACCTAATCGGGTGAAAAAATTGATTTTTCCAGAAATTCATTTTTTTTTTTTTTTTTTTTTAGTTAAAAAAAATTATGTGGATGTTTTGGTAGTATGGTATTTTACTTATCATAGCTCGGTAGGTTTTTATTTATTTAAAATTCAATTGTATCGTTTTTAACCGATATTTTTTTCGGTCAACCTGAGGAAAGTGCAGCTGTAACCCTCGGCCTTCTTGACTATAGATTACAAAGGTGAATCAAGAAGGAGCTGGCCTCAATTCCGAAAGGGTGGATATCACATAGTTCACCCTCTCGGATCAGCTCAGTAAATAAATAACCCACGAAACCCCACTGCTTTGTTCGAACTATGGCATCCCAAATAACACCAGTTTCACCATCCTATTGTGATTACAACTTTGTTAAGGACCTCTTCTTGTATAACGGGTACCTACCTAGTGAAGCCTCCACATCCCAAAGTTGCTGAAGTTGCCCCTCGTTTCTCGTTGGGAGGTTTTGGAATTATTGATTATTTGAACTTTCAATGAACCTAGGTATTTTTATTACCCGAAGAAACAGAAATATTCAGCACTTACCTACTTACATTACCAGAGGATCGTCGAGTGGTGAGTTCACATTCGTTACAAGCAACATGAGAGATTGAATTTCTGGACAAATGAAGGAGACACGAGAAGTATCTTTCAAAATATTTATTTAAACAATTAAAGGCAAAGCAACAAGACAGAAATTTAAACATTCTAACTGGCTAACACAATCACATAGCACTTCTTCTACAACTGGCATCGAAATCAATGGTTAACGAGTAGAAGTACAGCATTTGACAATATAAGATTTGTTTGCAGTGTCATTTACAAACCAAATGAAAACTAAAGTGCGCATGGGCGAACCAAAACCTGTTTTGAAACTGTCAGAAGCTGCACGCAAAAATTCTTCTAAGCTAGTGGTCCACAACTATGTTCAAATCGGTTTGAAGCACATTGCAAATTGACCAGCATGGATACTATAAAGAGCCAGAAATTATCAGAAGTATCATTTTTATACCCGAACTTGGTTGCGAACGGTTTCTTACCAGTAAATTGGTCACTGCAAACAAATCTATGAGTTTGCAAAGGGATTTTCAATTAATTGCTTCACAGATAAAACAGGCACGATTATTAATTTGACTCCTACTGAATGAATTACGTAACCACTCGGTAATTTTTCATACTGATCAAGAAGTTGTCATTAAAACTGTGGAAGCAATAGTAAAAGGAAGCAGAGTTTGGGAAGAATACCTTATCAATGAAGACGCCACAGAGAAGAAATTACAGACAAAGCACAGCCCGCTCTTACATTACAACATCAACAACAACAATAATAGATGATTTATAACAGATTAACCCACTTTGACAGTAAAAATTCCTTGAATTAGTTAAAAATTATTAACCTTTTGTTATTGTTAGTACAATCCAGTAAATCTAAACTTAATAATATAAAAAAATACGTTATTGATGATTTTAAAGTAACACGTAAAAAAATTAAAACGAATGCTTAAAATTTTAAAACCGTTATGAAAAATGCCTTCGCTAGCCACACCTCGCATTATTTTTATCACATAGGCTTGCCAACCTTCGAAAAAAAAGAAAAAAAAAAGAAAACAAATTCGAAAATGAAACAAGTGAATGATAAAATAATGAAAATACTTTCTCAAATTTGTGGTTTTCGGGAGGATGGGGATAGCTAAAACTGAAGGTACTAAGTTGAATTTTGTGGAAAATTTATGTTGGAAACCCACGCTTTACTAATATTAGGTACCATTTAGGTTTTACCACTAAAGAATTTATAACATTAAATAGCTAAAACTAGTAGGTACTAAGTTGAATTTCTTGGAAAATATATGTTGGAAACCCACACGATACTAATATTAGGTACCACTTAGGTTTGATCACTAAAGAATACGACAATGATTCTACAAGTTCGTGAATGAAATTAAAAATTACAGTTCTAAGTGTTTTTTTTTTTTTAATCTAATCCTCCAAGGGTTGAGCATCTTTCAAAACAGTAGATGGTGACAAATTCAGAGATAGTCACTGATTGAGTGTTTTTACAGCCTAAATAATGGATCATAATTTATTGCCCTCAAATACAATGTGATTGTCAGTTGCCAACCATGAAAGAAGAGAAAACCCTGTTCTTCCATGATTACTAACTAAAAGATTTGTCCTTGAAGGGGCCAATGACTATTGATTCTCACCATCGACCTACAACTAAGAGGTTTGTTCGCAGTGCCAATTTCAAGTGGTTTAAAACTGTTTGCAAACTGGTACAGTGTGTATGCGCGATCAACACATATTTCCAGTTGCCAGAAACTGTCAGAAGCAGCCAGCGAAAAATTCTTCTGACCGAACAACTTGGTTCGAACCAGTTTGAAGGACACTGAATGGAGCAGTGCGGATAATTTAAACATTCAAAAATGATCAGGAAGTCACTGCAAACGCCCAAATGTGGTTGCTAACGGTTTCTTACCAGTAAGTTGGTCACTGCGAACAAAACTATTGATGGTGGAAAAACATTGATATGTCGACAGCCACGCTGCAAAAGCCTGTAAGAACAATTTTTTTCCGAAAATAACGTTTTGAGCTTTATTGGTTAATGTGGGCCTTGCGCACACGCTAGTGAAAACAGAATCAAACTACAATGCTCCATTTCTTATCTATGCCAGTTTGTAATAACCTGTAAGTTAGAATGGAAACCTTCCCATCACGGAGCAAAACCCTGGAAGTTGCTGCGACACAGATAAGAAGGGCAATGATACGGTTGATAACATACCGGATTTTGCCCTCCACCTTTTTTCTGCGCACTAGAAAAGTTGTTTTCTCCTTTTTTTCTGTCTTCTAGAATCTTTCAGGTTCTGAATCTGAACTTACAGGCTTTTGCAACGAAGCTGTCGACATTATTAGAGTACCTACCTACCTATTTATGGAGGGCTACTTCTGTTAATTCATACGTCGAACCATACCACGAATCACACCACTGTTATTTGGTTACCAAGTGGCTAATGGGTATTTGCAAAACCCACTGAAAAGCAAAATGGCTGTTGTCTTGTAGTTCTATCAATGAAAGCAATCACCAGTTTCTCAGTGTTATTTTCTCATTCTTTCGAATTAGATTTTTGTATTTGGTAACAAGGTAGGTACGTGAAGCGAAGTGGTGCGCTCAAAGCTAAAAGAATTCAGCACACCAAGGTGATTTGAATATGGCACTCATTCATGGCCTACGATATTTGCCATTCAACCACTGCCAGGTGGTCACCAGAGTGACAATGGCGGCATGTATGGTTCTACGTTAGCCCTATGTTGAGAAGATAGGCAATAGCCCCTCCATCTATAGATACTCAAAGATCTAAGAATGGGAACTGTGCTGCTTGAAGAGTCTTGCCACAGCACAACTAGCGCTTGTGTAACCCATGATTCTATGCGTAGATCAGTATCTTGGATTCAAAAAAGTTTCCAAAACTTCGAACATTGATGGTCAACCATACCAAGGGTTGGGTGAGAACGTTACGTTATCAAAGGTACCTATTCAAAAACGGAACAAATTTTCAAAAACTCCATCTCTTCTTGACTAAGAAACTCTTTATCCTCATAGTTGGGTATTTTACCTCAATCTGAACAAAATAAGCTAATGAAATTGGATAACCAGTTAATTTAGGCAATTGAAAAGGATGCAGGCAGCAAGGATTGTCTCATCGCAACACAACTAGCTGTGTACCTAGCTATATTCTAATCAGTCAGTGATCAGATGTTGTGTGATCTGCTACGTTTACTAATTGATTGATTAGGATGTTTTTCTTTTAAGAAGATGCGAACGCAGCGAGCATCCGGGACACCGATCCAATTGTGGGTTACACAAGCGCTAGATGTGCGGCGCTGTGCAGCGGCGATATTCTCTTCAGTCAGCACAGTTCCCACTATTAAAACGTTATTCCGGCAAGATCCTTATAAGGAACAGTAAGATAATTTCAAGGTTGAACAATACATGGATTCATAATCTCCTCTTCTGAATTCCCACTCATTATATCAATAAAATTTCAAACTATCAATTCATTGAGGTACTTATGACAATAAATTCACCTCCCTCCAAACCACCATATCCCTTCGAAAATTAAATACGCGAAAAATAAACTAAGAACAGCCAAAAAACGAAAATAAACCAAATAAAGACACATTTCTGTTGCTAACATCTTTACAACAATGACCACGATTTCAAACCCATTGCTTCTTTTTCTAGGATAGGAATATGATCTCAAAATACAACACTAATCTAATTACAATATATATGTTCATGTAATCGACTTACGATAATAAAGGTTTCTTTAGTATTTAACTCCCTCGCAGCACGGCTGCATAAATAGATTTTTTTTCTTTATAAGTTGAATGGCACTTTTTCCTTCAATACCTACCTACAACTAAATATTCTTATTAAATTTCATTTTAATATAGGTACTTAATTTTTTTACGCTAGTTAAGGCTACATAATAAGGCTACTAAAGTACTGCGATCTAGGCTTTTTGTAGAGGGTGCGTGAGCTTTTTGGGTCGTGTGATTTTTAAAGCGCTTCTAATACTTGGAGAGGGCGAGGAGGAATTTCTTCGAGGTCCACGACAATTTGAGAAGTAGTCTAACAATTTGAGAGATAGTCTAACGTTTCTTAGATCTTCAATGTCCGACTAGTTACGCGATGAAAACCTTGAAATACCAATCGAGAGGTAACCAAATCCTTATAAATATTCAAGTTTAAAATTTGGTAGGTATAATTATTATAGTATTTCCTAGTCAAATTCAAAACTTTATTTGTCCAGTTTAGATTTAAGGTTTTTCCAGTCTAATTCAATATTTTTTCTGCATCAAATAAAGTAAGCAACATTAATTTACAATTAAAACCGTGAATTTGATTTGAGAATGGTATGGACCGACTGGAAACACGCCCAGAGAAGGTCGTGTCCAAATTAAGAGGAAGGTTAACGTAAAAATCCCAATTTCGCAAATTAAAAAAAAAACAGAGTTGATTCGAAGAATAGGTTACCAACTTATGAACTGAAATGTCGTTCTTGTTATCCCAATAAGTGGAGACTTGAAGGTTCTTTGATCAATCATCAGCCACTTCATTTGATATAGAGAGTTCCAGGAAAATCCCACGAGTGATACGAAGATTTGCATCTAATTTTTGTATCATTGCCATCATATTGGCTGAGACGAGCAAAGCGGAAGCTAACATTGTCAAATTTCGTATCCCAACATTTTCCCGTACCGTAAAATTAGTTTTGTATCCTAAAGTGACAGTTTTCATCATACTTGAATTCATTCAATCTCGGTTTATTGTCTGCCGAAGACCTCATAATCGTCGTGGAAGGTAATTCTGCATTACAACACCACTGACACGAACTTTCCGTAGTATTCGAAGTGTCGTATCTCAATACAGATTACTGAATTATATAGAATATCATGCAGATGTTCAGTATGGTATGCAAGTTTTTACAACAGATTATTGTGATAAAGTAATTCTACTTATAAAAGGTTTTTTCTTATTTTTTCGGTGGAGGAAGCCTGTATGTTAGGGGTTGAACCTTACAGGTACTGACTACGTGTGCCTACAGAAATCCATTCAGGACTGAATTACATACTATGGGAGAGAGACAAGGCAGTGCCAAGTTTTATGAACATAAAGATGAAAAACTTACCTCAGTTGGGGAGATCACGAAATACGCACTCAACAACGCCAAAAATTCAATGAGTTTGATCATGCGTCTTCAAAATAGATGTTCCCACCAGCTATTTACGTGAGATACTGTTGACGATTTGCTGGTTTGTAGAAGGAAATGTTCCTAACTGACGACTGAACTTGGTTATTGAGAAGCTCGCCAACTGTTGTGTGAGTATAAGGACACTAAGGCCTCTTTC
>JAEMON010000012.1:10098086-10124902 GCA_030264115.1 Lygus lineolaris
ACGTTCACGTCGCACGCTAAACAAGCACAGATCCATGATGCTTTGGAGATGCAAAACTCACTTGCGCATCAATTTCGAAAGAACGAATTCTCGATACAAACAGCCAATGTAACGCATAGAACACGTTTTCTGCAGGTCTACTACCTCTTGGGTACAAATAATGCGCGCATTATGCGAGAAATTCGATATGCTGCAATAAAAACCAAATTATGCTGTATAAAGCGCCTCAGATATGCATTCACTATGCCACAATCAGTCAAAAAAGGTTAAAAATTCGTGGTTTTGCAGTATTCTGAAAAATTATGCGATTATGCGAACGCATCAAGTGCACATCTATAACCATGTCTTTCTGTATTGCACGGATATTCGGAAACATTGCACTACAACAATACTGCAAATTCACTATGACAGTGGAAGTTAGTCGCTCAGTCCAAAACCCACCAAATATCCTCCCCCTCTCTCTCCACTAGAGAGATATTTTAGCACCAAAGCAATCTAGTTAATCGAATTCATTAGAATTACTAACGCAACACCTAGAAGAAGCGTAAATTGTCTAGGTTTTCTCCTATGAAATTTGTTAAAAAAAAAAAAAAAACATCGATTTCTCCTCGCACCTACAGGGAAAATGCTCTTTTGAAATACCATACGAAGGAAAAATCGACTCGATCAGAATTTTTTGAGCACTGCTAGTAAACAAAACACTAAGCCTACACAAACCACAAGAAATACGTCATCGTGAATTGAAAATGTATCGAACTGTTCCCACTTTTTGACCAAAGGTAATATCGAATCGATTCGTGCAACGAATTGTGCCGTTATCACATTGAAAGTTACGAAAAAGGAATAATTATCTGAACACTAATATCAATCAACACGCGAAATAAAGCTTTCATGTTATGCCATTATAAAAACACTAAATGGAAGAGAGGATTTTCAAATAGTCGGTAACAGTGTTGCAGCGATTGGACAACCTTCACGTCAAATTCGAAGAAATAATGGCAACGAAGTCCTAATAAATGGCACCTGAATTTTAAGATTAATTTTTGATTTGGAACTCCTATACTGAGGGTTTCGCAACACTTGAGTGTCGCTTGTGGTTTTTTAAATTTATTTTTATGGTTCAATATGAACACAGAAATCACCAAAAACTGTTCTCAAGAACTTTTTGAACATCATAGAAAGGCGTTTAAAATTCCTATCGCTACAACACTGGTACTACATACACGGGTAACATTTGAAAATTCGCCCTTGAATCCACTAGAAAGGATGCAGGAAGAACTAGGTAATAATGGAAAACAGTATGACAAAAAATGGCGCCTTCGCCTAGAAGAAACAAGTAAACAGCAGGTAGGTACCGACTGTTAAAACAAACAACAAAACAACGGTTACATCTAAGAGGTACCGAGTAACCATTTTTTTTGGCTATGAAGATTTTATAGAATATTCCAAACGCCTGTTACTAGTGAGTAAAAAACAAATTCAACATTGAGACGTGCGGCGCAATGTTTTAAACTAACCATAAAACCCTATAGAAACAAAATGGCATCTAAAAACAGTAAAATAGGTAGGTACATTTTGATTTGAGACTTCTGTGCGGATTTCAAAATTAAAATGAGGTTGTTTCGTAAAAAAAAGGAGGTAATCGTGAAGAGAGGTTATGTTTAGCGTTACTTGGACGTGAACTGAGGTGGGACGAAATCTGGGAAGGTCTCTAGAGTGTCGTCTATGCCCGAAAGGTCTACGCCAAGGAGCTCTGTGTAGTCCATGTCACCTCCAGCAGCGTAACTAAACAGAAACACAACAATGGGTTTCTATACAAGGCCAATAAATGTCAATAAAATAGTAAACAACAAATTTTATTGACATCTGCTATTGACTTGTTGTGTCTCTGTTTAGCCGCTCGAAATTTACAATTAGAAAAATCCCCAAACTAGATGAATGATATTTACAAAAGAAGCTACTCCCTACCCGGGCTCCCAACAATGAATTTGTAGGTCTAAAGATCAAATTCTAAAAAAACGTAAGATTCAAATATTACGACAAAAACGGGTGTACCAACGACAAAAACAAAGTGAACGGAAGAAAGTGAGCTAGGGAAACACAACAGTCAATAACAAATGCAAACAAATTTTTGTAAACATTAAATGTAATATTCCACATATCTTTCATGAAATAATTGAAGATCATACAATTCTGAATAAAAACAGAAAAAAGGAGGGAAACATCGACAATTTGATTGCACATAAAAACATTGAAACATCAACTATAACATGAAGGTCAGCTTTTTAAACATCAATTTCATTTTCTAACACAACGGCGAATGGAAAATCCTGAGATAATATTATTCCGAGGATTCATTTTTTCCAACACTTGGTGTTGAAGTGACTGGGAAGGGTTGAAACATTGTATGTACTCGTAGGGTTGCAATATGAGTTATGTATTGATGTTGAAAACAAATAATAGGAAACAAATGAGACCAAAAATTTGATTAGAACGTTATTCATCTCGTCAACTGGAGTTAAGACCATGCGAAAAAAAATCCTCATACAAGAAACAGATAAATCAAATTTGTCTAAGTTAGGTATGATGTGTTAATAAATGTAGTGTAGATATTCAGACTTTTCAAGGCCACCAAGCTTGCTTTATCGACAACTTTTGGTTTTTTTCTTTGGCAAATAGGTTTATTTGTCAGCCAGTTCGCCAGTGAGCAAATAATAATCCGTATTCAAAATTATTTATTGTATCAAAAGAGTGGATTTTCAATACATAAAAAATTAGGGATTTGAAGTAAGGCGAGCAACACATGTCTGACCTTGATTGACCTCATCTATTGTGCAATGGTGACTACTGTGACCTTGATTGACCTCATTGGTCTCTATCGCGCCAAGGTGACTTTTGTGACCTTGATTGACCTCATCTGTTGCACAATGGTGACTACTGTGACCTTGATTGACCTCAATGGTCTATCTATCGCGCAATGGTGAAAAGAGTGACCTTGATTGACCTCTCTATTGTAAAATTAATGGTAGCTAAAGTGCCCTTGATTGACCTCACCGGTCTATTGCACAATGGTGGCTTTTGTTACCACGATTGAGCACATTAGTCTACTTCAAAAGGGTGACCTTGTTTGACCTCATTGGTGTACCGCACAATAGTGACCTTGATTAACCTCATCTATTGCGCAATGGCGACTACTGTGACATTGATTGATCTCACTGGTCTATCTATCGAGCGATGGCGACTAATGTGACCTTGATAGACCTCCCTATTGTGAAATGAATGGTAGCTAATGTGACCTTGATTGACCCCACTGGTATATTGCACAATGGTGGCATTTGTTACCACGATTGAGCACATTAGTCTACTTCAATAGGGTGACCTTGTTTGACCTCATTGGTCTACCGCACAATAGTGACCTTGATTGACCTCATATATTGCCCAATGGCGACTACTGTGACCTTGATTGATCTCATTTGTCTATCTATCGAGCGATGGCGTCTAATGTGACCTTGATTGACCCCACTGGTCTATTGCACAATGGTGGCTTTTGTTACTACGATTGAGCACATTAGTCTACTTCAAAAGGGTGACCTTGTTTGACCTCATTGGTCTAACGCACAATGTCCTTCATTGACCTCATTGGTCACATTTACTTGCCGTTTCAATAATTCTTTCTTCTCTAAGCTACGATTCTGAAACACATTTTACCGTCATCGTGAAAAAATAGAACGGCACTATTTTTAAAATTAATGAGCCAGCTGGATGGCGAACGATCTGAATATCAACACTTGGTTAATGAAAAACATAGCATTAAATATAACTATACAACTGAATTGGATGATTCAATCAAATGAAAATTGACTAAAATTTGATTTATCAAGAAAAACACTAAGAACGTTCATTCGCATTTCTTAGCATCACCATCTAATACGTCTTTTAAAAGCACCTAAACGTATTTATTAGGATTAAAACCCTGCTATCCACCTTTCTCTTATAAAACGGCGAAGCGTTTATAAATTCAGTCTTAAAAAATTCTATAAAAATAAAACAAAAAACTATTATAATATATGGGTGATAAAACGTGCCGTAAAATTTTTCTTCCTCCTTATATGAATAGCATAAACCTAATGTTTTAAGTGCCCTGGTATATGCACGATTTACATTTTTCAGTGTTATAAACTATTAGGTGAATTAAGTACGGTCCCGTAAAAAACTGTAAGCCTTAACAACGCTAAAAATAAGGTTAACCACAAACCAAATAATATATACGTACGTACGCTAAGTTTTGAGCATATTATTTCATTTGCAAAATAGGTTCTTCTCGTTATTTATAATATTTTATAAAAATACGAGTCCTTTTTTATGGTATTATCACTTTTAAATTTAATAAATTATTTAATTTTTTATGTATTATGTTTGTGCTCAAGGTTTCGTCATTTTAATATCGATGGTTGGAACGTTCTTGGAAAATAATAACGTGGTTAGTTTTCTTTGGTTGACGAAAGAAAAACGAAAATGAACGCTTCACTTATAATTTGAGGCAATGGAGGCATTTTTTGTGAAAATAAGTTATAATTCTATGTGATTTCAGAGAATTACGCAACTGCAGGCCGTGAGGATACGTATCCAGTTAAGGAGAGGAGGCAGTATATTCTCCAGAAATTCGCCTTTTATTATTTAGGGTCTTACCTGACTATATCGGGGGAATACTTTTTGATTGATACTGAATTTTGAAACAGTCACTCCGCCAAAATCCGTTGCACCCCAAAACACCTTTTTTTTTTTTTTTTAAGTTTTAGAAACTGCCGAAGGAAGTTCCAGCCGGAAATTTTGGTACTAGAAATCCACCCCGACTTACAAGATTGAAGAATCAAAAAGCACCAATAAATTCTAATAATTTGCAAATACTAAAGACGCCAAGAACATTTATAAAAATTTCAATTTGTAGCTAGTAACATCAAACACAGATTCAACATCGAATTAATTTACAAAGAAACAACGTCTACTAGGTACTTTTCTAGATTAGTAGGTACTGTAACGAGATGTTTGTGTGTCTCTATAAACACAAATAAGTTATTCAACTGTAAAGTTGGATTTTCAGCATTCAAACTCAATTTTGATCGAGCTTCGGAACAGGAATCCCAAGAATTATCAATTTGTAGTTATAGGGATATACACTAATTTTAATAGAAAAACTAACCTACGAGTTTATGTGAAGAAATTTCTCTAGCATGTTCATTGGGGAACGTGACTTTATCAAATCATTATCCTGTAAACTTCTGAGCATAACATTTTTCATTCCACATTCGTGTACTTCAAGTGGCCCAGTACACACTATAGGAATGGAGAGAACATCATAAGGAATTATTTTGTCCTGCTTTCGTTGTATGTTCAAGTTGGTGTTGAATTTTGTTGATCCACTTTATTCTGGACGAATGAGTTGATTAGTGAAATTTTGACTTGAAAAAAGAAAAAACCCACTAGAAACAGAGATTTTCATTTCATCCAAGGACTTTTTTTTTTGAAAAGTAGGAGGACTTTGTGGGTACTGATTTCCAGCCCCCTTCCACTGCGATAAAAGACACATTGTGGAATCATCCAAGGACTTGATTTTAAAGCTTAAAATGTTGTCAATACAGATTTTTTTCAAAGAATGATAGCATAAATTAGGTATTAGTATTTATTTTTGATGAATTCGGTATACCGAATTATTTGACAAAAATTTAATTCTCAGTTTTGTGATTCATATTTCACTTCATGTGTGAAGTTATTCATTATTTTGGAGATTATTGAGTAATATTTACGTAGGAATCTACATTTCGCCATGTAGGAATTATACCTGTTTTTTGCATTGTTTAAGCGATAAACGCGATTTCCTCACATTCTAACATCAATTTGTAGTGCACTCAGCATTATGTACACTTACATCCATACCTAGAGCCTAACAAAAACCTCAAGCTCTACGGGCGTGAAAAGTTTGCGAAGAATTTCGGTTGTTTATTTCAAGGACCAATATCAAATTGAAAGTAGTGTTTTAGCACCAATCGAGACCGCAAACTTTCGACGTTCCAACCGCATACCTACTTTTATAAATTGCACCATTATCATCAATAGGTATCAAATTTGCCAAAATTAACTAATATCGAGAATTCCGATAAATTCCATTTAAAAAAAAATAGGAGGCACTTTAGATAGATAATGGAATTGAAAATAATTTAGACGTATTTTTATAAGTCACAAAATTCGAAAGTAGTTCACTCGATAATATTTAAAAAATATGAATGTAATAATAATTTATTGAAGACTGGGAGATTGATGAATTTAAATCCGTGATTCAAAACTGTGATACAACTTTAAAGATAATCGATAGTTAAGCCAGTCCCGATGAAATAGTTTCGATTGAACTGATGTGCATTTAAGCATATTGTAACTCTAATGCATAATTCATGTTCCTACCTGCTGTATGTTTTGTTTTTATGAAATTCGTATTTTTTTTTTTTTTCATTAATAATTACAGGTAACGGAAACAAAACTATAAATTTAAATGGCACCCAATTTTTAGTTTTCCGTTTTGTTTGGCTCTGGTTCACTATTTTCAGCCATGGAACTTTGTAATCGAGCAAAAAACAAATTTGGCAATAGAAATTTGAATGGAAGAATAATTTGATCTATACAAAATACGGAAGTTTGAATAAAATTTGAAATGCAATATTAATTCGTAATCAATTTGGACGTATGATTTTTTTTTTTTTTTTACAAATAAAGAGTGCCATAAATAATTATCTAATAAAAACTTTATGGCCGCGCGGTTTCATAGTAGCTAGACGGTTTGGTATAATTTAAGGCCTTTTTTGTCCAGTTACTTTAATTCATCCAACGTTTCTCCCTGGGAGCTGGAGCATCTTCAGGGACTGGAGGGAATATAGTTTAGGGCCTATTAAGGTATATAGTTGAGGGCCTATATTAGGTACCTCTTAAAGTATTTTAATATTTACAGTAGGCACTACTATATAGTGGATGTTTGGTATTTTTTGTGTAATTAAGTAAATAGGTTACAGTGACAAGTGCATTTAGCTCGCAAATAGGTTGAACTGTTTTCATCTAAAACTAAATAGAAAGTACAATACTAAACCTTTGTGTAAAGTGAGCTTCGTAGTACGAGTATGTAGCACGTCTTTATTTGAATATATTTATCGTTGAAGAGTTATCATTTTTATTTAGAACATTCTGACTTTTGGAAAGGACCTGTTTAACAAGTTTTAAATCCATTAACCTATAAAAGTTTTGCCAATTAATTTTTAAAAATAGCGTTTCCTTAAGAAGTACATAATATTTACGTTAAAAGACTACAACGTGAAAGCACTACGTACATGAGAATAAATACATACATAGTTTTCTACTCAACAGCCATTTTATACATTGTCTAAGAATCAATATTTTAAACAATTATCAACACCAAGAAAAATATTCACCATTGTTTTTATAAACAAGAAAACTATGAGACGTTGAAAATAAAACAAAACTATGATCACAAGGGGGAAACCGTGTCATCGAATAGGTAGTTTATAGGAAATGATCTTGTTTGCGTTGGGTAAAATAATCGAGGTGAGAATTATTTTGGATCTTACGGAATTTAAAGGAAATTATAGTTGGTTTTTGGAATAAATCTCCAAAATCTCAGCTCAGGTTTAAATTTGGAATCTAACGAGAAAGTGAAATAACAGCTATATTCATCCCAAGATATGCTCAATACACCCGTAGTTAAGATTATTACTTTCAACGTGGCTCTTGGTAGAAGCGAAGAACACAAAAGAAGCAGTTTTAGTATTTAAAAAAAATACAAAAAAATAATATAACAAGTTTTGAGTCGAGTTACGGTAGGAATGACTCAGGAATTTGAAAATAAAAATCGAAAGCACACGTCTGAGCTGCGAAGATTGATCTAGGATTGTAGAAGGGACAAAAGGAATGCCGGAGTTTCACAAAGTCTCTGTCAAAACATCGTCTGTGCATCGGCAAATGCTCAGAAACTTGTAGCGTCTTAGAGAAGACAATTTTGAACATCAGCAAGTAAATTTTCAGCTAAAAGCATAACAGAGCAAGGGCAGCATGGATTTTTTTGGTCAATTTTTGCTAAAAGGTATTTCTAATGGGTTAGCAAATTATATTTTCATGAGAGTAAGAGTTATTATATCAATTTTCGTTTCACCACCAGAATAATGTTGGTGACCACTAAGTAATGAATAGCTAGAACTTCGCCCAATTTGCTCTTCAACGATTTGCACTGGTTAAGAGGCGACCATTTTGGTGTCTCTAAGCTCAAGCGCTTTGAACGGAATAAAATTAGGCTAAGAACTTCCTCAAGAGGTATCAAAGCATTTCCTGACACTGATGGCTTTTAGAAACTCGGAACTCCACGTTTTGTCCTAAAAAAAATTCATTTCAATTCGTCGGAAATGTTTGTCGAGAAATTCATTTTATCGTTCTAATAAAAAAACAAATTCCACTAATTTGGATAAAAATAGAGAGATTTTGCCTTATCTATGACGTATTTGGACAGTTTGGTACAATCATGACCATCATATAGACACCCACATGCAAAAAAGTGAAAAGTTCTTATGAAATCCACAAAATTTGGATGGACGTTGGGTTGAGTAGCATTAAAAAAAATGTAGCTGGAGAATACTGGAGGTCTTAAAAATCGCTGGGTAGCTCCACCTTGACAAACGTTTAGAGTTCCAGAACCGAATGATAGCTGCCACAGATAAGGCCAAAAAAAAAAGAAAAAAGTTTTCCGTGAGACGAAAATGTTTTTAGGAAAAATCATTAATAAATAATACTCACTCTACATCAATCTCTTGAAGCAACATACTCCACCTGTTTCATCAATGTAGAATTAGCCGTTTTTGGACAGGAAATGTAAGTTCAAGTCATGCAGTATGACAAAATGAACGAATATGAACGTGGTGATCGATGGCTCAACATTTCACTGATAATTTCAATAAATTTCTTAATGGATTCCACGTTTGTTTTTACAATTATTCATAGATTGTTAGTTATTAATACATTTGTTAATTAAATTTCAATTTTTCTCTCTAAATTTTCATTGCTGAATCGATATAACAAAATAAGTAATGGGAAATTTCGAAATCAATTATAGGAGCACCGAAATTGCTGGCCACCGTCTCCGGTTTTGAATCATTGTATGTTGATGGACAAATCAAATGTTTTTGGCTGTAAATCAAAGCTCCAAATAAAATCGTAGTTTAAAATTATTGTCATTCTAGCAATTTCGTTTCTAAGGCATTTATTGCTGTCTTCTGACATCCAGCTTTCTAAGCAATTGAATTTGTGTTCTTTTTTTTTTTTTTTTTTTTTTTTTTTTTTTTTTTTTTTTTTTTTTTTGTACTTTCGTCGTTTTAGGTGACACCTTCAATAGATTAAGAGCCCTTATCATTTAGATACTTGTAGTTGGTCAATATTAGGGATACCCGATACTTATCGATATGAGTACAGTACAGACTGTAACAGGATCAAACCATGGTAGCGAGGAGAAAAAATCTCCATTCTCCATGGTAGCGAGAAAATCTCCATTCGAGAGTGCGGCGGAGAAACTTACTTTTTTGAAATGTTAATAAAAACGAAACTATGCCACTGTAGGTACTCCAAGAAGCTTAGGAAATGTTTAGAGATAACTACCAATAGTAGGGATTTAGAGATAACTTTATATCAAAGGTATACAACTAAATTGGTGTTGCACTGTGTGGAAGTTTAGGTATTTGAACAAGAATGTGTGTGTGTGTGTGTGTGTGACTACGATCCTGACTGTTCAGAATAAGTAACAATTTGATGACTCATTCAAGTATGAAATTTAGCGACTAGACTCGAAAAATTGACATCAGACTCCACACGGTGCAGCAAAAATTCCCTTAGGATACCTCATGTTTTAGAACGTTGGTAAACTCAAGTAGCTCTGTTACTAAACTCACGTATGTCTGATATTTTTGACATAGGAAAAGTCGTCCAATCACAGCGAAATATGGGCTTTTCTTAACTCCATAATGTCGTGGGCATCTCCTGCCAATTTTCAATCTATTTTCGTTATACAAAAACGAGCGGTTCGTATAATGCTGGGACTGCCCTCTGTCTCTTATTGCAGAGGCCAGGGAGCCTCTTAGTGCAGAGGCCAGGGAGGTTGCTAACATCACCCTCCTTGCTTATCTTGGAGATCCTTATGTTTGAAGCATGAAGAGCAATTCTCTGCTTCGAACACCCATACAATACGAGAGCTGGTTCCACCCTTCTGAGAATTCCCCACCATAGCAAGGAATTTTTCAAGAAATGCCCGACCCACAATGGAGAAACATTACATACTGGATCTAAAAGTAGGATTAACCCCCTAGACTCTACTCTCACAACATTCCAGATAGCAGAAAGGACATCTTCAATTGAACTGGAGCTCTACACCACTTAATAATTTTTATGAACGTGGACGCTGTAACACCATAATATGATGAGGTAATAGATATAAGCTTGATGTTACATTTATGATTGGTCAAAGTATCATTGACGTAGAAAGATGTTAATGGCAATGAATTGTATTTATTTATTCAATCCTATTCGTGACATAGCCTTCTTTACTGGGCTCTTAGGGTATAAATACGGATGTTTCCCAGTTTCGTTTGCATTTCTTCCCGAACTGAACTTTTCAAGTTCCTTTTTACCTGACGCTCTTCAATAAACATAACAGAAATCAATCGTTCGTGCAACTTCAAATTTCTGAACCCCTTCAATTTTTCCCATTTCAAACAGTTAGAATCGTATTATCCCTCTGTGCGATTGGTTAGCTGTGGTTGCCTACTAAGTGGTTTGTGACTATTGTAAGATTGACTTACCTGTTAACGTTATCGCCAACGACTGAGATATTCTCCGGAGACTGGGGCTGGAACACGGGCTGGGGCGTTGGAGGGAGGCTGTTGCCTCCTCCTAATCGTGGTATCTGAGTCACCAGCATTGGTTTCACGTAACCGTTATTCGTGGTCGTCTGATTATCTGAAGGAACAAATAGAACAACACTCAGAACTTCTTCAGAATTTGTTTTAGAAGGGGGAAAAAAAAAAATCTGCCCAGTTTTGTGGACAAAGTAGCTTTCTCTCAGGACAGTATATCAATAAGACCTTGGCATATTCGGAAGCAAAATGCTGACTTAGTCAAGAACCACCAAAAACATTATCAACTCACCACTAAAGGGGGTGTAGTACTTGCTGAAAGCTTGAGTCTTACAGATGTCGGGGTAGAGGTACTGGAGGTGGGGTAAGTCAGATATCCGATCAGCAAGACTCCTGATGGAAAAGTCCTTGCTTGTGAATGGCAGCAACATGAACACCTCGCTTATTTCTGCTGGAACAGAAGATTCAGGTTGGAAAATCGAGGTCTTCGAGTAATAAAGAAAGGTGGACACATTCCCCGTTATTCAGTTTGATATTGGTGTGCCTGTGCCTTTCTGGGGACTTCTAGAAAGGAAAGCAGAAGAGACTGAGGACAGGACGGGGAGATTGTGGATGCTACAGGACCTTAAATAAGTACATGACAATAATAAATTTTCTTTGGACGAGTGTCTAGATCAGGGCTTTCCGAACTGTGGTCCGCCGACCCTAACTAGGGGATCCGCGGCGAACTTCGAGAAAAATGAATACATTCTTACAAAAATAAAGCATTTAAAAGAAAAATCCAGTTTTGGGTTGAATCTGTTCAGAAGAAAGAGGTGGAGTGTTTTCCTGTGTTAAATAATTGTTTATATGAAAACAAACTGGATCTAGAGAAAATCACTTTGACTGAGACTGATGAAATATGTGAAAATCTTCGCGAGATACAATTCTGCAAGAACGTGGTCAAACCGTTTTTCAGTTTCAAAAAGCCAACTAGTCTATCGTCAAGTGAATATGAATGTCTGATAGACATAACTTCAGACTCCACCTTGAAATCTACTTTCGAGTGTGATACTCCCATTTTTGATTCCGCCTGGAAAAAAAGTTCCAACCGCTTGTTGAAAAAACGGATTATCCTTCCTTTTGCCACGACTTACTTATATGTGAGTCTGGATTTTCCATCTATGAAGCCAACAGAACTAAACACCGAAGCCGTCTAGATGCTGAACCCGACATCCGACTCTGGCTATCAAAAATTAAACCAGATATTTCTAAACTGTGCCAATTAAAAAAACCTCATTCTTCCCAAGCTGACTCTATGTTCAAATCATTACTTTTCAATTCATTCTGCTCAATTACCTACAATAGTTGTAAATACCTATCGATTCCGTTCTGTTCAATTTGATTTTTGTGTTGTAAATAAAGTTGAGTTTGTAAATGTAATGTTTGTTTTCATAGTAATATTCCTCTCCACCACTAATAATAATCAGGCATGGCCGGCTAATTTACTAAACTTTTATTTACCACAAACTACAAATTTAATGTCATGTACCTAAATCTAAATACTTGAGTAAGAGGGGTCCGCAGTAGATAGTGTTCCGTGGAAGGGGTCCTCAAGCCAAAAAGTTTGGGAAACCCTGGTCTAGAGAGCGCTATCTCCGCAGCAGCAATATCCTCCTCATATGGTCCACTAATATATGATTGTGTCCAAAAAAATAGAAAAATAATTACGTTGGGGTGCGATACAGTCCAAACTACCGAAACAATGTCAGTTACCTGAGCTCCATTTAGGAGATTAATTTCTTAAAAAAGGATAGCTATTATTTAATGAATAGGAAATCGACAGAATTAAGAGAGAATGGAATAATACATAAATAAACTGGCTGATCAACACGACTTACTCGAATCCTCGGATGTGCCCACCCAAGCGATGGTCACTCCACCAAGTTCTGAATCGGAAAATCGGAGAAGGAACGTGCCGTTGGCGCATGCAGTCAGCATCTCCTCGGCCTGCTTCTTCCTCACGAATCCCAGAATACAGCTTAACAATCATACAAATCAGAGGTCAGTCATAAACAGTCATGCAGTATGAGCTGATGAGAGAATTTTCAGTTCCATTTCAACATATTTGGTGGGTGATTTCTACAGGTCATTTTGCGCCGATCCGAATATAACTTATGTTCCTATGTTTAAGACTGTAATTTACTCAAAAAAACCCTCAAAAAACATGTGTTAGCTGTTGTTGGACTCTACATTTTCAAAATTCGACCCCTTTGAGTACTCAGAAAGTTCTGGCCAACAAACTCATCCTTCCTTTTGATAATATTGACATTTTGATTTTTTTTTTTTTTTTTTTTTTTTTTGATCGATCATAAGGTCAGATATCGTCTGGAGCGACACATATGGAATGGTCTGAAAAACGGATTTCCACTGAGAAAATTCTTAAAAATTTGCCTAAGTAAAACTTTGAACGCTATTAAATCATCCTGTTGAAGACGCGGAATAGCGGCAAGAAAGGGTAAATTTAACTAGCATTAGCCCAGAATGAAGACTAGTTGGACGATGGCTAAAGCCTATAATTAAATAACTGCTCCTGAAGTATGACACCATCAGGAGTAAAAGGAAATTGTGGGTTTGAAGCACATGACCTATAATAAGCGTAAGAAATTACGAGTACGTACCCATCAACCCAGGGCCCTTTGAGGTGTTCTCTGGTCAACTTCATTACAGCATAAAACCACTCCCAGAACGTGAAGTTCCTTTCTGGAAGAGGCTCCTTGCAGAATTGCGACCAGCTCAAGGCCATGTTTGTGAAATCGTTCACTCCGCTAGACCTGGAAGACAATCGAGAGTTGATTACCTGAGGCCTTACGAGGTACGCCGCACAGTTGGCAGACCTGAAATTCGCTTAGTGTACATCCAAACAGGAGAGTTTGGGTACACTCCGGGCTGACCCTCGATCTCCGCGCCGTCTGTCGCCCTGCGTGCGTACTAGTAAGTTCCTCCCAGTCGCCCGGAGTTAATTTTTTCTTTATCCGTCTTCTCGCGCTCGTTTTAAATTACTTTCAATTACTTAGAAACCAAATGAGGAAGACATGAGCGGATGAAGTACTCAGTAATCATTTGACAGGGTTTGATGTTTAAACAGGGTGTTTCATTTCGTGACGGTCACAGACCAGGTACTGATTCTACAGGTCATTTCCAACAAAAAGTGTCTTAGAGTTTCTTTTAAACCCCTTATTTTTCGAGTTATTTCACTTTTAAGATTTTGTTTTTTCTTTCGACTTTTCATCACTAAAACAGCCACAACTCCCTTAATTTACAGAGTAAAATAGAAAATAAATATAACATTGGAAAGAGCGTTAAATTTCCTAT
This sequence comes from Lygus lineolaris, assembly GCA_030264115.1. Lineage (NCBI taxonomy): Eukaryota > Metazoa > Arthropoda > Insecta > Hemiptera > Miridae > Lygus > Lygus lineolaris. The sequence continues at coordinate 10,112,390 of JAEMON010000012.1, forward strand.
TTCTTTGATGGAAACCAAAGTTCTTCAAGTGGACGAGATGAGTGAAAAATGAACTTGAAGAGGAAAAATTGTCAAATCTTGAAAATCACCACATTCTTTCAATTGCTCATAGGTCCCAGTCATCTAGCATGTGATTTTTTGCCTGTAAGCCCAAAAGTTGCTCAGCTTCCTAACGGTGTAGTATTTTTCAATGTTGGTGCACTAATTGATGGAGAAAATTGTGTTTGAACGCAAAAAAACTTGTGTTTTTCAAGGAAATCGTGTGTTTTAGGGTGTTGACGACCTGACCATGTGATGAGCAGATAAGTATCGTTTTCCAGGTAATTTTTCACGCTGAATCGAATAGTGACACTCCCGATTCCTTTTGACTGATAAAAAATTGATTTTACGATAAAAATAGTGAATTCTTGGACATACCTACCAGCATATCAAAACCATATTTTGTTGAGCAATTGAGGTAAATCTGAGCAATAATTATTTGGAAAAAAATGGTGTGTATATAGAGAATTGAGCGTATTGAATTTAGATGTATTGTGTAGAGAAGTGTGTATAGGTAATAGAGAATTGTATAGTGTGTATAGAGAATTGAGATGTTCCTATGAGAATTATAGAGAATATCGTGTGATGGATTAATGGAGAATAATATTATTTGGGAAAATTCAATCAACACACAAACATTACTGAAATATGAGTTGGATGTGCTGGTATGTCCAAAAATTCACTATTTTTATCGAAAAATCATTTTTTTTCATCAGTCAAAATGAATCGGGAGTGTCACTACTCGATTCAGCATGAAAAATTACCTGAAAACGATACTTATCTTCTCATAACACGGTCAGGTCGTCGACACCCTAAAACACTTGATTTCCTTGAAAAACACACGTCTTTTTGCATTCAAACATATTTTTCTCCCTTGATTGGGTCAGCAACATTGAAAAATACTACACGAGAAGCGAGGGCTTATCAGGTGGAGAGGGCTTATCCGAGAGAGAGGACGGACATAGGAAGACGGAAGGAACTAAGTAACTAGTACGCACGCAGGGCGACAGATGTCGCGGAGAACGACGGTCAGCCCGGAGTGTACCCAGACTCCCCTCATCCAAACACTATTTCATTAGGTACCTGAATGCTTTTTCAGCCAAAAACTGAAGGCTGTCCTCCGTAAGGGCTCTACCGGTTTGAGAGCAGAACTTGATGTTGAGGGCTTCACCAACGAAGGGCCAAGGGACTTTGTCGGGAACGACGAAAGGGGAGCGGCCTGGTTCGGCGAAAGCGTTGTCCCAGGTGACCGTCGCCCAAGCGTGGGGTTCTTGGTTTCCGTGAACGATCACCACAACTGGCAATGACAGCGTCCACACCTGGAAAACAGGTTGGTTGAATGATTCGGTTAAACTAACAAGGTAACGTTAGGAGTTAGTGGTCCTTAACCTGCGAAATTCCTGAAAATTTTCGTAAAAATGTTATGCGTCTTGTAAGGATTCACAGACTTTTAGACTCTTAGACCGACAGACACAGATTCTGATTTAAGCTGCCTATCAATATAAGGAACTCAGCTTCTTGATCAATTCAATGTCCATCCTTACTTCCTCAATTAAGTTTAGCTCAAATAAAAACGAACGTTTTTTAAAAAACAACGTTTCGAAAAAACACAGTTTTTGTACTCCAATGATCTTCGAAAACTAGGATCTTACTATCGATACCCATCCTTAGCTTACAGTGCTGTTGAAGTCAAATGACTTGTGGTAGTCTACATGAAACTTAAGAGTTACCTACCTGAAACATCAGCTCTCCACTGCCAACCGAAAACTGTGATGAGAAGAGCAGAGAAAACTTCTCGTCCATCACGGATTCCGTGCCTTTCTTTTCAGCCCGCTTGATCTTCTTTAGCTGCATATTTCTGAAAATCGTAAAAAAATTAAAAAAGTAAAAATGAGAGAAAAGAAAGGGCGAGGGAGGGAATAAGAATAGGGAAAGAACCAACATGCATAACTTGGAATTCCCATACTCTGAAATTCTGAGTTTTTTGAAAAGTTCAAAAAAATTTGATTTATCCCAAGTAAGGGTTCAAAAAAGTTTGATGTCTCCTAAGTAAGGGAACAGTCCTGCTTGTATTATCCCAACTTGGATTAATCCAAATTTTGAAGGGACAATTCTTCAAAATTCCCAACTTTTTGCTGCATTTTCGAAAATAATATATTATAGTAGGAATCCCTTGGCATTCATTTTTTTGAAAGTTGGGAAATTTTGCTGGTGGAGTTGGGAAAATTTGGATTCCCCCCCCCCCCCCCCCCCCCCCCCCCCCCCCCCCCCCACCTCCCTGGCTTTTCTTCTCGATACGGCCCTGTGTGCAACTAATAATTGTCTTAGTTACTGAGAAAGACCCATACAAAATAATCCCTAAAGGATGAACAAAGAACAAATCAGGCCAAAAGATTTGTATGGTGAGGGGTTTGCCAAGTTCTATAATACATCTGATAAGGTTTATTCCATCAACACACCTGAAAGAAACAGCAAGTTGACGAGTGGCGACTTGATATTCCATGACGCCCGTGTTGTTGAGAATCTCTCCGCTGGCGTCTCCCTTCCCGGCCTTCTCGTTCTTGAGAAGAGCGTTCGCCTGCTGCTCGGATATTATAGTAACTTTAACGTGGGGAGGTGTCATGTGGACGTTGAGCTTGCCGCCGACTAGGAGGCGCACGGTGGCCGTGAACCTAGTGTTGGTCTTCATCACTTGAGGCGGCTGCTTTTCTATCACAAAAGTGCTGAAAAAAGTGAAATACTTTGTAAGTAGGTACTTCGTAAGAAGACAGAAGAACTTGGAACATGTTTTTGCATACGAGAGGCTGTCCTAATTTTGAATGATAAATTCGAACTATTCATTATGAAGAGAAAAGAACAAGAAAATAAGGCGGAGAAAGTTGGTTGACAACCAAAGGATTCCAACCACGGACCTTTTTTTGGCTTCCTAGTCGGTTGAGAGTAGGTAATTTAATTAACTCAAGGGTCCCCCCAGCCGGAGGAATTTTCAACCCTTTTTTTGACGCGTGTTCCCACTCACAATCTCCCGTAGTTTCTCCTTTCAATCATACTTCCCGTTAGAATACTTCGTGATTACGTTTCTAGAGATTATTTCAAGATATTCGTTTCTGCAGTATTCGGCATATATCTTACAATGACACAGTATGTGGTAATTTGAGGGTTGATTGAATGTAGTTTCCAGTTTTCCGTCACTTGACTGGAAAACTGGTATCTCCACTCAATCAAATTAGGTCACATAAGGTGGAATTAAATGCAATGTAAGTCTTTCAATAACTCGGAATGATAATGAAAATATCTATGTTAATAGTTTATTTTAGTTACCTTTATGTATCTTAGTTGTTACAAACAAGATAAATTAAAGACAAAAAAAAAATCCCGTCACTCTTTTCCCTTACGGGCTTTAGACCGTCAACAGCGTATTAAAATTGCTTATTTTTTTTAATTTTTAATTTTTCGGCGCTTGAAAAATTGCAGAATAAAATGCCTCTTAGTAATATTTCTTCGTGCGGTACAGCTCAAAACAGTGGTTTGAGGTACTGGTTTGAACGAGGTAAAAACGTGGACTAAACGATTTCTCCTTTTAGTTAAAAGCCTTCAAAGAGTTTTCTATCCCCCCCCTCCCTCGCCACCCCAATCATATAAGTTTACAGCTTTGGGATTTCCAGGTATAAAATATACCATTCAAGCGGGAAAACTGTGTAGGTCCGCGTTCGATCGAGATCGCAGAAAGAGACAGTCTTTTCGTTATCTATCAGGACCTGCATCAGAACTAATAAGTCAACTGGATAGTATAAAGAAGAAGAATTCCAGGGTGGATATACTTTCGTACTGCGACAAGAGGCCCTTGAAAATAGTTATTCCGACTAAAGATAGGTGAATAGAATGCAGGAAGAGTGATACACAAAAAAACGGCCCTTGGCCCCGGTGCGGGGAGGACCATTTGCGCGAAAAGGAGGGCTTCGGCCCCAGGTTACATCTAATTTTTACGCGATATCGCGGGCCTTGGAGCTAAAGGGTTAAGCACACACTTGTAAGAAAACAAAACTGTCAAGGAAACGTGATAGCTAACCTGGTAACAAGACTTGATAGAAGCTGTGTTATTTGTTGGTTAAGTTGGAACAAGATATCAGCGACACCTTGATTGTCAAGAGGGAGTTTCTGTTTGAGACGTTCTGCATCTTTGATTTGCTGCCGGTTCATCCAGTTAATTTCAGCAAGGCTCTCACACCTACGAAAAACAATTACGTGAAACATTTCAACTGTGAAAATAGAGAAAGTATATCAATAACATTCAGAACATTCTTAATGGTAATGAGCATTTACTTCATACCATTCTTGGATGGCATCAAGATTGTTGTGAAATTTAGCTCCATTGCCAGCCAACTGTTGGTCCCTTTTCCATCTGATGAGTTCTTCGTCAAGAATTCGGCTTTGAACAGTCGATATGAGGTTGAGCGTCGCCTTGAGCTTGTCCTGCAGCATGATCCTCTGCTGCATCAGTCCGCTGACCTTTGAAACAAGTCACCATTGACATCAATCAACAGTGACCGACATGAGTAGTCGGATGCATCGAGATATGGTTAGAAGATGTATGGGAAGATGCATGGGAAGCACATGGTGGGAGAAGCGGGAAGAAAGGTTTGCCTATCATGATGTTCAGCGCGAGTTCCAAAGACCTACGAGGGGATTGGACCAGGCGTCTACCCCTTTCCCCAGATCCCTCTCCATCCACACTGTGGATGTCCACTTCAATTCCCTTCTGGGCCCATGAAATGAGACAATGAACGAAGTCTACCTTCAGTTACTGCCTCAATCCAGAGGTTATCAGCTTGCTGTTTCATTCCAGAAGTTATCAGCTGGCTCTAGTCAGGCGGGTCAGGCCCATCTGTTTTACTTAACAAGCTAAAAAAAAACATGGCTGAAGTCATAAGTAAAATACTCAAGTTAGTAAGGACTTACTTTTCGACTCAGAGTTGATTCCAATAGTTCTTTTTGCTGACGAAGCTTCTTGTCCAACTCCATGTTCTGAGGGTTTGTTTGAGGTTGATTTTGGAGGTGTGACAGATGAGCTAAAAAACATCAGATGATCAGATCAATTTTATTAAACCAACCAACAGTTGATTTCCTGGATTTCAATCAAAACAATTGTTTCGTGGTGGGTGAAGGAGTTAAGGTAAGTGGCTCACCATTTAGTTTTGTGCACTCGTGGTACTGGAGAGCAAACGCTTCCTGTTCCTGCTCCATGCGGCGCAGCTCTTCCGCCGTGTCTTGCGTCCGACTTCTGATCACTTCAATTTGTTGGAGTATCTCCGAAGCCACGGAATTTGAGCCTCCGCCGAGGTCCACACCAGCCTGAAATGGAGGATTAACCTGGTATGAAACGGTAGGTCATCTGCGGAAAGAATGAAGAACTCGAGGGTTCAAGAAGATCGACTGCCATTTCTCAAACTTCCTCTTTCTTACACATCAATGGGTTTTACGAGACCCACCCTTCTAACTCACATAATATTGACCAGGAACACAAATTCGAATGGTGGTTCCTCATAATTACAAACCAAAATATAAATTCGGTAAAAATGAAACTGAGGAACTAACTTTATTTTCAATATGAGAATCTCCCATTTTTATAGCAGATTCGGGGAGAATAAACTGTACTCGAATAGCAAAGTTTTTCTTTAATGGGTCAGTTCCGAGCACGATGAGTTTTGGTTGGGTTCCAAATCTGCGCAGAACCTACTGTACACATTCAGGTCACGAAACTGTGTTCCAAGCGTGGGTTAGTTCCTGTTCCTATCAGTACTGGGTGTACCAACCAGCTTTTGACCCAAACTCATTCTTCGGAGATTGGAGTTAACTTGACCCAAAAGAAAGCCTGATGAAACCACCCCATGATTTCAAGTTGTTTTTTTTTTTTTTTTTTCATGTTTCCTTATATTCACTCACAACAATGAGAGTGATAGGTAATTTTTCCTGGATTTTACATAAAATTTGGATCTCCCATAAAACGTAAGGGTTCGGACCTAGGCCGAGCCTAAAAATTGGGTCCAATCTGAAATTACAACGTTCGCATCAAAATTTCGATTTTCAAGACATTTTGATCTATAAAAAAAAAAATTAAACGGAGTTTTTATCAAGTACTATGAGGAAGTTAGAATTGGGTTCTGGCGAAGCACTGTATATAATGAAAGCTTCTGGTCCAACACTGAGGCCTTCCTCTGAGATCATCCATGCTAGAGGAAACTGAAGACGAAATCCGAGAAGCAATAATCGATCTTAATGAACCCTCAAGAAAACTTCACTACAACACTAACAACCATGAAGAGGATTTGGTGGGAATACTTGTCGATTTTAGGGATATCAACAGCTAACCATTTGTGAGGACTGTTTCTAGTTTATTTGTTCCTTAATGAAATTCCGAAAACCATAGTACCTATATAACCCGGTTTGATACAGATACTGTACTCACATTCTCTGCCTGCTGAACCAATTTGAGCTCCGTGTTGAGGCAATGCTGCATGATTCGCACGAGGTTGATCGGTTGAAGGCTGTAGCGTTGCTAGAAATATAAATTTTCAGATTAATTAAGGATTTCTCGAGTCAACATCGATTCGTCAACTAGTGAACCAAACGAGACACAAGCGGATTAAGTAACAGATAGACCAATACACCAAACATGAATGTGATCTTCAAATAAGAATAACCAAGATTTTACTTCAGTGTTATCCTCATCGACCTCAAATAGAGATGGAACATGAGCCTTATTCAGCAACAACTCCGGTAAGACAAGATCGGGCTCTCTTGTTTGAATAGAATTAACCTCACAATAAATTTGCATTTGAGGGCGCGTGGAATATGTTTACATATGATAACATGGTGAAATAATTCGACTTTATTCGGTTCTTCAGAGAAGGAAGCAAAATTTCTGTTGACGTTCCTACAGTATTAGCATCACACCAATTGGAAGTGAATTTAGCTTTCAATATAGGTAAAATTTCCAAATTTCTATTGACTTTAGTAATTGTCAAAAGAGGATCCTAAATGGTGCAAATATATATATCAAGTACATAACTTAAAGCCATATCACACGAGCGTTTTTCCAGCTGGAAGTTGAAGAGGAATATGTACGTCCTGAAATTTCGAGATCTCCAGCGTTTTTTCAGTAGGTGTGACAACTCTAACGTCACTACAAGTTTGAGGTGTCAAGTTTCCAGGCTTTGTCAAAACCTCCCGCTCAGCTGTGTCCAAAACTCGAGCGGCACCTACCACACAATCTGCAGTACCCTACATTTACACAAGCAGGTACAGGAAAAATTCTGTTTACTGTAGATTTCTTTGAAGATACGGACTTTTTTCAAAGATTTCCTACCCTGTATTTTTGTTCAACTATTCAAGAGAACTTTCAACTTTATTTTACTTTTGTAACTTTTTGCCTGGACTTTTTTTGCCCATTAGATACCTAACATTTTTTCCAAGGGTTCCCTACCTTGTTTTCTTGTTTCTTTTCCAGATCTTCTGCAATAAATTACTACATATATTTATGTTGCCAATCTTAAAATATTCCTCCCTCTTTTCCGCCTGGAAATAACATCAAATAATTAGGACCGGAGTGATCAACAAACAAGGTAGCCGAAACGGTATCAAAAACCAACGCAAAGAGGTCACAAAACCGCTGGGGTGAGGGCACTTCTATTCTATTCCTACTTCCATGATGTTACCTTTCAAGGTTTATCTTCCAGTATTTTTTCCACACAAAATGGCGTTTGAGAAAATTAGAACAAGTTCTAGATCTGCCCAAGGGCAAAAAAAGCTCAAAAAACTGGAAAAATGCACGTGTGATAAGGCCTTAAGGCTTTTCCAAGTTCCTCAAAAATGTCTAAGATGGGTTTGTCTAGAGATTAACATTTTGGATAGGTACCTGCTCAATTTTTTTCAATTTTTCATCAATAAGAATACTGCGAGGACATTTATTGGGTTTACTTTACTCCAGAACTCGTCAAAACACAAGAGAAACACAATCATCAAACAATGGCACGTCTAGCTTGCGAGTTTCACAGTACAATTTCAAGAGTTTACAGTTCCACAGTAGATATTACAAGAAATTGTAAACATTCGAACATCAAATAGGTAAGTGGTTAATTTTGGGGGCTTACTTGGAAACTACTGGCAGCGTCCATGAGTTTGATTTTGGTGATGAAATGCTCTTCGGCGGACAAGCTGTTCGCCCTTACGTGGAGCTCTTGCACGAGCGACATGAGCAGGTTCGAGGCGAATTGCTCGTGCTGAGGGTTGTCCGGGTCGATGTCTACCGACCTGAAGCTAACAAAAGCGTTTGAACTCATTAAAAATGCCCGCTAGATTCCGAAGGTTTATTATTATAATAAACCAAGATTAATTATTAAAAATAACAAACCAAGATTAATAGGCTTTTTTGGTGGTCTTCGAAGCTGAATTTGTTTAAACCAGCGATTTAGTTTTAATGTTTAAACCAGGTCAGATCCTACAAGCAGTTGGAGGTGCCCTGGAGGGCTCGAAGTACCCTTTCCCACCTCCTTTTCCACAAGTGTGAGTGCTCTTCGAGCATCCCAGCTGAAATCTCTTGCTTTCTTCTCACCTTTTCCTGGGATGGAACAGTTTAAAAAAAAGTAATTCTGGGTTGAAAGAGTCTCTTGACAATGAATGTCTGTTTGTTCTTCACGTTTGCCTATGTTACAGTTAGAACCAACAACAGTAACGGCCTTTCCAGCTCCCAAACACATTTCAACTAGACTCCCGAGACTCGCAGCCTCAGGCGACACTCCCCCATAACCCATGACGACAATTCCCAACTCTTGAGGGTAGCTTCGCAAAGTTAGTAAGAGCAAACCTAAGAGAAAATTGGCTTGAAAAACCTGAAAACTGAGTACTTAAGAGGTATATATAGCTTTTTCCACCAAATTCCCATTTTTTTCCAATTCAACCAAAATTTAATTTTGTTTCAATTTCATATTAAACATTACTTTTTGACAAATTAGACTGTTTTTTTATGTTAAAACTAACATTATTAATTTCAATTTAAACTATTGTTAGTATGAATTGATATGAAGAAGTTTAATTTGACCTTAAGAAAGTAATTTCTCGGAAAGAAAGTTTAATCCAAAATGTGAAAAGACTCTTTTTTAGTCTGAAAGAATAAACAATTAAACGGGGAAAAGCTACATTAGGTAGTTGTTACCTGCCAATTTTGACCGATGTTGATGCGACTTGTTATTATTAGATTCTCTAGACGATGGAAACCCGCCAGATACCAGAAACACGATAGTGAATCGCTTTTGGTTATTCACGCTCAAGTTCTGATAACTTGCCAGAAAGTGGTTAGAAACACGATAGTGAATCAATCACATCTGAAAAACTCGAGGTCCATCAACATAACATCTTTTCTGGTAGGAAGTAGGTACTTGAATGAGATTCAGCAAAGTGTGCTGGACCATTGTCTGCTCACCAGATTGCGGATGTAGGTACGCTCCCAGACCTTGGACACAGTGTTAAGAATGAGATGCATTCCTACGAATATCGTCGTAGGTACGTTTGTCATTTTCGTCTATTGATTTCTTGTGTAATACGCGTTTTAGCAGTAGTTACAATCAGTTTTATCGAACCACCATTCGATGTCTGATTATTCCGTACATATAAAATAGTCAGGTTGGTGACGTCATTATGTTCCATCAAATAATATAACATTGATCGACAGAAAATGTACCTACACTTACCTAATTCATCGTAATGAGGAAGCGACAGAACAAATTAATTGTGAAAATTTGGGAGACTTGGATGGTAGTTACTTTCATACCTGCCTGGTGCGTAAAATCTAAACGCTGTGGGTACCTACTAGAGTAGATTTATAAAGCTATCACAGAGGAGAATGGCTCACCATAATACTTTTTCTTCGATCCATTGAGCGAGAAAATGTCGGACTTCGATGGGAAAATGGTCTCCGTAAATGGCCTGAACCTGTTGGAGAGATTCGCCTTGCAACTGCTGTGATTTGGCCCACAGCGCCATCAGAAGTGGGTGATGTTATCTATAATACAAGAACCCATCGTCAATAGAAAAAATGAATACTAGATTGTAGATTCTAGATGATAATAATTATACTGAAATGAAACGTAACCGGTCGCAATTCAGTTTGGAAAAGGCTGAAAGAACGACGATTCCTTCCGTTCTAACCAGCCGAATCATTTATTTACATAAGTGTCACCTCGGGTCACCCCCTGGCCAAAAAGGGGTATGGATACCTGAAAACTCAACGAGGTTACCTTCGATTTTGCCATAAACTGAAAGAAATTCGTGTCAACTCACCCGTTTCCAAAGAAATTAATTCTCTCAGAACTTCGTTTTGGGTTCACAACAACAATTAAATATCCCTCACCTCCCTAACTTCGCAATATTGAAAAATTTCGAACGAAACGACAATTCCCTAGAAAGATTAGCTTCCACAAAATGAAAATGGCGGACGGCGACTCCGTAAAAAAACTTGAGGTGACTTTAATTATGACAGTGTTGCCGCCTTACTAACTGAGACTCTTCGTCATTTCTATGAAAAGGAAAAACATACTATTATAGTGACTAAAAACACCTTCTTACCCCATAGAAATCCTGAAAAAAAATTCCGAATAATTTAAATAATTATGCAAAATAATTTATGCAAGAGATTCGGAACAGCAGAACAGGGATAACATCAGAATCAAAACACCATATTGAAAGTTAAACCTTCTCTGTGTATCCCTGCTCTGTGGTGAAGTGATGACAGCCGACAGCCGATAAGAAAACGAAGAGCGGGAATTTCCATGCCAACCCGACCTCAGCCATATTGATAACAATGGTTCATTTCATTTCTTGGTACTTGATCTTGCTTCTTCCCCAAAATCCTACAAATTTAAATTCAATTTGTGATTAATTTACAAGTACTTCATTTTCATTGTAAGTATGTAAAGTACTCCAATCCAACTTTTATATGCAAGACTTTTGTAAGGTAAAGTAAGATCTGAATATCGTGTCATCATTGTATGTTTTCAGGCTCTATTATGAGTGATATTGAAGATTTTTCGTTGATCGTCTTTACTCCGAGACAGTTCTTGGACAGGCTCGAGTTGTCGTTTGCAGCCGCATCGAATAAGCACGCAGATACTAACAGGATTCAGGTCAGCGTTAAATTCGCTTCGACGGTGGAAGAATTGGTGCAGATTGGAGGTTCCCAAGTCCAAGCTGACTACGTTGCTATTTTCGTCGACATCAAAGAAGGAAATAATATTTTAAGGTTCGAGGATTTCTCATCTATTCAATTTAGGATTTCTTACGTATTTTTAAAACTCCATATTAGTTTAGGGAGTTCGATAAGCACCCTAAAATGGGGGTGAAATGAGTAGGTACTAAAGATACTAGAATACCATCTAGAATACAGTAGGTATACTGTAGTAGGTGGACTACAAGTAAACTAGTGTCCTCAGTGGGTACCTATAGCCAAATTATTCAAGGAAGTTGGGATCGCCTACGTTGTTGCCTAAATTCGTTGTCCCAATTATGTCCCCTTCAGGGCGCGATGCGTTACTTTTTCCCCGAGTCATCACAAGTAGATGCATGTGAAAATGTTTCAGTCGTCCATTGGAAAGTATTTTCTTCGCATTTTTTGGATCAAATTTATGACCCCGTGGCCATGCCTACGATTAATAAAGAACGAATTTAATACCTACCTACCCAATTTTCCCTGAAAATCCAAAATGCGCCAATTATTTTTCCATAAAATTCTTCGTTTATTCAGGATTTATACCCTCCTTAAAAATCTTCTTTCACTCAGGATTTATACGGATCACGCAAAACTCACCGACAACTTCCCTTTGTAGGACGCACCTACTCGAGTACATGGATATGTCTCATTGGTGTTGGTGAAATCACGGGATTTTAGGTGGAAAAAATTCGATGCACAACGGCGGAAGCTGGTTGGAGATAGGGCAGGAGTGGGAGGAGTCATTCCAGAGGAGTTAAGCCGGGTTCACATTAAGCCGCAACGACGTAATCTCGTCCTCAAAACTGCAAGGCCGTGAATCGTAATTGGATCTGAATTGGCTAATTATTAGCCAATCAGATCGAATTACGGTTTTGCGGACGAGATTACGTCGTTGCGGCTTAATGTGGACCCGCCATTACTTTGGACGACCCCCTCTCACTTCTCCTTCACGCTGTCAAGTGGTCTAGCCCAGATGCGCCACCTCGACTTTCCTAGCCAAAGGGTTGTGGTGCCGAGGAGTTGGGGAGCAACTAGAGGGGCCTCTCCCACACTTGTTCAACATTTTGGACTCTCCTGCCTCACATCTCGACCTCCACCGCCTCAAAATAAACCCCAAAAATGGAAAAATAATGTTTATAATTTTTTCTAATCATCGCCGCATCCAGCGATGACTGGAGCCCTCGCCACTGGTCCCATCTACTCCTTTTAGCGAA
>JAEMON010000012.1:10127185-10140558 GCA_030264115.1 Lygus lineolaris
TTTCGTCCCATCTCTATAGAATAGTGGCAGGACGGGAACGGGGGATTCAAACCGATTTCTAGAACACGTGCGGGGATTTCTATTTGTTATTTTTGTTTTATAATCGAAATGACTTATTTTATATGCGCGTTGACGGAATATTTTCGGAATCAAAAAACTCCGATGGGACTTACCATATTCCACAAATGCCGAAAACGAGAAACGCGAGGAGAATTCTGGTGTTTTTGGTACGCTCTGAGGTACAGGTTACGCCTTGGATATCCTAATCTTAAATGGTATAAAGACATGGAACATTTCAATAATGTGCTTCGGGAAGCTCCTGGTGAGGTAAGAACATACCTAAATTATAATTCTGTGCTTTACGTACATGACACTTTGGTGGTGTCGTTGAATACTTCCAGGGCCACAAAACAGGTTTTCAGCATGACGTTTGATTAGTGCCGGTGCTGCTGGCCTCATTAAATTTTGCTTCGGCCACAGATCCGAATCTCAAAAATAGCTTGAAATTCACAAAACTGGGTGTGTATGGGAGTTGTCAACAACACTTGAACAGTAGACTCGACGATTGGTTTCGCTTTAAATAATGAATTATTCTAGATGAGGTCCAACAATGCTTCTGGTTTTGGCATTTACAAAGACAGGCCGATTTTCTTTATTGTCAAGGCCCAGGCTGACTTGAGCATTTAAATAAGTTAGGTAATGTATGTAGTTTCCTTTCTACGACTATATAATCCGAAAAAAGATAGGTCTAAGTGGGTGGGCAGTGAAGCAGAAGCGGCCTGTCAGTGTAGGCAAAATGTTAAAGTACCTGGCTGACTATAAATAAAGAAAATTAAGTGAAATTGTATTCCATAAGTAATATTGCAATCCATTTAATCGAATTTGTAATCCGTTTTAGAGTATTTTTATAATTTCGTATTAGAACCCATGTTATGTTCATTATGAACTGCTGGGGATAGCAACGTAACAGGGAAGTGAGAGAGAGAGAGTTATAAAATAGAATTTTTTCTCTTGTAGAAGCTAGAAGTATAACATGTAAAACTCGAATCCAAAGGTTCATTGTTAAACATACTATAAGTAAACCGTAATGAGGAATCGAGAATTCATTTTCATCAATCTTTATAAATTTAGACTGTACATAGTTTCTCTACGAAGCTTTTTGTTTGACTATTATAATACCAATACTAGAGGTGTGCTGATACCCTTGGATCGGGAATGTGGAACCTAACCTCTCAGTGGAATGGTTTTCGAACTGCTCTAGGTTGCTCATCTGGGAGGCTGGTGGGATGTAGCTAGAATAGAGAGAGATTTGGTTCTTACTGTCATGGATATTTTACTACTTCCAAATCTGAAAACAACACAACCCCACTTCATCCAGGTTTCACCCATGGTGGGAGGAATAGATTTCTACGTCCATGGTTCCACCCATTCACAATTCACCCCCTACTTCCACACTGATCAAGAAGAAGAAGGAGGAAGAATGAATAACGGAGAAAATCTTCCCATCAAGAATGCTTCTAGGAGTGGGAACACAAAACTATGGATAGATACTGAAGCGATCCAGTTCCAATTCGACCACTGAGGCTGGGCTGGGGTTGAGCCTGTGTCAACCACCCACTCTTCTCTCAGTTCGGTAATTTGGAACTTTTCCATGCCTGGAACTGGAACAGGCAGGAACAGTTCCAACAAAGATCGGTATTGGCACATCTCTAACCTATACCTACCTATCCTATCTATTTTTTTTTTGGTAGGTAGCCTGTCACTTGCCCGCCAGTCATTTACCAAAGCCGCCACTGCAGTGTAGTATCTACTGCTTGGAGTGTTTTTCTGCCAAGTGGGATGTTCATATCTTATATGCGTTCACAGATATAAGCATACCTATAGGTATTAGGTATAGGTAGGTAGATGCAGGCTGTATAGGCATAGGTAGGTGCAGGGTGTTAAAACCAAGGGGCCGGGTGTGGCGTCAAAGTTCTACAATAGGATGTCTTGTGTTGATATGTGGAAGTTGAAGGTGGAGTTGAGGGTGGACTAAAGTGGCCTTAGACTATCCAACAAACACAGAGAAGATATTGTAAGCCAAACAATGTTTACCATGTTTGTACTGGACTTTAAGTTTCTCAGCTACAAAATTATGTGGCCTCTTGCAACTGACAAACTGGTAGGATTGCCAAGTAGTTAGCACTGAGCATTGTGAATTTCGTGAAGATTCCTCTAGAAGTTCTGAGTTACCTACAATCTTACAGTGGACCATTATATACTACTTCTATGATAAATATGATCGTAATTCATAATCGTTTTCCAGCAATTTATTCGGATACTGGAGGAGGACTGTCCGTTGCTCAGAGGGACTCTAGATATCCAGATTGTGAGGTACCCTGAAAAAGATGACGAGTTGGAGGACCTTGTATTCATCTCATTGAAGAGAACAACTTTGTATACTCAACTTCTACCTCAAGTGCTCACAGACAAAGAGTATGGGAGCTGCGATGTTTTCAAAGGAAAAGTACGCTATGATAAAACGTCTTCATTCAGCCGAAACTATTTCAAGTGTTTTTATGATCAAATGAAGATGCCGTACACTTGTGAATATTCGATCTAACTAAGGTATTATAAACAAAGAAAAAAGGTAGGCTGGTTGGTTGGTTTCAGTTATTGGGGCTGATGCTTTTTGCTATTGAAGGCGGTACTTCACCCTAAAACAGTCACCGAATCTACGTTCGAGGAATGTGTTGCAGGTCTCAAATCTGCTCTAAAATCGGATGTCAATATCGCCCAGGCCCGTTACAATTTTTTTTTTAATTTCATTGATTCCCACTTCATCAAACTGTACGATAGTTTATTTGCAACCGAGGACATTCCAGTTGGAAAAAAAAGTTAAGAGGAGTAATGTTAGCGGGGGAAGGAAACCCCTCTAGTGCGCATGTGCTTACAAGACCACTTGAAGTCTACATCAACATTATGTACTTACTATTTGTGAACTTACTTTTCTGAAACCCCTGGTTTTATTTCAGGTCATTAATGTCAATGTTGGCGACAACAATAACACCTCCCCAACGCAAAGTAGAGTCTATATGGTTAGTGAGATCCTCAAAAACGTCGTGAAGGCATCTAACGGCTCTTTGGTACAGACTGTGGAGCGAATCGACGCTTCAGATTCAGAAACTACCTTGGATTTCTGCGTCAGCCACAAGGAAATCAGTTCTGCAAGTGGAGGCCATCTCATATTTGTTGGAAATGTTGCGTGCTCTACGGCTGCGGATACTGTTATATCGATGGATGATTGCAAAAGGTACAATTGAATTGGGAGTTCCTGCATTTATCGTCAGTACTATAGCCGCGTTTATACTATTTAACTTCTGATAAACCTCCCGTGTTTACGAATCATCATCCACTTTGACATTGATTCTGTCTGCGCTTGTGGTTGTTGTTGTTTTGTTGTGATGATCCATTCAAGAGAGAAAAAGATAGTATTTTAGGACGACGAGTGTTTTAGATTGATATGCTATTGGGTGGGGGGGTTCTCTCTGCTTGGGGTCTTTTCAGCTGAAGCGTTACCATATGATTAAATCAGAATTCCTAATACGCATTTTGCGTTTCTGAGCTTTCTAGAAAAATTTCCATGTTCGTTGTTTACCTACACGTTATTTTTAATGTTCACATTGCAGGTTTTTCTCTGATGAATTGGCGTTGATGAGTGAACACCGTCTGGACGAAGAAACGGGTTCTGCCGCTGATAGCCAGGAGTCCCTAACACGCGCAAGCTTGATGTTTGCTTTCATCAATGGAAACATCTCGAAATCTATTTCTCTCAAACTTGATGAAAACATCACGCCGTTCTGCAAAGGTAATTCCTTAACACATTCATTGCAGAGGGGCGCTTAAGCGCCCCTCCGAGTCTTCACACAGAGCGGGAGGGCACTTAAGCGCCCATTTGCCTCCCCACACATGTCGTGGAGGGAGTAGTAGTTCCCCAGCCGATTGCTTGGAAGCCCCATTTCTCTTCACAATCTATTCAGTACGACCCTGGCTGTCACCCAGTATACACAGAAGCTCACGCCGAATTTTGAACTAAAAAATACGCATATTTTAGAGTGAGACCATTTTTATCATTTTTTGGTTCAGGGTGGTAGGGTTGAAACAATTTGGGCTCCCGCACTGAAGGTGTTAATGTCAGTGTGCACGGGAAGCCAGAACATTCTGAGAGGGGGGCTTTGAGCAATTTTCCAGCGCAAATAGAGTATTTTAGGCCTAAATGTAGACTTCAGCATCCTTGAAAACCGTAGACTGCTATTTCCCCAATCCTAGAATTTGGGGAGGGGGGTGGGGGAGGGGGAGTGTTCTGTCACTTTATATATAGCTTTCAAAATCCTTGAGAACAACTCTTAGAAGGTCAAAATGACTGTTGTAACAAGAGTCGTGAGAAACCTAGTTCAAAGCTCTATCGACAGAAAGCTCTCCCTTCCTCAATATTTGATGTATCGATTTTAAAATGCAAGGTGAATAATAGAAGAAATTTGTTGAAACCGAAAAATATTGGTGATTGGGTTTTAGCGAATTTTCGAAGAAAATGAGGCTATTGCAATGGCTTCAAAATTTTTGTGTTGCAAATTTTTGGAAATTTTCTTCATGGAAATCCGTTTCAGACCATTCTAAAACGATTCCTGAGATTTAACACTTTTTTATATGTATATATATTTATATATTTATGTGTCACTCCAGACGATAGCTGCCCGTGGGATCGAGATAAAAAATCCAAAAAAAATTTAAATTGTTAATATTATCAAAAGTAAGGATGAGTTCGTTGGCCAGAATTTTCGGAGTACTCCAAGGGGTCAAATTTTGAACATTTAGTTTCAAAAATCGCTAAAAAAACGTGTTTTTTGGTGTGAAATACCATCCTAAACATAGGAACATATGGTATATTCGGAATCAGCGTGAAATTTCCTATAAGAATCACCCACAAAATCGGTTAAAATTATTCTTGGAAAATTCGCTCACCAACTCATGCTGCATGAATGGGACTTTTTAAAGTTTGCCCTTCTAAGCATATTGCCTGGCTGGAAGTTCTTTGTGGTTTTACAATCTACATAACTTTTATTTATTCACAGGAGCAGTGTTTGTACTTTATAACTACTGTCGGATGGCGCACATAATTCACAAGTACAAGACGTTGGAGCAGAATGGGTCCTATCCCCCTCTCCCGGACGTCGAATCAATTGATTTTACGACTTTAACCAAACAAGTAAGTTTTCGGCTTTAAATGCATCAGTCTTTGTTTCAAATTTGTCATAATTTGAAATTCTCCACGGGGTCCCTTCTCCTCCTGAAAGTTTTGTGACTCTTTTTCTTATGCGGCTGCACATAGGAAGTTCCTATAAACATTTCAGATTTTTCGAACAATTTTCAGAGAATATACCAGCAAAAACAGGCTTAACCCGTTCTCTAAAATCGCTCGAAAGATTTTGATGAAATGTATATGAGTTTATCTCAGTTATATGAGTTACAAGTGGTATCCAGTACCCCTCATCCCCAGGAATACAGGTACTCTGATAGCCACATTAACAGAAAACACCTAAGAATTCCATTTTTGTGGTCCATACAAGAAAGGAAAATTGTGTGAAGCTGCGCACCAAATTTTGATCGTTATAAAACACAATTTAAGGCACATTTTGAAACAATTTCCTTCTTGTAGTTACAAACTAAATTACTCACGACAAAGTTGTGGAAACCCGTTTCAATGAGTAAAAAACGGAGTTAATGAAAAAAAAAAAAAAAAACGTTGTAAATTTGCACAAAAATAGTGGAAATTTTCGTTTATCATTAACTCCGTTTTCTTCTTATTCTTGCAGCTACCCTACCATCACTAGAGCGTAACACTTCTGACGAAATTCGTTTGGTTGATTTTTGCAGGAAGAATGGTCCATGATGTATGAGTACGTAATTTGCTGGCCCTACGTATTCGAGTCAACAGCATCCAATCTCCGTAAAGGAGAGTTCAAAGTCCACAAAATTTTGGAGTTTCTCAAGTCTCTTGCTTCCACGTTCAGCGCCTACTATCGCAGAACCCGCGTTCTAACTGTAAGTCCTAAAAAAAAATTCCTCAACTAACATAAAAAAATTAATTTTGAGTTAGTTCATAAACCGTAAACTAGGGTTTTAAAGATTTGTGGCGGGCCGAAAAAGAATTCTTGAATGATCTTGTAGAATACCAATCTTTTCACAACGTTTTGTGACAGTGGCCCAAAACAGTACCATAGACCGTGTTAAAAGAGTACTAAAACTGCTAGGATAAGTGCTATGAATACATTGACCTCCATCTCCTTTTCATCGACTTTGTCCAAGCTTTCGATCAATTGTCGCGAGACAAACTCATTGAGGCTATGATTCGATTCGGGATTCCCCAGAAGTTGGTCTACCTTGTTGGTGTGACACTGCAAGACTCGAAGGATTGAAAGTATGATTGGAAGTAAGGTAAGCCGAGCATTTGAGGTTTCTGGAGGAGTTCGCCAAGGTGGCAGTTTTATTCAATTTAGCCCTGCACAATGCCATCAGCCAAGTCGACCCAGGAGGATCGATATTTTAAAAAATGGCACAGCTTTGTGGGTTTGCGGATGACATTGCCATCATTGTTAGAAACTTGCGTGCCATAGAAGATATTTATTGGAAGAGTAACCCTAGAAAGATAGGGCTCTTCACAAAGCTATTAAAGATAGGGGTGAGTAGATTTTACTCTTGTGAAGAAAAACCCGTCAATATGCCCTTCTATCGTAATAGTTGGAAGAGTCAGGATTAATAACATCATCTTACTGCTGTTTATAAACTTGTTATTTGTAACATTTTGAAAAAATACATCTTTTATTCACTAGGGTAACCTTATTACAACTACATATACTAACATGAAAAGGTAGGGGTGAGTAAAATTGACTCATAATGTTTTTGTACTTAATTGTGTACTAATTACCAACGTGAAAAGGTAGTAGTGAGTAACATTGACTCACAATGTTTTTGTACTTACATTGTGAGACAACCCACAATCCACAAGGGCAGCCTACACACTGACTCACAATGTTTTTGAACTTACCTCGTGTGACAATCCACAAGGGCGGCCTTCACACTGACTGGCCAACCTGCAACTGCCTACTGAGTGAATAGGTGGGGGGAAGCAAGAGCCACTCCCCTCGGGTCTAGGGAAAACAAACGGATGCTTTTCCAAGTGAGGAAGATTTACTCACTCTCTATAGGGGTAAGATAAGATTGGAAACCCTGGCAGCGCAGATGGGGCTGAATGTAAGCACATCTAAAACCAAGTATCAGCAGTGTCAGCTGATCCCTCTAGAAGAAATGTGGAGGATGTGTCACTGAATGGCACCAAGTATGTGGATGTATACTTATAGTATCACACGTATGTGGACATGAACTACCGTTCAGTGAATTTAACTATGTCGAGGAGTAGTTCATTTGGTGCAGTTAGTTATTCAGGAGTAGTTCGATCAGAAACTATTGGGATCCCAGTTCGGTAATTTGGTTGACGAAACCACCTCATATTTCGATATTCTTGACTTGCAAATAACTAGATAGGTAGGTACTAGGATTTTTTATTTATCACAAAAACGTGTTGGTACTTACCTACGCTTTAAATTTTCCTCTTTACAAATCCATTATTTTTACTAAATTATTGAGTTCTAGCTTCATTGTGCTTTTTCTTCTCTACTCACACAATATTACCGATAATTGTCCATTTTTCATAGCTTCACTATTTTTCTGTTGTAGGAAGCGAGACCGAATCTCTTGCCAGTTCTCCAAGCCCGCATTTATCTCATCTTAGCTCTCATGAAAGTCTACAAGACAGCTCTCGATGTCCTTGGCTTACGACCCTTACAGAATATGTGAGGTGTTCCTGCCGGATTTCGGTAAGTTAACAGAAATGTGTTGTTTTTAAATTAATTTAGGTGTACAGACATTATCTGGTCTTTTTTGAAAATTGTTGAAAGTCAACATATCCACATCACGACTCATCTCACATAGCTTGCTCAACTTTCAATGTTCGGCTGTATGGTCGTTTTTTTCTTTTAGCGAATTTTCGAAGAAAGTTGAGCTATTGCTTGTCTCCAAAATTTTAGTATGCAAAATTTTGGAAGATTTCTCCATGGAAATCCGTTTTAGACTGTTCTAAAACGATTCCTGAAGTCCTTCACTTATTCATGTGAACATTTCCGAGACAACGCTATTGAAAAGTGGAACCTGAAGAGCCCGCATAGGATTGGTAGAACTTTATGAGATCACTCCACTTTATCTGGACATAGTGGGATAGGTATAATGAGAGGGTGGATACATTTAGCAAAAGAAGGGGATTAGCATCACCTGTATAGACTTAAGAATACCCAAGGAAGATTATTTGTTTTGTTTTTTTGCATCGATAATTGGCACTACCGAATGAGAAGGCGTGATAACTATAGGTACAACTTCAGAAAACGGATCCTGTTATTCACAAAAATATTACTATAGAATTCTTGCAGGGAAGATAACAATCGATACAGAATCTCGTCTTAAATTAAGAATATTTAGATGCGCTTGTTATTTACGTTTAGCTGAGTACCTACCTAATACTCTTGTAATTTTTTCCAACGTTCGTATAATCATGCTGAATCGAAATATGAATGAATGGCGGGGAACTTGCATGGTTATTTTTTTATTTTGTAATCCGATCTTTTGAGGAACCTAAATGACGTCATGCACTCCTTTTCAACCCTTTCTCTGGTCAAACCAGTCGTAATTTCAAGCACAACATAACAAGTAAAAGAAATGTGGAGTTCGTTGGCCAGAATTTTGACTTCAACCATACACTGTGAGGCTGTTCAAAATCTTTGCTGTTGCAATTTTGTGAGCATCCTTGATGACAAGATGAACAGATATATAATATGGAACGGTACGGTGGCTCAACTGGCTAGTGGGTGAATAGATTTAGTACAGAAAAGTGTTCGTTTAGTTGGAGTAGCCGAGCATTTTATACTATTTCGATAAGTAATCTCTTTGCTGAGTAATCTAGATACCCCTTGGTCTGCACATGTTTTGCTCAATCATGCCCTGACTCAGCTCAAAATCCTTTGTATTATTTTTCACGTTTGTGATTTTGAAAATTCAACGAATTACGTAGGTATGTTATACAATCATAATTTACATACTTTACGATGTGAATCATAATTTTAAGTTTATCCCATCCAGAGAAAACTGGAAAAACCTTGGTTTTCATCGTTTTCTTCCAATTGTCTCTGGGTTTAGGGTACTTAAAATCACAATTCACATCGTTTCTTTGACTAGGTTAGGTTGAGGGTGAGGATGGATCGGCAGTCCCCGTTTGCGAAGGTGGTATATTTGCCAAGCGCTTTCGCTCATTACAAGAGCATCATCAGGGCTAATTTTGATTGCCTATATTATGTAGATATACAGGAAGACTTCATTATGTTTTTATTTGTGTCCTTTCCTCGGCCTTAGGGTTTTTCATAGGAGATACATGTTTTTCCAGTCTCTATTCTTATCCAACAAGTATTTATTTCCAGTATGGTATGCTTCCCAGTTGTTTAAGCAAGTCTTATATTTATGATATTTTATCATTTGCTTGTTTGGTTCCTCTTTTTTCATATTAGCTAACTCACAATAATTCACTAGTGTTATAGAGTTTGAGATTAATGGAGAGCATGTGCTTTTGCTGAGATTGCAAGAAAGAAGTATCGTAAATCGAGGAATTTTCAAAATCACATAGGTACTAGAAAAGTAATAAATGGAATATTGAGCTGTGTTGGGGCATGGTTGGGACGCTTCTCGAGCCCGTCGTCCCGGGCACCCTTAACTTCCAGTTTTCAAATTCCTCGCACAATTGTATTCCTTAGAAGTATTAAACAAGTAGTATTAATATCCAGGGTTGCTACGGGTCTGGAAAACCTTGAAAACCTGGAAAAGTCAGGAAAAATTTGAACATTTCCTGGATTTTTCGCAAAGTACGGGCTACAAGTATTTTTTAGTTCTGGTGAGACTAATGCTTCGAATACCTACAAGGTTTCTACATTTTAATAAATGCGTTTTAACATTTTCCGTTTTTCTAATCTGCACTACGGAATTGACATCTGCATTTCTCTACCTATTGTATAAGTTACAAGTCTGTTTCAGACATTCATCAACATACAAAATCAAACTGCTTCCTCACTACAGACGATATCTGACCCTAGAATCTATCTAAAAAAATAAAATAAGAAATTCTAAAATGCCAATAATAACAAGAGAAAGAATGAGTTCGTTGGCCAGAATCTGTGGAGTACTCCAAGGGTTCAAATGGTGAAAATTAGGAGTCAAAAAACGTGTTTTTTGAGGTTTTTGGCATGAATTACCATCTTAATCATAGGAAAATAATGATATTATTTAGAATCAGAGCGAAATTTCCTATAAGAATCACCCACAAAATCGGTCAAAATAATTCTTTGAAAATTCGAAAATTGAAAATTAAAAATTCTTCAGACCGTTCTGAAGAATTTTGGTTCCGTGATTACTTCTCCCATGCAAAACTATATTAAGTTATGGTCCGATTTTGATGGAATTTTTGTAGGTACGTGAAATTCCTGAAATTACCATTCCTCAGTTCCTAGTGGGCTGATTTCGCTCAAATTCGGGGTAATGTTGGAGGCTGACTCCAAGACATTTACCTATTAATTTTGTCACGGCTGGATCAGTAATAGCTACTGCGCATGCGCAGACTTTAAATGTGTTTTCATAGCCGTAACTCCAGAACTACTCCTCCTGCTTCGGCGTAATTTTAGGGATTGTACGGGCTCACTATTTTTTGAGGTTTGAAATGGTTTGAAACGCATTAGAAAAGTCAGGGAATTTCAGGATTCCGTTTCGGTAGAAACCCTGATATCGACCTGGGATATTTTGCTGTAGAAAATATAGATGGGAATCAATTTCCAATTTTTCATCCGACTTTTCGATTTTGTAAATCGATTTTCAAGTTTTGATTTTAGACGCGAATCGATTTTTTGATACCGATTTTCTTAAAAATCGAAAATCGATTTTCCGTGTCAAAAAAAACAGACGGTAGACCTACTGTTCTACAGTCAGATCATTTAATAATGATTAATTCCGAAGCGTAACAACGGACATTTCATCAAATACAAACAAACACAACCACCTGGTTTCCCTCGAAGGTGCGATATTTTCTCCGTAACGCTTTTTTATGTAGCCGGAAAAAAATTAAATCGTCCTGTTAATCATTATTAAATGATGAAAAATTTTACTTCTGTAATTGAATCCCAGCGATTATGCGTTCATTTTGGAGGAATTGTCGGACGTGGAGGGAAAACAAAGAATTTCTGGACAATAGCATAAATATAATATAATCATTCAATAATAAAGAGCTGAGAACCTACAAGTGCCTACCTCCCCCACATTTTGCAAATTTTATAATTAATATTTTCGCAAATAAAGGTTAGTGAAACCTGAATAATTCCTCGTTTATATATATTTACATTTATACCTCTGATCGGAAATAATCATGAAATCTTAGCTAAGGGGCCAAGGACCCATGTAATTCAGTTTTCACATTTTTCTCAGCCAATTTCCGTCCGATTTTGGTGCGGTTTGCGGCATTCTTCTTGTCATTAAATTCTCTAGGGAGGGCATCTATGTATAATTTTAAGTTCGTAATTCTGAATTTTTCACGCCCTTTTTTAAAAGTCAAATTGGCATAAAGGCAGATAGACTCCGTAGAAAATAAAAAAATAGGAAGAATGCCACCAACTGCATCGAAATCCTTTGGAAATTGGTCGAGAAAAATGTAAAAAACTGTGCAACGCTAAAGTGGTTAGGGGAGGGGGTAGGGGGGAGGTTATCCCCGTATTTTAAACTTATCGGTCCTAAGTAGTAATGTTATAGTAAGAGTTCTTATAAACCCTTCGGTAGCTGAGATTTAGGCATTTTTGAGGACATTTTGGGCTCCTCCTTCCCTTGCCCCCTTAACTGTGAGTCCTTTTCTCGATTTTTTCGACATAATACTGTGGTGATTAGCACTTAGAGACAGTTACTGTTGGTAGTTTACTTAGGAGTTTACAGGTAGTCAATAAAAAGTTCACTTTGATTTTCGAAAGCGATCCAGATTGTGATCATTTCATATCAGTGGTGTCAGAAGTATGGAAACTCGTTCCCGTGCTCAATTGCGATCTGGGCTAGACCCAATTGAGGAAGAGGGTGCAGTGATGAGTCCATCAAGAGAAAATGTGGAACTGAGTCCAGGTGAGATTATCAGTAGGTGTCGTTTAGAAATGCAAGAGATGATGCAGTCTGAGTTAGCAGGAATACACGAGGTTTTGTCTACACTAATGTGTAGATTACCATCTGTAGGGAACACACTACCACCTCAATCCAGTGTAGCAACTCAACCATCCCAAATGTCAGGGGGAAGCAGAGGGCTGAAGTTAAAACCCCAACCTTATGATGGTGATAGTGAATGGGAACCCTATCGTGCTCAGTTTGAGCTGATCGCTCGCAAAGAGGGTTGGAATGATGACCAGAAGGCTGCAGTGTTGGGAGCTTCCCTCAAAGGCCCTGCACTGACATTGTTGACGGAGATGGCACCAACTATGACCTATGGTGATCTTGTTGATGCTCTTGAGGTGAGGTTTGGTAATCGAAACCAGACAACACGAAACCTCGCTTTGTTACAAACTAGGGCTCAGGGAAGAGATGAGGACCTGAAGTCATTCCATCAGGCAATAAAAGATCTTGTTAGGCGAGCCTGGCCTGATACAAGAGGGGGGACAGCAGAAGATACAGCTATCTTCCACTTTGCAAGGGGTCTGAGAAATGTTCGTCTCTGCGAGTTAGTACTGGGTTCTAGTCCCAAGACAATGGCTCAGGCATTGGAGGAAGCAGTACGAATGGAGGC
Source organism: Lygus lineolaris (assembly GCA_030264115.1). NCBI lineage: Eukaryota > Metazoa > Arthropoda > Insecta > Hemiptera > Miridae > Lygus > Lygus lineolaris. The sequence continues at coordinate 10,140,120 of JAEMON010000012.1, forward strand.
TGTACTACAAGTATCTAGGCCAGACTGACAGGTGAGAATTGGAGAGGCAATGGAAGAACATAACATGTTGCCTGTTGAAGGAGAAATACAGGGACTACAGGCTAACTTTGGTAGCCAACGTTTCAGACGCAAGTCTGACAGACCATTGGTATGCTGGAGGTGTGATAAGCCGGGACATGTGGCTTATAATTGCCCAGACCACCCAAGACAAAGTTCGGGAAACGTAAGACGTGTGAGAGAGTGGGAATTCTAATTTCTTAAAATCACCACTCCACATATAAAAACAGATTCTGCTACCAGGACTTTTTTATGGTTGTCCAGACCAAATGCTACTCTGAAAATACCGAAATGGTATGAAACACACTAATGGTATTAAAATACCTAAAGGAAGGGAAGGATCATTGGGAAGGAGAGCCTGTTAGTGGCTTCTCCCCCACTC
>JAEMON010000012.1:10141835-10153675 GCA_030264115.1 Lygus lineolaris
CCCCCCCCCCCCCCCCCCTTCTCTCTCACAGCAGAACTCTTCACCAGCTGTTTGTTTTGTTTGGTGTTGCAAGGGGAAGGCATGAGATTCACGTGACCAGCTCCCCCTTCCAACAGCTCCCCTCCTGCCTCTTCTTTTTCCCCTCCTGACCCCCTCCAGCCCTATTTCTCTGGTTCTACGAGGAGCTGCCCGATTGGTCGAGGGACCCCCGGACCACCTCGTGCCGTCCAATCGCGGAGCTCCTTACATCATTCCCGAAAACCCCCCTTTGCCACTGCTCTTCTCGCTTCTCTTCTTCTCAGGGTTGCCAATTCCATCTATTCTATGGTAGATCTGAATTTTCGCTTCCTTATTCTTTAGAAAAATATCACTATAATTATGTCTTAGTGTACATGTAATAACATAATATGATTCTATTAAAAAATATCTATAAGTGAATAAAAATACTCCGACTATTTTATATTACCTTCATAGCGGTTTTATTATCTCTTTCATATTTACCTAGCTTTTCTAAGTCAAATTTTTCAAGATTTTCAAAGTCAAATTTAAGATTTTCCATACCACATTTGAGGATTTTTCAGTTATAATCAAGCAGCAACCTTTAATTTGAAATGGAAACCCCTCAACTTGAAATCGAAAACCTTACATTTGAAACGGAAAATCTCAAATTGACGTGGAAAGCCATATTTAAACCGTTACGCTCCATATCTGTCCGTCTATCTCCGTCTGTGCTCAATAGAAACTGCAAAAAAAAAAATGCACAAATCCAATTTACTAATTAATTAACGATCTAACAAAACTTAACTATATAACATAAAAAATAATTAACTATCCACCAAATAATCAATTAACTATCTGCTCAACACAATAATTAACATGATTTACTGATGGGGAACTTGCATGGTTATTTTTTATTTCGTAATTTGAAATATCTTAATGAGGGTTTTCAAAAAAAGGTGATACCTATATGAGGGGTATCCGACGAATGAAACTTTCCGAAAATGGGTCTTGTAATTTAAACCTATATGACGTCACGCGTTCCCTTACAACCCGTTTTGTGGTCAAACCAGTCGTAATTTCAAGCTGAAAATTAGCACCAGGAGGTTTTCAAAGGGGCTGAATCTGATTTTAAGGTTCAAAATGCAAAATTCCTACCCATTCAAGTTCCCCACTGCTCGCAGCATAGTAATTATCCCAATTCAAATTTCATCTGGTATATCCTATTTAAGCACGTTAAAATTGACAGTAATTGAAAACGTTCAAATATAGATGATGGAAGACGGAAGATCATTTGCATTCCTACCGTCATAAAATTCATAAGAGGCCAGCGAGAGAGAGGGGGAGAATCTTGATGAAAATCGTTCGAAAACTATTTTTGTCCGATTTTTAATTTGAAAAATTACTACCTGAGCCAATTTCTCAATGCTTTAATCCATTGTATTTCGCCTCGAGTTAATTTAATAACTAGGGATTTAATTCCAAATCTATAGATATATTAATAAAATCGAATTCGGTCTGACATTCATTAGAATCATGTAATTTTCGTCAATCTTTCCCGTTTCGTGGATTACGATTGGCCTAATCAATTTTCCCCTTTTTCAAGGCCTTAGAATTCATCCGCCAATATTGGTGTGAGTGGGGGAATGTACTTAGTTGGAGTCCTGGTCTAACGAGAAGCCAGATTTTGGATGAGAAGAAGGGGTAGGTAAATCTTTTCTTTCTTTTTTTCACCTTCCATGATCTTAGGCCTAGAATCTATTAGGAAGCATTGAAAACTACGAGTATTTTATATTCTTGCTGGTTTGTGTTATTATTAGGTAGCAACTGTGTTTGTGTTATAACATAATGTAGGTATGTGAATAGATTAAAAAATAAATAAAAAATACAAAAAACTGTTGCCCCTGGATCCGGATGACATGATTCAAAAACGAAAGTTGAGATCATCTTTGAATTAGTCATACTTGGATTGGATGTTAGACCTCTAGGACGTTCTCAACTTTGAGCCCAAAGAGGAGTTTTGGGGAGAGGGGTGTGGGATAAATTTGAGATGCGTTTAAATAATTTTTTTGTTTCAACAAAGGTGTACATAGTTTGAGAAGTAGAGCTTTGCATCTGCATTGAATGGGAAAATTATTATTTGCATTATTTATCAACGTCATGCCAACCCTGCTTCATACAGACTTTTACCGGTCAGACCTACGTGCCTTTTGGTTGTCCACGGGTGGCACCCCTGCTTTTTACCCCCACCACCCCTCTCTTTCTCTTTGACATCAATAAATGCAGTAGTGTTTCGTGGGCGCGGACAGCTGAAGGGTACTTCGCCCCTGTTCTTTTATTTTCTCCCCACAACTCATTTTTTGACTTCACAAAAACTTTTTCTCGGAGAATAGAAAACTCGAGAACCCAAAATTTCCCTTCTTTCCGCAATAATCCGTCGTCGCCATACTATCCGGGTCGTGATTTAAGTTTTCCGAGTGTGTCAAAACCAAGATGAGCATCGCAGCATTACTACGTGCGGCAGAATACCTAGAAAGAAGAGAGAGAGGTGAGACCCTCCCTAGAGCTCTGTTTTCGTTTTTCCACGTCAACATGGCCGATGTTCCTGCCAATTTTCCCGACGTTCCTTCAACTCGAAAAAATCAGCTGATTCCCCACAATTCCACCACAGTTCGTACCAGAACCCCGGATATCCTGGTCGTTATTGATTTTGTGTTATTTTTCTTCTTTCGCAGAGGCTGAACACGGTTATGCTTCTACGCTTCCTCCCGATGATCTCAGAAACGTAATTAAAAGACCAAAGACGAAAAAATCTCAGGGTAGCAGGTAAGTTCAAAAATCACTTCATCCCTTAGAAATACCCCGTTTCCACCCCCTCAAAAACCCCATGTAAACACTTCAATCCGCCATCTGTTCTTTCGAAATCGTTAATTATTCTACCGTCCACTGAACCCTCGAATAATAATCAAATCTCCGTTGATTTTCTGTTACAGAACGACTCACAATGAACTGGAAAAAAATAGGTGAGTTTTTTTTCTTCGCATTCCCAAGTTTTTTCGTCGTATGCATCACTAACCTCTTCCATTCTGGAGGATCTTCCACGTAGCCCCTCTGTTGTTTTTTTCTAATCTATCTTTGTTTCCTCATCTCATTTTCGTCGTACTTCGTCATTTCTTGCATTTTGGGCACGGTATCAGAATCGTTTAGTAGTTTTTCGGATGTGATTCACAGAATTCGCGTTGATGACAAGTTTTAAAGAGGTCTTGTTTTATTTTGAGGGTCGTTCGATCGATAATGCCTCGTCACATTCACCTGGGTAAACTCTGGGGGACCTCCGTTTTCCCTTTTTTCCTCGGTTTTCCACGGCAGTTCATTAACTCATTTAATTTATGGTTATCAAGAGTGGAATATTCAGTTCATAAATTTCATAACCCAATTCACATACTTGCATGATCAGCTGTGTTTAAAATCATAATAAACTTCACAGAAATTTACATTTTTTTGGTACCCAAATTGATTACTATAATTTCCTAAGATGAGAGAATCTCTTAGCCTCTATCAATACTTATCAGTGAAATCTCTATCAATACTTATCAATGATCTTCATAAACCTCAAAGAAATTGAATTTTTTGGGTACCCAAATTTATTACTATAGTTTCCAAAGATGAGAGAATCTCTTAGCCTCTCATTACTTATCAGTGAAATCTCTATCAATAATCGTCATAAACCTGACAGAAATTGAATTTTTTGGTTAGGTACCTTAATTTAGTACTTACTATAGTTTCCAAAGATGAGAGAATCTCTTAGCTTCTATCAATACTTATCAATAATCGTCATAAAATTCACAGATATTGAAATTTGTTGGGTACCCAAATTTATTATACTATATTTTCCAAAGATGACGGAATCTCTTAGCCTCTATCCTCACTTACCCAGTGAATATACTGGAATACTTATCAATAATCGTCATAAACCCCAAAGAAATTGAATTTTTTGGGTCATAATCGTCATAGGTAAGCCTCAAAGAAATTGAATTTTTTGGGTACCCAAATGTATTACTATATTTTTCAAAGATGAGGGAATTTCTTAGCCTCTATCAATACCTATCAGTGAAATCTCTATCAATACTTATCAATAATCGTCATAAACCTGACAGAAATTGAATTTTTTGGGTACCTTAGTTTAGTACTTACTATCGTTTCCAAAGATGAGAGAATCTCTTAGCCTCTATCAATACTTATCAGTGAAATATCTATCAATACTTATCAATAATCGTCATAAACCTCACAGAACTTGAAATTTTCGTACCTAAGTAAATGTATTTCTGTATTTTCCAGAAGAGAGAATATTAATCTCTATCAATACTCATCAGTGAAATTAGTGACAGATGGTTAGTGAAATTAGTGACTTAGAGGGCTCACAATAGGTAGGTAGGTACCTACTTAATAGAAAATATAAAAAATTTCAAATTTACTATATTGAAAAATGAATAATAATTGAATTGTGTACTTAGTTGAAAAATGCATTTAAATCTTTCAACTTTAATGAAATTTATCAAATCTTTCAATAATTTGACACAACTTACCTACTATGAATACTTAGTCATTGATAAGTAACCTACAAAATTCATCCTTTGAAATTCAAAGGAATTTGACCGATCTTTATCTCCGTCGGTACTTGTTTTGTTATAATAATATTTCTTTAGGTTGGTTTATTCGAATAATGTATTCAAGATAGAAATTTGGCTGAAACAAACATCAACCACCTTCGATCTAAATATCTGTGATGAACAATGTGATCTTGTGGTTTATAGTTCTTCACTGTTCTTCCGAAGGCGATGATGATTATTATAAAACCGACTGCGTTTTATCGATTTGTTCCCATTAAATGAAACATTAAACTGAATTTTAGAAATTTGTATCGCTCTTATAATAGTTCTGTCCGTTTATACGAAAATTAACGTTTGTGCAGTGCTAATCACCACAATATGCAAAGAATTCTATTTGAATGTTTTATACTTTTAAAGTTATACAAAAAATTTGTATAAATGTATCTTTGGTAGGTACCTAGTAGGTAGTGCTTGAGTCAATTATTTTTGATTATGAAGAGATGTTGGTATCAAATTAATATTTGAAATCAATGTGTTTTACGAACAGTATTTTGTCATCACAATACTTACCGACTTCAACCTTGTACTTACATGTAGAATTTTATTCGTCTTTGAATTATACCCAAATCATTTACGTATTCCTCCATTGTCATGAATCAGATTCAACTTTATCATAGAGAAGGGATACTTGAAGTAGTTATCCGACACAGCTTTTCTCTTTTATGTTTCTTCGTTTTGCTATTTGAATGCTGTTATCTATTTCTCTACCGCAGTGGATATTCTTTCCTATCTGTAGCATTTTTCTATCAAGAAATAAACTGAATATTTTATTATTTGTGTGTGATTAATGTTTTCATCTTTACTGTGAGAATAGTCAGTAAAGTTGCTTGAATACCTAGTAGTTACCTACCTAATAGAAAGATTTTTGGAAGTACTTGAGTATTGAAGTAAATTTATTGGCTCAGAAGATAACCTTGCAATGGTCTCAGATTTGAACTAAAAGCCCTCTTTGGGATCCCATTATTAATGATCGTCGTCTATTGATGTTTGTACAGCCCGGATTTTTTTATTTCTCGATCACCTTCTCAAAATTTCGTTTTGATTGATATACAAATCATCAGGTGCGAGGTTTGTCACTATATCTATTCCTCATCTGTAGAAACCCGAAAAGTGGCTATTTTTGTGGGTTTTTAACTCTGATTTTGGCCCTTGGGATATTTGCCTTCTTGGGGTATTGGCATTTTTTTACTTGTCGAAAGAGTAAATCTTAAGGATTTTATCGAGATCCTTAGAGAGATTGTGGGTGGGGGAGGGGAGCTCAAAAATTAGCTAAAAACAACGTTTTCTCACCTCTCAGCTTAGTTTATCTCCCAAATAATTGTCAAATTGCCAAATAATTGTGTGTGATTCCACCTATCAGCTTAGTTTATCTCCCAAATAATTGTCCTGGAGGCCTGCAATTCTTACTGGAGTATCGTAATAGTGTATCCTATTCGTAGAAACCAAGCCTCGAATTCTGAATTGTTTCATCACTTTCGTGGGGGCCGCTATCTTGACTATCATACATACATCTGCACAAACATTTGTCCAAAAAGTGCTTTCAGATGTCGATCAGAACCTTTCTAAGGAGGTGTTTCAGAAATTGGGTTTTCTCCCGATTGCAATACTTTCCTTTTACCTTGCAGGTGGGCTGAGGAAAGTGATGAGAGAACAACCATATTTATTCAACATTAAATCGATCGGCGAGATACCCAACTTAGCCGCATAATCATTGGAAGTCGACTAAGATGACATAATAATTTGTTTTGAGGTTTTTGGGTCATGCCTTCTCTTTAAATGATCTACAAGAGTTGAAAATCGCTTAATTTTGAGCTTTTTTGGGTATGACCGTCGGACAAGGCCTCTGCTAGTCCTATGTACAAGGATACTTGCTGTACAGGAACGTTCGTCCTACATCATATTGGAGGGTGACGGAAATATCTGCCCCCCTACTCACCCAACTTGAATTCAGTGGAGGCTTTTCAAAATTCAAGTTGTCAGCACATCAGACTGCACAAATTACTTGATGAGAATGGTGGCAGACCTAACAGCCGCTGCTGCAGGACAAGAAAAAAAAATTAGGTTTGTTCATTATGTTCATTCATGTTTGTTGAATGTTATGTTTCACGCGTTAATTTGTTGTTACCTACTGCTTCCCCAGAATTAAATCATGTATTTCTGTCATCCTCCAATTTTATGTGTAAAACCTCCAATTTGACGTGAAAATGCTATATAAATACAGTATAATTTTCTTCAAGATCTTCAAATAATTATGATGAAAAATCGACAAACCGTTGCAACTGAAAAATGGTTGTTGGAGTTGGCAATCTCGTAATGCACTTGGTAAAACTCGAGGTAGCAGGTAGGCATCCGATACCTCTCGACAACGTGCATCTTGAATGACCTCCCTTGGAGTTTAGTTGAGGTCCTTGAAAATAATCTAGTCTGCCTCAGCCGCCGTCAGCTGGTGCAAGGCACCTGTTTCTACCGTGACCTTGAAACCTGGATGACGTTATTTGTCTATTAGTTTTCGCAACGGTTATCACTTAGGTATCAATGAAAGCGTTTGGTTCTAGGAAAATGGAGAAAGACTATTCTATTCAGTTGAAATGTGCGAACTAACCGACTGCTTCTTGAAACCTCTGCATATTCTAGTGATTAATGAAGAAAAAAATCTGTATTCTTTTAACTAAAAAGTTCCATTTGTGCAGCATGAGTTGATGAGCGAATTTTCAAAGAATAATTTTAACCGATTTGTTGGGTGATTCTTATAGGAAATTTCACGCTGATTCCGAATATACCATATGTTCCTATGTTTAAGATGATGGTAGGTAAATTACACAAAAAACCTCGAAAAACGCGTTTTTTTTTTAAAGCGATTTTTGGCTTTCAAAATTTGAACCCTTGGAGTACTCCGAAGATTCTGGCCAACGAACTTAACCTCTCTTTTGATATTATTGACATTTTGGAATTTTTTCAGATTTCTAGCTCGATTCCTCGGTCAGATATCGTCTGGAATGACACACATATACATATGTGTATGTTAAATTTCAGGAATCGTTTTAGAATGATCTGAAACGGATTTACATGAAGAGAAAGTTCAAACATTTGCATTATTAAAATTTTGAAGCCATTGCAATAATTTCATTTTCTTCGAAAATTCGCTAAAAACACTAGTAAACCGCCAGCCCACCAGAAAAGCGCCGCCACCTACTATAACAATAAGCCGCTGAAAACAAATTGGTAAAACTACTTAAATATGGTGGGAAAACTACTTATAAAATAAATTTAGTTTCTACTGTCATGGTTTCCGTGTTTCTTTAATCTTGGAAATCTTGCTAATATAATACTCACTTCCTGCTGAAATATTATTCTCCTTCATATCAGTTCAACATTCAATAACATTTACCAAGGTACTTGCAAAATCCGGGAACTTTGGATCCATCAATAAAGTGAATACTTATTTTATTATCACATGATATCTTATCCTAGGTATGCTCTAAAACGCCCAATGTCAATAATATAGAAAGAAAGGACGGGTTAGTTGCCAAGCTCACTAGAAGGGTACTTTCCAGAACCCGAGTCCATTTTTGTAATTGTCGAAATAATCTTTTGAAAATTTTACCTATTGATTAGCCAATAAATTCTAATTTCTTGAAGGAAAAGGTTCACAATTTTTGTTTTTGGTTATTAGGTATTTTCAATAATGAACCTTTGTAATCGAGCAAGTTTTTTTTTTAAATAAACATTCAAATACCGCCCTCATTAAGGAGGCAAGGGACGGAGCACAAAATTTCCACAAAAATGCCTAAATCTCAGCTACCGAAGGGTTTATAAGATATCTTCCTATAACATTATTTCTACTTAGGACTAATAAGTTTAAAATACGGATAACCTCCACCCTACCCCCTGCCCTCATCATTTTAGCGTTCCACAGTTTTTCTCAACAAATTTTCAACGGAGTTTGATGGAGTTGACGGCATTCTTCCAATTTTATCATTATCCAGTGGGATGAGGTGCCTTTATGCCAATTTAATTTTTTTTAAAGGGTGTGCAAAATCCAAAATGTTGAATTTTAAAATAAACTTAGCTGATCCCCCTGGAGAATCGAAACAAATAATGCCGCTAACCGCATCAAAATAAATTAAAAATTGGTTGAGAAAAACGGGAAAAACTGAATTACAAGGTTCTTTGGCCCCTTAATCTATGAACTTGCCTAAATGTCCAAAACTTTGCCATTATTTTGATAAGGAAAGTGGTGAATAGCTTCGTTAAATAACTAGCAACTGGATTTTGTAATCGGAAGTGGAATCCATATGGATTGATTGATGAGCTGTACATGATATTATTTCTCCATTGGGCTTTGAGCACTAGATTTTCCGCGGCCTCGCAATCCAGACTACGTGACTACGCTCACAAATGACTCACCTTCCGTTGCCTCGTCGGACCGATAACACGTTTAGTTTTTCCTCCTTTAATTTGTCTTACTGTCCGGGTTCGTCAGCTTCTCCATCTTCTCGAAACCATTGTTTCAAAATACTATCGTATGTACCCAAACTCGGTTATCGCCTCGCCGATAAGACCCTTTATTCCACATAAAAACTCTAATTATATAACAGCTGAGTACTGCCAATAATAACTGTAAAGCGAAAAATCAACTCAAGATGACAGCAGAGATAACGAAATTTTTAGAGCTGTATAATATTGTTTGGTAGGAGCGAGTATGTACACCATCCTACCTTCTCATGAAATACTCCATTCACAATAATAGATGTGTAGAAAACATTGAATTGAAGATTTGGGATTGCGATGAGCATGCAAGGATGGGAATTCATGGAGACTAGGGATGCGAAATCGGTCGCCAACAGTCGATTTTGAAAATCGTTTCTCAATCGAAAGCTTAAAATCGATTGAACTAATAAGTAATCGGTAATTAATTAGGTAAACTTGATTAATTTTTCAAGAAACTTGATCATTTAATTTTTTTAAATTTTTTTTATTAAAACATTATGTGAATGTTTTGGTAGTTTGGTATTTTATTTATCAAAATTCGGTAGGTCTTTATTTATTTAAAATTCGAGGTTTTTTCTTTTTTTTACAAAAATAATGGAACTTCCAACGGGTGCATGAAAAATAAAATTATTACGGTGGGTTCATTCAAGAATTTAAAAACTTGCTTGGTTCAATGTCAAGGCCACAGACAAAACCAAGTTTCAAAGAACGTCTTACTATCTTTAAAAAAAAAAATCCCTTACTCTTTAAAAACCAAAGATCATGGATAATTGGATATGTCTCTTCCATGATAATCAACCAATGATTATCGCGTTACATTCTTCTTTGTTAAAAAAGGGACATAACTTTTTGGTTGACGCCTCCCCAGTAAAGACTTATCTATATCGTGCACAGCTGATCTCTGAGCTCAATTTTCGACTCAGCTGATCTGGGAGCTCAATTTTCGACAAACCCGATCGGAGAACTCCGCTGATAAGCTGTAATTAAAATGGTTCCTTCATTCATCACCTACCTACCTCATTGATTTTTCACTTTTCGAGTTAATAATAATCTAATGTGCCGGAGCGTTGCATTTTTTGTGGAGAAAAAAAAGTGCCGCGAGAAATGTCTTGACCCCCAGCCAAAAGACATGTCAAAAAAAAAAAAAACATTAAGAACACTTACTAAAGATTTGTATAAAAATGTACATGCTCGGATTTACTCTACCAAAAGTTATTCAGAATGTGTCAAAATTCATTTTGGTTCGCCGAATTTTCAATGATTATTTTGAAGTGGAAAAACTTTTTTTTTTGGGGGGGGGGGGGGGGGGGGGGAATTTGTTTGCAATCGATTTTTAAAGCAAAAAATCGATTTCTGGCTAAAAATTGAAATTTTTTTATCATTCTCGTAGTCATACACATACTATACATCGTAGTCATACCCTTACCATTCAACCATAGGGACTTACATACACTTGTCCAAAACTCTGAGAAAGTTAATCGATGTCGATTAGAATCATTCTGAGGTGGTGTTACAGAAATTGGGTTTTCTGCTGATTGCAATACCTTCTTTTCTTTCACCTTTCTAGTGGGCGGAGGAAAGCAAAAAAAAACCTCAGGATCGAAGATTTGTATCGGTACGGTCAATTTTAATTTTACTGTGCTTATTAGGAGGAAAAAAAGTTCCATGCATGCAGCATGAGTTGATGAGCGACTTTTCAAAAAATAATGTTAACCGATTTTGTGGGGGAATTCTTATAGGAAATATTTAAGGTGGTAATTTACACCAAAAACCTCGAAAACCACGTTTTAGCGATTTTTGACTATATATAAATGTTGACAATTAGACTCCTTGGAATACTCCAAAAATTCTGCCCAACGAACTCATCCTTTCTTTTGATGTTATTGACATTTCAAGATTTTTTATCTTGATCCCTCGGTCGTTTATCGTCTGGAGTGATACATTTCAGTGAAGTGTTAAATTTCTGAAATCGTTTTAGAATGGTCTGAAACGGATTTCCATGAAGAAAATGTTCAAAAATTTGCATTACCTACTAAAATTTTGAAGCAATTGCCATAGCTTCATTTTCTTCGAAAATTCGCTGATTGCTCTTGAATGTATAAACAACTCACAATACCGATATCACAAGAATGCCTGTATTTCTATATAGCTAAATCCGAACTAATGAAACAACGACTGCCCTAACCTACCTATTCGAAATGAGCACGGTTCTTCCTCAAGGTCAAGTACAGTCGAGAGACGAGGGAGTTGGAAATAGACCCCCGTCCACAATAGCGTGATTTGTCGCCAAGTCGACTTCTGATGAGATTTGAAAGAATGGTGTGTATGAAGAAGAGGGGAATATGAAGCTGCACGGAGGGGTTCCCAGGTAGGGTGGGGACCAGCTGGCACGCGTTCATCTGCCAGGGCGCACAAATAGCCATCATACAGTCAAAAGTAGAAATGAACCCGGTTGAAATGGGGTAGGGGAGCGTGATTTACTCGTTACACCCTTAATTTATCGAATATTTACTGCTAAACTAGTCTATACCAATGAAATCCTGTGTTGTAAGTTTATCAGAAATGTGGAATTGACGATTAATACCTTCATCTTCTATTATTAATAATGGGGAACTTTCACATCGTAATTTTTTATTTCGTAATTTGAAAGATCCTAATGAGAGCTTTTGAAAAAAAAGTCCC
>JAEMON010000012.1:10153685-10167002 GCA_030264115.1 Lygus lineolaris
AATTCGCTAAAAGGTGCCATATGATGGGTATCCGACGATTAAAAGTTACCGAAAACGGGTCTTGTAATTTGAGCCTAACTGACGTCATCGACCTCCCGCCTTCCCTTTTGCGGAACCTAAATGACGTCACGCGCTCTCTTACAACCCATTTTCTGGGCAAACCAGCCGTAATTTAAAGCTGAAAATTGGCAACAGGGGCTTTTGAAGGGCGTTGGATCAGATTTTGAGGTTAGAAATGCAAAATTCGTACCCATACAAGTTCCCCATTGGATAATTGATATGGCTACTGCGCATGCGCAAACTTGAAGTTTATTGTCATAGGGATAACTCCGTAACTATTCTACCATGGAATTATATTGCAATGGGTCCTACATTTAAAAAATGGTAAATAGTTTAAAATGTATTCCATAGAATTGTAGAGTATTCTAAACCGAATCCCTAAGTTGAACATTTTTCATAATACGTATAGGGTCTATCTAAAAAAAAAAAAAATCTAAAATAATTACGATATAAGATCAATGTGTTTTGCCCAGAAATTTTGTAGTACTCTTATGGCTCAAATTTTGAAAATGTAGGGTCGTAATTCGTAAATCGCTGAAGAAACATGTGTTTTAAGGTTGTTGATTATATTTACTTTCTTAAGAACTCTTCCTCTTAACATTATGGCACATTCGGAATCGGCGCATAATTTCCTCCAAGTTAAGAATAAACTACTAAACACAAAAATTTCCGTTGTTCACTAAAAATCGGTTAGAATGATTCTTTTGAAAATTCGTTTATAAACGCATGCTGCATGACAGGAACTTTTTAGTAGCAATATCTCGAAAAATCGATTTTTTTAAGGTTACACCGAAAACCCCCAGAAAAGTGGTCTTTTTTCTCCGAGTTAATTTTTGACCTGTGATGTCTTAACTTATTTCCTGATCAGAACGAAGTTAGATTCCACAATTTTTCAATAACCTACCTACTTGATGTGATTAGAAATTGATTAAGGGCGTTGTATAAAAATCGTCCGATTTTAGCAAATTGTTTTTGGTTTCTTTTGAAAGTCTTTCACTTGAGAGTCTCTAGTGGTCTACTGGCTTCGTCAGTCGCTACTAGCCAAGCAATTCCCTAATATTGAAGGACATCACCTGGTCTTGCCATGAGTGGCTTAGGGTGAATTTGCTGAGGCTAGGCTTCATTTTCCTTCAGCGAATAGAAGTCGCTATGCAAGAGAGCAATAGGGAAGGTGATCTTATTTTGTTCTTTGAAAACCAGTAACTCGACGTAGTTTCGACGTTTGGCGTAGGATTCATATTAGGCATTTCCATTGGTCCAGAAGAGAGGATTGATGCTGCTATTTGACATGGCCCCACTTATTACCATGACAATGATTTCTTCATACTTGGTTTGGATTATGACAAAACTGCGATGCTCCTCTACTTCAACGGCTAATAATGCCCCCATGTGGCTTGTTGATACCAGTCTCCGCTTTCTTGTCGTGATAGGCCATTTTATGATGCTAGTTCTTTAGCTTGAGTGCTTCAAGACATATTCTGCCGTCCTAACAAGAAAAGTCCTAACCAACAAAAAGTCGATTTTTCGTTTTTTTGCCAGTTTGATTCCTTATGGAATATATTATTTTATGAGCCAAGTAGAAACGTCCTAAGATAATTACACGGCTCTCGAGAGCTCTTGTTAGATTTGCCCTATCTATGGTTTCCTGGGGTATATTAATAAAATACGTCCTACGCGACCCTTCCTAAGTAGAATCATCCTAAGTGCACTGAAACCTTGCCGTTAGGACTTACCTTCTTGGCATTCCCTGTCATATAGGACGTTTTTCCTTGGTATCGATCATCTCGCAAGGCCGCTTGTGATTGCTGATTTTCTGTTCTCAAATGCAAATACATTCTGGGTTCAAATTTGAATCAATCTACATTGTTAAACTCATTTCACAAGCCTAAATCCACTGCATGAATTGAGGGTTACTAAGGAAAAACGTCCTATCTGACAATTCATCCTGAAGTAAAAGTCCTATCTGACAGTTCATCCTAACGTAAAACGTCCTATCTGACAATTCATCCCAAGGTGAAACGTCCTATCTGACTAATTATAATAATTAACACTGAAGGCAACGACCTGGAGGATCGGCGACTGTCTAAAAAAATAAATAGCAAATGGAAGAAGTGCACAGTGAAAATTCATCTTTTTCGTGAAAAAATGTGGACTGCAGGTCAAAAAACCTAAAAGGTAGTTTTTTCGAAATTAGCAAAATGCAGATAGGACTTTTCTTGTTAGGACGGCGGTATTACTTGTAAAAAGCGTACTAAGAGTATTGTTTCTTTCCCTAACTGTATTTTGCATTAATCTTACCCCCTCCCTAATCATTTTCCTAGATTGTTTTCTTGGCCAATTCTTATCAGATTCACCAGAGCCGCTCTCTTGATCTTACAGAGTCCTAGTGTGGCAATGTAGGGCGCACAGGTGCTGGACCTCGCGAACTGCTTAGTTCATTGGTTTTCAGACTGCCAGTCGCTAGAAGCTGGCGCTCGTAAAACTGTCGACCTCACTCCAGTTGATCGTCTGATTCATCCATCACTCTCTTCAATCCTCGACTGCTGGCAAGCTGACTAACCAAACTCTTCACGACGTACTATTGGTTTTGGTTACATTCTGTTTCCTCTCAACCGTAGTGTCGGTATCGATTTCAATATTACTCTTGGTCGGCACTTGACAGAATTTTCGTGATTTTAGGCAGGCAGGCTTAAGTAACCAACCATACCCAGAGTAAATCCTGTGCATTTCATAAAAATCTATCGAATGGCTTGGTATCCTCCTCTGCCTCTTTGATGTGGAATACGGGATATTTAGAACCATATTCTACTTATTATTTTCCTATTTATCGCTTCGACCCAGAGTTGCTATACTCCCATCTCCGAATATCACATTCTAGGTTGTTTTCTCCAAATTGCACTTCTTCATAAGATACATGTTGAGTGTTTCTCAGTGGTTCTATGCATGGGAACGCCATCTCGGTGTCCATGTCAGTCCCAAGTACGTTGGAACCTCTAACGTTCTCGAAATAAACGCAGATGCCAACTCAATCCGGCCCCCTCATTACGTGCTGTTTAAATAGGAACATCCTCCTCTTTTTGTTCGAAAAAATACTTGAGCATGCGCATGATCGCAGCTTCATATTGCGCTCGTGACAGGTGGGCTAACTCGAGCAGGATGGGCTGCCAGAAATGCTCGCGTCATTTACAAACGAAATAAAAATTTCTTCTCTCTGCCTCTTCCATTACCTTCAAGGCCTGTTACATGGCCGAGGTTGGGCATTTCAAGTGCAAGGTCGATCGTCGGGAGCGCCCCCTGATTTCAAGTGAAGCTTCTTGCTAAGCCTCCAGGTTTGAACCACAGGGCTCATGGAAGAAGGAAAGTCCCTTATTTAGAAGGGGTTCCTTATTTCAAGGGAATACCCGTATTTTTTATTATAGTCCGTAGAAGTCCTTATTTTTCTACGAAAAGCTCTGTAAAGTTCGCATTTTCAGTGGACAGGGAGGTTCTCTTAAACCACAAATACAACGGATGAACGATCCAAAAAATGCAAACAATCGAGTTGTCTACCATCTAATTTTGCATAGATATATGCTGTAACATTTAGGTAAGTCATCTTAATGTCACAATTCATACCTGGAAATTAAAAAATAATGTGATATGGGAGCTGATCCCGACTGCACCACTTTTTCTACTTACTACGGTTATTTCGGTTGGGGCTCGTTTTCTGCCCCGGCTTATCTTGGTTTTTATGGTCCTATTTCTGAATAATGATTCATCGATCGTTTGAAACACAAATGCAAAATCACATGCTTTTCTATGATTGTTGTGGTATGGATGGACCATTTCCTTCTAGGATTCAATAATGGGTTTGGAGTCGGTTGCAATATTTATTACATCTTGTGGTGGTACAGCTTCGCTGATACATCGTCAGCTTCTTCAGCCAGTCAGTATTTATTATTATAATGTGTATTCTTCCATATAATGATTGTACTCCTTGCTTAGGTATGTAGGTGTTAGCACAAAATTTGGTCTTCTATTCTTTACTGATAGGTTATCTGATCTCCCTTCATTCCTTCTACTAGTTTTGAATCCACACCTAAGTACTTGGTCTCTCTTCAGACTGATAGGCTATCTATGTTGTAGGTTTGATCCTTCTTCATTCTTCTTCTTCTTCTTAGGTTAATCAATCGTTAGATTGGTTGGTGACGGCTGTCCTCCATGTCCTCCTTCTTCATTACTTCAACTGAATTCAAGTCCGTTGCTAATTTCTTTGATGAGTGAAGTGAGTTCCCGGTAGACCATTTGACCTTGTGTTACCTTTTTTGGAGACCAATTCAAGGTTGTGGTGTGAGTGGCTTCTGTGGCTGCTCATCTCACATATTCAGAAATCATTTACTGTCGAGTTAAACCACAAAATGAAAGAAATGGGAGAAATTTTGTTGAATAAGAACAAAGAAGAGAAAAAACTGCAACTAAGTAGCATGACTTACTACGGTTATATCGGTTGGGGCTCGTTTTCGGTTCCCGCTTTTTCTTTGCTTTTAAGGTCCTATTTCCGAATAATGATACATCGATCGTTTGAAACACAACTGCAAAATCATGTGCTTTTCAAGTTCGTGTTTCTGACTGATGATTAAATGTTGCTAGAAACACGAACGTAAAACCATCTCGATCAATCGCTTACCTACTGTATTATTGTATGTCTATTTCACTCAAGATTGTCTTGGATTTAGACCTTCTGAGGTAAAAACCTATATGTATATTATGTTTGTTTCAACTAAAATGTTCAGTTCTAATAATATTCAGTTTGGGAATATTTCAATCATCTCCAAGTTCAAATGTTCAGCATGTAGGTACATTTTCGAATGTCTTCGAACTGAATATTCAAGTTGGAGGACTCTTGAGGAGTAGCAGAAGGTTTCCTTGTATTAAACTAACCCCTGGTGCGAATATCCAAGTTGCCCTGGCAGTTAGGAACATCAGGATTTCATTTTTTGTATTGTGAGTAGGGGAAATTGCCCACACTCCAGTTGGGACTGACAGAAAATATTCTAGTTGAATATTATTCTCAAGAGTTTTTCGCTGAAGGTTCTGTTTAACTGAAATATTCGAATACTACCTACGCCACTGTAAATTGGAACACACCTTACGTTCATGGAAAGTCACAAATTTCACCCCCGCAAGAAAAGTGACACTTCTCAAAAATTGCGTTAGCCCTTCCATTGCGTGCTCCAGACTTATATCTACAAGAGGAAACAGCTGTTTTGGCTGTAGTTACAACAATGTCCGCATGAAACCGCTAATGTCAGTTTTCCTCGCAGCTGTTTTCAGCCAACTACCAGCAAGAAAAGGGACACTTCGAAAAAATGACGGTTTTCTTGCAGGGGTGCGAGCTGTACACAAAGTAGAGACTATGTACACATTCACATAGTTCCACCCCATAATATGACAAGTGATAACTTTGTGAAAGAGTCAATTGGTTTGGCCTGTATGTAGGCTCTATCATTATGACATAACTTTTGTTGACATATAGTTTCGTAGGAGGTGGGAGGTCGACCTTGCACTTGATCTTGTTAGCTGTATCACCGTATCTCGCGCGTCCAACGTACAGAAGTAATCGGCTTTCATTTCTCAACCACAGAGCAGTTATTCGTCCATCTCCAATTCGGATTGTTAGAAACCGGAATGAGTCACGTAAACGATACTGAAAGGAGCGGGACGAGCCATTCAAGGACGTTGCAGCGATTCTTGCGTTTCAACAATGTTCTCTTTCAGAACGCGGCGCGGACGCATTGCTCAACTCGAAAACAGAAACCAGCTCTCTTTTTTAAGGTTTGACAGCCTAAACACCAGTTCAGGCACTCTGAGAGTCAATACTTCTCGAATACATCACATACCGTAAACATCGGGACCAAAGAACCAAATGTACAATCTACATATCAGGATATCAGGTCTGTTCCAACTAGCGGTGGTGCAGGTGATAATAGAATATTTTTATGATTCTCTTCTTTTATGATTGAATTTCGCGGGGGAAGGGGGTACATACCTCCAGAGGTACGTACGTCACCCCCCCCCCCCCCCCCCCCCCCCCCCCTGCTGTCCCTTTAAAAACCGGTCGTGGATATTATACGTAGTCAGCATGGATGCGCTTCGACCAATCAGCGCGCTCCATTTCCGCGCGCATTTCTTCAAACGTTCACATTTCTCTTCGTCGATAAAAAAAATAGGGAGACCACATAATTATGATATAACCCCACTTTGGCCATTTTGAATCGATTCCCTTTCAATAAAAATTGTTTAAAAAAAATCCTGCGCAGACCCAATTGGAGGAGCCTCATAAGCCATCCATATCAAGTACTCAATGCAGTATCAATAGATAAGGACTATGCTGTGGTATGCTACCTATAATTTGCCTGTTTATGAGAATGATTGGAGGACCCTCATTAAATACTCTAATGGACTGATAAGGCTGAAGAAGTCAGCGTTGTACTGACGAAACGTACCTACCTGGAAGAAAGGAATAAATGCTAATCTACGAACTACTCCAAATCCTCAATGAGTTCCTAGAATAATTTTTGAGCTGTTCAGAACCTTCTAGTCACGGTCTTGTTGGCTACTCTACTGATTTGAAGTTTCCTTGGGGTTTTAAAATAGTATACTCTCTCCGCATACTACCAGGTACTTCATACAGAGGCGAAAGGTGACAACACTACATACTGAATGTTTGAAAATAGAAATTGGACATCTACGAGCATAAAGGTAAACGATACCTTCCTCAATACAAGGTTAATTTCCCTCAAGAATCGGACCACTTGTGTCAATAATGTGTCATTCATTATTGTACATCCCGATTCCCGATATACCTACCTTATTATTTCTGTAATTACTTCCCCATGTGAGGAATATTCCATCAATAGCTTCACTTGTTGGCAGAATGAACGTCATAATATGCCACACGCAAATGACGAGGGCTTTCCAAAAACGTGCTATATGAGGGGTATCCGACGATTGAAACTTACCGAAAATGGGCCTTGTAATTTGAACCTGAATGACTTCACGCGTTCCCTTACAACTCGTTTTCTGGTCAAACCAGTCGTAATTTCCAGCTGAAAATGTGCACCGGGGGCTTTTAAAGGGCGCTGAATCCGATTTTGAGGTTCAAAATGCAAAATTCCCACCCATGCAAGTTCCCCGTTTGGGTCTTCACCCGAGTAAATGCCCTGGAAATTAAATACCAGGGTATTTTACAGCTCAGCTTGAATGCTCCACACATTGATTAGGTCGTTAGTTCCAACCTTGACTCCATGACTCGGACCTGATACCTGAAGGAAAGAAACCGAGTGATTATTCCATAAAAGGCCACTACTCCTATGACGAGTGGTGTCATAAAGATGTTTATTACGTTCTTTGGAAGTAGATAGAAAAGCGTAATTAGACGTTTCATAATCATCGAGGAAGGGGGTAAGAACTTTCGCGTCCTGTGAACCAAGCGATGCTGTTGCAATTACGATAGCGTAAATCTTCGGCGCAAGGCTTGTAAAAACATCACTATCCAGAGTGGTTCATGGGAATAGTCCCAAAAACAAATGGATATAACTCAAGAAGTGCAAACCTTATATTCACATTTTCTGGTAGGGACGTTAGTGCCGTTTCTAGTTATAAAAATTACACCAACTATATGGCGTCCATCTTGTTCGTATTACGAAGCAAGCCTTTTGAAAAAGTTTTGGTGGACACACTGCATATGGCGTCCATCTTGTTCATATTACGAAGCAAGCCTCTTGAGAAAGTTTTGGTGGACACACTGTAGATGGACACACTGCATATGGCGTCCATCTTGTTCGTATTACGAAGCAAGCCTCTTGAGAAAGTTTTGGTGGACACACTGCATACGGCGTCCATCTTGTTCGTATGATGGAGCAAGCCTCTTGAGAAAGTTTTGGTGGACACACTGAGTATGGCGTCCATTTTGTTCGTATTACGAAGCAAGCCTTTTGAGAAAGTTTTGGTGGACACACTGTAAGATGGACACTCTGCATATGGCGTCCATCTTGTTCGTATTACGATGAGAAAGTTTTGGTGGACACACTGTAGCTAGCCATCTACGGTTGACTCAATTTCGGTCGTTATTCCTGCCTTAAATTCCCAAGGTTTGGGGCTTTGAGGCAATAATACGCGACTTTAGGTATCCCCAAAGAAAGAAGTCTCACAACTTCGAATCAGGAGTTCTAGGGCGCCAGAGAACGTCCTCAAAACGTGGTACGAGTCAGCCAGGGAACAACTCGCGTACGACGACCATAGCGGCTATGGAGGTGTGAAGAGGGACACGTAATCGCCTCGATTTAACTATTGCATAACTGCAAACGTATAGGGATGAAAATTCAACTTTGATTGTCCGTCAAATTAAACTGGGCTTTTGGCGCTGGGAAGGAAACGTCTGGGACTCTGGAGAGCAGCTGCCCTTACCTACGGTCTACGGGGTAAGAAGGCCTGATGGTTTTTCTTCCCAAAGTTTCTTGTTGTTAAAAAAGCAGTGACCCGTCCCATTATTATCACCACGACTTCTGATTTTGAAGTGAATCCTGGATGCACGCTGCACTAAAACAACCGATTTATGTTTCTAACAAATGCATCCTAGTGAACCAAACCCCACCGTTCCATGACGATTACTCTCGTAAATGCCACAATCAGACTGTTCAAATGAGACCTTTTCTGACCCCCTACTACCATCCTGAGCCGAGAAAGCACCACTTTTGGGTCTATTCTCGTGAACCACACTGTACTAACACAGATAATGAACTGTTTGAATTTGAATAATTCACAAGACTAGCGATTCAACACCGTTGAAAGCTTATCGATATGCACGCAACGGAGTACACGCGTCAGAAAATAGATCTTACCAATCTTGGATGTATTAAATGATCAGCAGAAGTTGAAGAGAGAGAGAACAGGGACTCGTTTTTGCATAAATTTGCATAATAAATGAAACATAATTGCTGATATTTCAAAAACTATCTCAAAGATGATTAGGATTATCGGTTTTCGCAAAAATGAAACATAATCGCTGATATTTCAAACAACTATCTCATAGATGACAAGGATGTCACATCACTCACTGTTTTTTTTTTTTTTTTTTATATAACCGAGGTTTCTCAAGATCGATCTGTAATTCATAATATGTAGGTAATAGAATCGTAATTTTTGCCTGCCTACACACTGATGAAAATCGTGTAATCGTGCGTTTGAGAACTGATTAGAATTGAATTAATCCAATGTTCATAATTCTGAACTTTCTCGAATTAGTGATAATTATTACCTCGGTAGGTACTTGAAACATTAAATCAGTAGGTAATAGTCCAATCTGAATCAAACATTCTTACTCAGAAGCAATAAAGTTTGAATCCAAGTAAGAAGGTGTAATTCTGATTAGTCTGAACTCATTTAAATATCAAAAGAAGAAATAAGTACTTGATACCTTGTTAATGGTCACGGTGACTTTCGCGATACATTATACTTTTACCAACGTAATCCAATAACTTCTCTGTGCAATATCCTTCGGCGGATGTGCAGACCAGCCTGCGAATAGATAGGTACAAGAAAGTTCAACCGCTC
This sequence comes from Lygus lineolaris, assembly GCA_030264115.1. NCBI lineage: Eukaryota > Metazoa > Arthropoda > Insecta > Hemiptera > Miridae > Lygus > Lygus lineolaris. The sequence goes on from JAEMON010000012.1 coordinate 10,163,340, forward strand.
AAGTTCTGCCTGGTTAGTCCTGGAAACCTGTGCCCTATGGATGATATTACACTCTGAAAGAGGAGTACCTATCTACCTACGCGGTGTTGGTACCAACAGGAAGTTGTGTTAGTTCAGTTACCTGAGTCTAGGGATGCAAAATCGGTCGCCAACAATCGTTTCTCAATCTAAAGCTTTAAGTCGATTGTACCAATTAATCGGGTGAAAAAAATCGATTTTTCAAGAAACTAATTTAATTTTTTTTCTTTTTAATTAAAAAAATTACCTATGTGAATGTTTTGGTTATTAGGTAATTAACCTATCAACATTCGGTAGGTTTTTATTTATTTAAAATTCAGTTGTCTTTTTTCATAAAAATATTGGAACTTTCAATGGGTGCATGAAAAGTAAAATTACAACGGTGGGGTCATTCAAGGGTCACTAAACGAGTCTAACGACGAACCACAAAGTCAACTACAACAATAACCAGTATGCGGTAACCAGGAAAAAACCTACCCAACTTCTTCTTCTCCTTGAATTCCAAGTTATGTTTGACCATGCGAATCACATTCCACATTTCTAAGTTATTCAGAATGTGTAGGATTATTTTGTGTGTGTGTGTGTGTGTGGGTGGGGGGGGGGGGGGGGATTTGTTATTTTATTATTTTTTTTGCTGTCTTTTTTTGAAGACAAAACAATAGATTTAGGGCTAAAAATCGGTACAATCAATCGATGGCAAAACAATCGGAGGTAAAAAATCGATTTTCCCTATCTGAGTCAACAATGAAGGTATGCTTTCATAAGAAGATCTGTGGACAGATACGGTCAATGGATATTTTTATGACCTAATGCTTGATCAAATATTATTTCATTTAATTAAGGAAAATTAGTTCAAAGCAAATCAAGAATATTATTAGAACTTAATAGAGTCATAACCAGGTATAACTATGGAAGGGTCGGGTTACGTACATGAGGTAGGGTGTTGACACATGTCATTTGTTGTCACAAGTGGCCCGTCATGTGATTGTGTGGGGATGGCTGACCTTGCACTTGATCTTGTTAGTTCTCTTCCCCTTCCTCTTTCTACCTACTATCTAGGGTGACCATAAATTTTCAGCTTAAGAGGGGACACCGACCTCCAGTGGTAAATCTTGGAATGTGTAAGTACATGTGTACACAGTTGGGGGATGGGGCAGGGGGGAGGTTGCCCTATTATTTTAACTTATTGGTCCTAAACAGTAATAATGTTATAGTAAGAGTTCCTATAGACTCTTCAGTAGCCGAGATTTAGGCGTTTTTGAGGTAATTTTGGGCTCTGTCCCCCCCCCCCCCCCCCCCCCCCCCCCCCCCAACCTCTAAAACACGGTTTTTTACCAAAATTTTCATTTCAAAATTTGACCCCTTAGAGTTCTCCAAAAATTATGGCCAACGAAGTAATCCTTTCTTTTTATATTGTTGACATTTTGATTTTTTAGAGCGGAGGTCGTCTGACACAAATAGATATAATGTGAAACAATACATAAAGGACATACGCAAAAGCTCAAGAATCGTTTTTAGAATGGCTAGACACGGATTCCCATGAAGGATTTTCAAAAATTTGCGCACTTACTAGAAAAAGGTGGACCCATTGAAATAGCTTCATTTTCTTCGAAAATTCGCTAAAATAATGTTCGTGGTTCTAATTCCCAATTCATCCCCATATAAACAAATTGTAGAACACTTCTGAAGAAAGATTTCATCAAAGAGAGCTCTCGAGGACGTTTGAATTCTCTTGCACTTTTTTTCTGTACTTTACTAGGTAGTATTAGTATATTTTATTTTTTTTCTGACGCGCTAGTATTAAAACCCGTACATTATAAGAAAATTCGTTATTTTGAGAAACATTCGTACCTGCTTACCTGAGTGAGTGGCAGCCATTCTCACCTGTTATGAGGAACAAAACCAATACTCTATCTAATCTCGATCTAATATTAACTTACCATATACACTCGGGCAGTTCATCAATTTGAAGGTGAAATTGTTGAATATAAACAAATATTTCATCCCTCCTGCTATTGTACCAATTTCGACGAAGTTGAAAATTCGATTTTTCCGCGCTAAAATCACGTTCTGGTCCACTGTGCGACGGAATTTCGTTTGATGGCCAGAAAACAATGAAGATTTTGCTTCCTCACCCTCACTACCGAAGGCAGGAAGCTATGTATTCGTGCAAGAAGAAATAAACAAAATGTTTGTCCTCCAAAATCAAAATTTCCGCTTACTTCTTATGTTTCAGAGATTTCTGAACAATTTTGGTTCCGTGTCTGTCGGTCACGGGTCTGTTGTCAATTCCTTGTCCCAGGCAAAACTATATGAAGTTATTGTCCGAATTTGATGAAATTTTCAGCGATTTTGCGGGTTAGCCCCTTGACGGTCCCCTATAAACTTCATCGCCATCGGACTACTAGGTACTAGCGTGAGCTCAATCGCAAACGTATTTCAGTTCCTAATTATTGACCTATTTCGCTCAAATTTGGAGGGTAGTTTGGGGATGACTCGAAGACAATTACCTATTAATTTCGTCACGATTGGATCAGTAATAGCTACTGCGCAGGCGCTATTTTTAAATGAGTTTCATAGCCGTAACTCCGGAAGTATTCGACCAATTTTGGTGAAATTTTCAGGGATTACGAGGGGTAGACCCTTGAGGGTCTCCTATGAATTTCATCGCCATCGGAGCACTAGAAGCGTGAGCGCACGCGCAGACGTGAATTTCCCGAAACGACTCTTTCTCAGTTCCTAATGGACTGATTCCGCTCAAATTCGAATGGTTGTTGGGGGCTGACTCCAAGAAAATTAGGTACTTCACAATGGGCAATTTGCGTGGTTATTTTTTATTTTGTGATTGGAAAGATTTTAGTGAGGGCTTTATGAGGGGTATCCGACGATTAAAAGTTACCGAAAATGGGTCTTGTAATTTGAACCTAACTGACGTCACCGACCCCCCGCCCCGCCTGCCTGTGCGGGCCTCCCTTTTGCGGAACCTAAATGACGTCAGTGCACCCTTTCAATCCGTTTTCTGGACAAACCAGCCGTGATTTCAATCTGATATTGGCACCATGGGGTTTTCAAGGGCGCTGGATCAGATTCTGATGTTAAAAATGCAAAATTCTTACCCATGCGAGTTCCTTATTGGATAAGTGATGACTTCTGCGCATGCGCAAACTTGAAATTTATTGTCAACTTCGGAACTATTCCACCAATTTTTCTGAAATGGTTCACAAACTGTTTCTATACGTCCATGTTACAAAAGTGAGGACAGGCACATTCACCATTACAGCTCCCCTAGACCCGAATAATCCCCCAATAACCCCAATCATACATATATAGAAGGATTTTGTTGTCTGAAATAAAATTTCTTGATAGTTAATAAATATCTCATTCTTCACCATGTTCAAATGAATACTTGTTAACTTGGCAACAGCAAACTAATCATTTGTTTAAAGATAATTTTTGGATTATTTATAATATTAAATATTAATTGCCTCTTCCAATTTTGTTTTTGTGTTAACACTACAGGTTTCACCCTTTAGAGGTAACACAAAACAGAATTGGAAAAGGTAATTACCTAATATTTAATATTACAAGTAACCTCAATTTATTGAACAATCAATTTTATGTAAAAATATTCAATAAAAGTTCCAT
>JAEMON010000012.1:10179674-10228821 GCA_030264115.1 Lygus lineolaris
GTTGAAACAATTATGAAATTGGTTGAAAAAATTATGAATTTCCCTCGAAAAAGCTATAATGACCAGGACCGGTCTCAAATATCCATAATTTTCCGTAAACGTCGAACTTAGGTAATCCGCGGTAAGGGTGCATCGTGTTTCCTATTTTTCCGAGAAAAAAATCTGGCAGGCTTATAGCTGGTACCGTCATCGACTCAAAAATGCCTGATTTATAGCAACTCTTACTATAAACTTATTGTTACTTGGGACCAATAAGTTGAAAAAAAGGAAACCGGCCCCTTCCCCCAACCATTTTAGCTTTGAAAAGTTGTTCAAATTTTTCCCCAGTAATAATCGATCATTACAAATCGGTTTTTGGCATTCTTCCTATCATTCGATTCAGCTATTGAAATGTCAAATTCCAAATTGCGTATTTTAACATTCAAAATTCGGATAGTTCCTTGCCCTTGGGATTTGAAAAGGGAGGAGAATTACGAAAACAGAATTAAATTGATTTGGGAAAAGGCTGATAAACCATAGAATTGAGAATGGAACTACTTCGATGGTGTCACCAAATAGCGCTTTGAAAGCTTTCAGCGACTCTAATGAGGCGATTCGACGTCATTATCGCCTGGTCGTTACGAGCTGAACAGGTCGTTTGAAGGCTTCTGACTTTATTTTTAGCCATTGAAATGAAACTCAGTAAATTAATGAGTAAATTCATTGTGGTGGTTAACTACCTCTTCTAAAGGTACCTACGTAAACGAAATCTTTAGCTTTTTCCAGTCAAATTCAACGTTTTACCAATCAAATTGAACACTTTACACAACAATTTGTTGAGCCCAATCGCGTTATTTTTATATTTTCTTGGCTGGTTCCCCGTATATTATCTACGGGTATGGAAAACCTGGAATAGTCAGGGAAAGCCTGGAGAAGTCAGGGAAAATATAGAACGTTCTGGAATTTTATGCAAAATACGGGCTACAAGTTTTTGGCTTCTATTAGTTTTTGGCTAGACTAATGTTTCGAATACAAGGTTTCTAAATTTCAATGCATGCCTATTAACATTTTTCGTTCTCTTTATCTGAACTGCAGAAAAGTTCATCTCAGGATATAGAGAGTGGGTTCTGTGGGGTTGTAAGAGTCCAGGGGATCTACCGCATGAAAATTTGGTCAAAATCAGATCATAAATTTCGGTGATTTAAGCTTCCAAAACCAATTTTGCCTACAAACAACTACAACAATTGTGGTTATGAATTTTAGCTGATAACAATTATGAGAAACAATCTACATAAATATTATTATCATCTGTTTGTTTTTTGTTGCAGGTAAGAAAGCTGTACCGGCTGTTTGACAACTTTCTCGTGAGTCGTTATCGTTACCAATGAATAATAGGTAATTTCCATCGTTTTAGAGTAGGATATTATTCTGAATTTCAATTTTATGTATACTAATAATAAACGTAAATAAACTGTGTGGTCTTCAAACGTTATATTCAAGTAAGAGGTACATGTTTCGGTGATTACTCAGCCACACCTTCGTCAGCCAAATGTTTTTGTAGTTAGTTGGGGCTTGTCCCATTTTGTCTATGTAGTACATTAATATCATGATGTCGGTATTATATTACATCTGCATCGCATTTGGGATATTGAAGACCCGGAAAATAATAAACGTTTGATGACTCCATCAAGACTTTCCAAAATGAAAAATGGTTCAACCACCACAAAACCGCAACCAAATAAATGAACTTGTTTAGTGAATAAGTAAATATCTGCCTAATTGGGTCGGTTTCAGTCAATAAAAAAAGGTCATCGAATTTGGTGGAAAAGTTCCGGAGTTATGCCTATCACAACAATTTCAAGTTTAGTTAGCTATAACTGATCGATTCGATTCAAAGGCAATTGCCTTGGAGTCATCCCCCAACTACCCTCTGAATTTGAGATAAATTGGCCCATTAGGAATTGAGATGTCGTTTCTGGAAATTCACGCTTGCGCATGCGCACACTCTACTAGTAGTCGGGCGGCGATGAAACTAATATGGGACAATCTGGGGGCCGACCTGAACGATTCCTGAATAGTTTTTTTTTTTTTTGTTCATAATAGGACTGTAATTTCTTATAGTTTAGCCTAGGACAAGGAATTGACCACAGACAGGCACGGAACCAAAATTTATCAGAAAGCTCTGAAACGTAAAAGTTGACATTTTGATTTTGCAAGACTTTTGCTTCCGAGTCTACACATTTTTTATTCAATTTTTGATTTAATAAAATTTTCTTGGTTGCTAGGAAGCAATGTTTGTGATATTTCGACTTGGCAGAGTATTATTAATTCTTGCACAGATGATAGCTTCCTCTTCCGGTAGTGAGGAAGCAAACATTTATGCTGCGTTCTTTGGGTATTGGGTATAACTTGGAAATTTTCGAACTCCTCCTATACAAAGGTTAGTTCAAATGTGAGCCTTCCTAAACAGTTTTGGCGTTTTTTTAAATTTTAGGGGAAACTGCGTTTTTATAGATGGGATTACGTTCTTCAAGATAGGATGACCTAAAAATGATCCTGGCAGCCTTAAAAATATAGTATAATGTCAAAACTGTAATTTCTGTTTATATTATTTTGACCCTAAAATATAGTAGAATTCCAGTGTTGCAACCATAGGTTAGTCTCTGGCTCTCTGGTACTGAACAATTCTAGTTTGGGGTTCTATTAAATCACAGACGGTGTACAAATTGTGAACAAAATTGGCGAAAATTTGGTTTTACCTCGAATTAAGAAAATCATGGGACGGATTACGTAGGACGTGGGAGATGGGTGAAGTGGAGGGGGGGGGGGTCACGTCGTAAAGCTGAACATGTGTTGACGCAACGTTGCCGGATCGTGCGGCCGCGGGCGGAGGAGCGGCAACGTCGCGCTGGGGTTGTCGCGGTGGGCGGGGAGGGGAAACTCCGGGGCACACGCACTCGGGCGATTAGGAGATCGCCCGGTGCCCCCGAGGAGGAGGGCGAGCCTTGCTTTTCCTGCTGACTTTGGAACTTAAGTCTTCCTTTAGCGCCTACTTTAGTCTCCCTTCCTCCTTCTTCGTAGTCTCCCCTCGTGATAAGACTCGCCCTTGTGTTCCAATCCTCCCCCCTTACTCGAGGTAGAAACCAACACTGTGATACACTCACCATCTCTTTTTAAAAAATCCACCCTCTATGAAAATTCACTATTTTTTATTAGGGAATTACGAAAAAATGTATTTTTTGAATCAATTTAGGATCGAATTCAAAAGATCGATTTTCAAGATTTTATTAATTTAGGAAAATACATCAGGATCCCGTAGTTTTTGTTTTTAAGGGAAGAGAAATAGGTGTATATCATGCATATTATCCATCAGTTGCCATTTTAAAATAATGCTGTCAGGTCGAAATCACATTTTACAAAGGGACAAGGATGACTCAAAACTAAAATAAATAGGAAACATAAATTTTAAAACAAGGAGGAAAGAGTCCACCTATCGAAGCACAAAAACCTTCTTTTTCTTCCACTTCCGGGATGTGAGAAAAAACTTGAAAAAAACGAGAAAAAGTTCCATTCATGCAGCATGAGTTGATGAGCGAATTTTCAAACAATATTTTTAACCGATTTAGTGGGTGATTCTTACAGGAAATTTCACGCTGATTCCGAATATACCATTATGTTCCTGTGTTTAGGATGGTAATTTACACCAAAAATCTCCAAAAACACTTTTTTTTAAAAGCAATTTCTGACTAAATTTTTCAAAATTTGACCCCTTGGAGTACTCCAAAAATGCTGGCCAACGAACTCATCTTTTCTTTTTATAGTATTGACATAGGTATTAAAATTTTTTCGGATTTTTTATCTCAATTCCTCGGTCAGATATCGTCTGGAGTGACACATATGTAAATAAATATATATATAAATATGTATATAAATAGAAAAAAGTGTTAAATTTCAGGAATCGTTTAGAATGGTCTGAAATAGATTTCCTAAAGAAAACTATCAAAAATTCGCATTACAAAAATTTTGAAGCTATTGCAATAGCTTCATTTTCTTCAAAAATTCGCTAAAAGTGTGGAGCTGTTGCTGTTTCACATTCCGTAGTCCTCTTTCTTCATCTTCTCGTTGGAGTTTTTCCTGAATCGAAAGTTGGAAATCTATTCACGATTTTTTTCAAAAATCGGATGTTGAAAATCGATTCACGATTTTTTCAAAAATCGGATGTTGAAAATCGATTCACGATTTTTTCAAAAATCGGATGTTGAAAATTGATACACACTAAAAATCGATCAAAAAATGGATTTTTTCTCGTGAAAAATAGATTTTTTAGAAAATTCGTAATTCGATTCCCATCCCTACTTTCTAATTTCCTCAGCTCACCGCTTTAGGTTGGTTCTAATATAGCTTTTCCCAAAGCCTGGAAAAGCGTTGAATTTGATTGAGAAATTGTTTAACATGATTGCAAGAACGTTGAATTTATTAGAGAAAATAATGTTGAATTTGATTGGAAAAATGTCTTGGGGAGTTTTGTAGGGAAGACGTTGACTTTGATTGCAAAAACGTTGAATTTGTTAGAGAAAATAATTTTGAATTTGATTGGAAAAAATGGGGAATTGATTGGAAAAATGTCTGTGGGAGTTTTGTAGGGAAGACGTTGAATTTGATTGAGAAATTGCTCAATTTGATTGCAAGAACGTTGAATTTGTTAGAGAAAAATAATGTTGAATTTCATTGGAAAAAATGGGGAATTTGATTTTGAAAATGTCTTGGGGAGTTTTGTAGGGAAGACGTTGACATCGGTTGAGACATTGTTTAATTTGATTGCAAAAACGTTGAATTTGTTAGAGAAAATAATGTCGAATTTGATTGGAAAAAATGGGGTATTTGATTGGGAAAATGTCTTTGGGAGTGTTGTAGGGAAGACTTTGAATTTGATTGAGAAATTATTCAATTTGAAGGTTGCCGAAAATGGGTCTTGTAATTTTAACCTTACTGACGTCACCGACCCCCTGCCTGCCTCTGGGGGTTAATCAGCTCCGTTACCTAAATGACGTCACGCACTCCCTTTCAACCCATTTTCTGGTTGAACCAGACGTAATTTCAATCGGAAAATTGGCACTTAGGGATTTTAAAGGGCGCAAATTCAGATTTTTAGATTCAAAATGCAAAATTCCTACCCATGCAAGTTCCCCATTGATTATTGACCGGATTCATCTAAATTTATTCAATAGTTCAGCGAAAATGGGTCATAAGTGCCCTATTTTGGTCGAAACCTACATTTTCTCTCCGCATTGTAAAACATTCCTACAAGAATAATCCACCAAATATAATAAAAGTCTATTGTTCAAAAATCGATGAATCGCTCATTAAATGGAACTTAATGGTACTTTAATGTGTTAGCACTTTAAAAAGCTTTTTTCCCAAAATACAAAGTGCTCTTGTAGTTTTTTAAACTTCTTTTTTAAACTTAGAATTGGAATATGAACTGGGTTCTCGCCAAGACGAAGGAGAAGAAAATGAACCAAAAATTGCTAGTGACATCGTTGAATCGTGGCTTCTACAAAAAAATTGAAATATTCCTTCATGAAATACCGTTAAGACCATTCTGAATCGATTCCTGAAGTTCATTACCCTTCCTTATGAATATAATGTGTTCGATTGTTTCATGTTGACGACGTTTTAGGGAGGTAAGTATCGTCTTCCGCATGTTGTTTTTCACGCTGAATCGAATGGTGACACTCCCGATTAATTTTGATTGATAAGAAAATTGATTTTTCGAGAAAAATAGTTAATTTTTGGACTCATATTTTGCCGAGCTATTGAACAATTGGGGTAAATATGAGCAGAAATTATTTGGAAAAATTCAATCAACACACAAAGATTACCAAAATATGAGTTGGATGTGTCCAAAAATTCACTATTTTTCTCGAAAAATCGAGTTCAGTCAAAATGAATCGGGAGTGTCTCCATTCGATTCAACGTGAAAAATTACCTGGAAAACGATACTTACCTCCTCCAGTCATGGTCAGGTCGTCAATACCCTCAAACACTCGAGTTCCTTGAATAACGTTTTCCTGCATTTAAACGCATATTTATCCCTTAATTTGCAGAGTAAATCATAGAATAATGATATTAACGTAAATTAAATTTAAATTTTATTTAAAGCCGAAGTTTGAGGATGTTTTTCCCGGTGTCCAGATCAATTTTCCTCCACAGAAAATGGGTGAAAATGTCTTGCGAATTTCGTCGAAAAACACTAAAAATTACCAAGTTTGAAGTTTGGACTAGAAAAAAGCTAAGTACCTAGATACGGGTTTGAAAATGTGTTTGGTTTTTACTCTGATGGGAAATTTTATGCTCTTTCCGAAGGTATCCTAAATTTTTACGTTACAAAGTCAATTAAGAAAGTTATGGTCATTTGAGTGAGGACAGGTCGAAAAAATCGGAATTTTTAATGGAAAATTCTGAATTTTGTTGGGAAAATTCTGGATTTGAGAGGGAAAAACTACATTTTTTGTTCAAGTATAACAATTTCAGCAGGGCTGAACTGTTGAGTTTCTTCTGTGTGCGTGCGAGGCAGGTAGATGAAGTTGAAGTGGAAGAAGAGCAACATGTTTGGTCGTCGCACGGCAGGTCTTTGCCCCGGGAGGGGGTGTATGGACAAAGTAAGGAAGCATAGGAGGGTATGGACAAAGTGCCTGAGGGGTGGGGGTGTATGGACAAAAAACTGGGGTTTTACGATGGAGTAGGAGAGGTGTGGAGTGCAACGAGGGGAGGTGGTTAGGAAAGGGGGGTAGTCGTATTGATCCCAGGGGTCGCTCCGGGTCAAGGTCACTGAGTCAGCTCTCCCTTCCAAACCCCCCTCCACCCGCTCTCTCTCCCTCCTTCGTTCTCTCACCTCCCTCTTTCGTCGTCGACTCTCTTTCTTCCCCTCCCCCGCCCCTCCCCACTCATCGCCTCTCTTTTTGACAAACATCTTTTCTCTCTCTCCGTTCCTGTTGTTGGGTCCCGTTGTTGTTGTTGATGCTCCGCCGCCTCCCGGATTTCTCTTCCTCGCGCATCATCAGATTTTCGAACACTCCCGCGATTGTTGATTTTGTATCGAGTTTCCCATCCGTCCTGATTTTCCAGGACATTTTTTTGGTTCCGATTGTGGTTGGTTTACGGTTTTTACCCATCCTGGGGAATGTCCAGGTTTTCTCATCTATCATTTCCCTGTCAAATTTTGTTTTTCCCACCCAAATTTAGTGTTTTCTCATCCAAATTCAATTCGAGGCAACCCCGTTTTTGAGCTCCAGCTGAGTAGAAAATTGTGCTCCCAGAAAATTGACTTCCCACTTCAGCTGTAAACGAATTGAGCTCCTAGATCAGCTGAGTCGAAAACTAAGCCCTCAGGTCAGCTGAGTAGATATTGTCGAAAAATAAAGCTCGCCGATCAAATGGGTAGAGTTACTGAGCTCCAGTTGAGTCGAAAATTGAGCTCCTCGAAAATTGACCCCCACCTTAGCTGTATACAAATTGAGCTGCTAGATCAGCTGAGTCAAAAATTTACCTCCCACTTCAGCTGTAAACGAATTGAGCTGCTAGATCAGCTGGGTCGAAAAAAAGCTCTCAGATCAGCTGAGTAGAAAATTTACTTCCCACTGCAGCTGTAAACAAATTGAGCTCCTAGAACAGCTGAGTCGAAAACTAAGCTCTCAGATCGCAGATGAGTAGAAATTGTCGGAAATTAACCTCACCGATTAGATGGGTCGAAAATTTAGCTCCCAGATGAGCAGAGGTGGGAATTGAGCTCCCAGAAAATTGACTTCCCACTTTAGCTGTAAACGGATTGAGCTCCTAGATCAGTTGAGTCGAAAACAAAGCTCTCAGATCAACTGAGTAGAAATTGAACTCCTAGATCTGCTGAGTCGAACATTGAGCTCCCAAAAAATTGACTTGCCACTTCAGCTGTAAACGATTTGAGCTCCTAGATCTGCTGAGTGCAAAATTGAGCTCCCCGAAAAAAGCTCTCAGATCAGCTGAGTAGAAAATTTACCTACCCTCTTCAGCTGTAAACAAATTGAGCTCCTAGAACAGCTGGGTGGAAAACTAAGCTCTCGGGTCAGCTGAGTAGAAATTGTCGAAAAATAAAGCTCACCGATTAAATGGGTCGAGAATTTAGCTCCCAGATGAGCTGAGTAGAAATTGAGCTCCTAGATCTGATGAGTCGAAAATTGAGCTCCCATAAAATTGACCTGCCACTTTAGCTACGAGTATAAACAAATTGAGCTCCCAGATGAGCTGATTAGAAAATCGACCTGAGCTATCAAAAATGGAGCTACCAGACCAGCTGCACCGTAAATTGAGCTTCCAGATAGTTGTGGCTGAAGATGAGCTCAGTCGAAAAAGGAGCTCACAGATCAGGCAATTTTTGAGACCACAGAAGAACACCGATCTGAGAGATTATCTTTGCGGAAAATGATGAATCGTTGTGTAATTCCCCGTTAGGGAATTATCATCAATTTTTTTTCTTTTTTTTCTGAATGATAATGACTAGGAAGAATCAATAATGAAGTAGTAAGGCAAAAATGATGTATCTGTAATTTTAGATAAATTTATAAAAATATTTTTTATTATAATTTGGCGGGAAAGTGACGAAAAGGGTGCCGTCTGTCATTGGCTAATTCCGTCCAAGATGCCAACCGAACAAAACGAAACACAAAGCCCATCACTGTTCGGGCTCCTGATTAGCGAGAATAGAAATTACCTACATGATTTATAAATTGATTTAATTAATTACTAATATAATTAATTATTTAAATTATTTCTATTTTCACTGCTCTCGATGCGATCTCAGCGCATTCTTTTTCGGTTCAGTTCTTTTAGTGTGGCGTAGGAAAGTGTTTCTCAAGAGCCTTCGGAATCCCCCCTTTTATTCAAACAGCTGAAATTTTATTCCATGTTTTCTCCATTTCATACCAAAAAAAAAGTTCCATTCATGCAGCATGAGTTGGTGAGCGAATTTTCAAAGAATAATTTTAACCGATTTTGTGGGAGATTCTTATGGGAAATTTCACGCTGATTCCGAATATACCATATATTCCTATGTTTAGGATGGTATTTCACACCAAAAACCTCAAAAAACACGTATTTTAGCGATTTTTGGAAATAAATTTTCAAAATTTGACCCCTTGGAGTACTCCAAAAATTCTGGCCAACGAACTCAGACTTAAATCTGATATTATTGACATTTTAAAAATTTTTTGGAAATGTTTTGGATCCCACGGGCAGATATCGTCTGGAGTGACACACACACACACACACACACACACACACACACACATATATATGTATATAAACAAATATATATACATGTGAAAAAGTGTTAAATTTCAGCAATCGTTTTAGAATGGTCTGAAACGGATTTCCATGAAGAAAATTGTCAAAAATTTGCATTACAAAAATGTTGAAGCCATTGCAATAGCTTCATTTTCTTCGAAAATTCGCTAAAACAATGCGAAGGCAGAAAAAATGTGATTTTCTCATTCACGATAATTCCCCTTCTGAAACCACTGCACTGTGTAAACAGCTAGTAAATGTTGCTTTTATGTTGTGATAGTTCGAGGGGGAGTTTGAAGGGGTCAGCTCGTGTCGTTCATGACTGGACAATCAACTGAAGAAAGAGCGAGCGAGAGGGGAAATGTCACGACCGCACGACTCGAAGCGGTCCAGATAAACACAACGGACAACGCAGAACTGCAGAACAGCGTACAATCAGCTTGTAGTCGTCTCTTGCAATGGTATTACAATCACTACGTACAATCTACAATCGTCGTCATTACGTCAATTATAATCATTGAGCCCCGAAAGTTCACGATCATGTTTTCCATCAAATTGTACGACATGGGTAGTATTGGTCGGCCGTGTGATGTTCGTTCAATAATGAAATAAAATGAAAAACAGTAGAGTGACCCAACCTGAAGGGTGGGCCTACACTTACCAAGCAGCAGAAAAAAGAATGTTTTTCAACAAAATTTTAGCAGTTGGTTCACAGCCCAAAGAAGTTACAAGTTCAAAAACAACAAGAAAAGCCTTTAAAAAAACTCTTGCAAGTTCCCCATTAGCTACATTATAATTATGCACTAAAACCTATAAACCAACCATATCACAATGGGAAGAGAACAACAAGAATGAGGAGGTTTTCTCGTTGCTCGTCGGTCAATTTTGAAATGCTTCCCGCTACCTTGGTAGACTCTGAAGCAATTGGAAATCCTTCCTTGTTTGGACCTTAAAGGGTTAACCTTCTTTCTAACCTCTTCGTTCACACCAATTGTAAGGAGAGAAGAAAGGAGAAGAAATGTTTGCATACGAGTTTGCAACACATTGGGACATTGTTGATTAATAATGTTCCCAGTTTCCCATACGACCAACTTTGTTTGGATGCAGTATTATAATGAGCTCCATATTCGACTCAGCTGATCTGAGAGCTCCATTTTCGACTCAGCTGATCTGAGAGCTCCATATTCGACTCAGCTGATCTGGGAGCTCCATTTTCGACTTAGCTGAGAGAGTAGTACCTCAAAACATTGCGGTAGTACCTCATTGATTTCTACCTAGCCTTCACTTTTCGAGTTAATAATAATCTAAAGTGCCGGAGCGTGAGCAATTTTTCGTGACGTTTTTTTAGTTCATGTGCCAAAGCAAAGACATAAAATGTCAAAAAAAAAAAATTCAAAAATACACTGCCAAGGACATGGCACAGAAGCTTCCTCGTGGCCTTCACTAGGTATATGTCACCATCAAATTTTTAGAAAACTAGAAATGACCGGTTCGCCATGCTCATGACGATAGAATGCAGGGCAACCAAAAATTAAAATATCTTTATTTTAGGACAATACAAAGCACGGGGACAATAAAGTTTTTAACCCGCCATTTAACCTCACGCAACGGCTAAAATTCGCCGGGAAAAACGGCGTTTCTCTAAGTTTGCGCTTGCGCAGTAGATATTACTGATCCAACCGTGATGAAATTCTTGGGTCTTGGGTCAGCCCCCAACTACCCTCGATCCCCAGCGAAATCGTTCCATTACGAACTGAGATATCGTAGTCCCAGGAAATTCACGTTTGCGCACATGCTACTGATGGTCCATCGATGGCTATCCAATTGATAGGGCACTATCTAGGGGCTGCCCTGTACAATCTCTGAATATTTCACCGCAATTAGTCGAGTAGTTCCAGAGTTATGGCCATGAAACACGTTTCACAAATGCGCATGCGCAGTACTTATTACTGATATAGTGTCGAAATTAGAAGGTAATGTTAGCCCTCAACTACACACCGAATTCGAGCGAAATTGGTCCATTACGTACTGAGAAATCGTAGTTTTGGGAAATTCACGTTTACGCATGCGCAAACGCTATTAGTGGTATGATGGCGATGAAATTCATAGGGGAATCTCTGGGGTCTGACTCGATTAATCTCTGAAAATTTCACTGAAATTGGTCTAATGGTTCCGTAGCCACGTATATAACAACTAATTTCAAGTTTGCGCTTGCGCAGTAGCTTTTACTGATCCAATCGTTACGAAATTAATAGATGATTGCCTTGGAGTCAGTCATCAACTACCATCCAAATTTGAGCGAAATAGGTCTATTAGGAACTGACATATAGAGGTCTAAGGAAATTTATGTTTGCGCTTGCGTTCACGCTATCCGTAGTCCGATGGCGATGAAACTCATAGGGGACTATCACGGGGCTAACCCGCTCAATCCCTGAAAATTTGATTGAAATCGGATCAAAATTGTGGAAATTATGGCTGTGGCAAGGACATGTGGACAGACAGACGGACAGAGAGACACGAAACCAAATTTGTTCAGGAGGCCCTGAAGTGCAAAATGTAAGTGGAAATTTTGATTTTGGAGCACAACATTTTTTTTTTTTTTTCGAAAGTGAAAACAAAGCTTCCGCTGCCCTGCAGACTCGGAAGCAATACCTAAATGGGTAAAGAAATGTCGAAAAGAATTAAGCTACAGGCTAACAAAAATTCTCAAAAGAAGTGTACAAACTCCCTCAAGGGTACGAACTAAATCACTCGCGACGAAGTTGTGGAAACTTATTTCAATAAAATGAAGAAAACGGAGTTAAATAGGAAAGGGTACCAACTTGTGAAAACAGAAAATCAGAAGAAATTACACACAAAACCAAAACTTGATAAAATCAACAAATGAATTGACTAGAATTACTTGGTATCTAATAAAGAATAGTACCTTCAAGTACCTAACAAAAAAAAACGTCTGCCAAGTTGGGGGTGGCACATTGCTTCCTCGTATACATAACATGATTGTATGTATCATATATATATTTTAAAAAAATCATCAAAGGGATTATTACTAACTACACAATCCCTGAAAATTCCATCAAAATCGGATGAAAATTGTCGAAGTTATGAGAGCTTCACGTTTGCGCATGCGCAGTGGGCACCACTGTTCCGATCTTGATGAAACTCACAGGGCATTATCGAATCTCTGATCCTCAACTTTCCTCCAAATTTGAGCGCAATCGGACCATTAGGTCGCGAGAAATTGATGTTTTGAGGATTTTGGAGGCAAACAATTGTTCACTTTTTAAAAGTGAAAACAATGCTTCCGCTAGCTTGGTAGACTCGGAAGCAAAATAATTCAACCCCCAGGACATCTGATGATCGCATAGAAACGGCTGCAAGTTGGGTGGGCAGCCTGGCTTCTTCACTTTTGTATTATGGACGTACAGAATCTTACAGTGGACGTACAGAATATTAGTGAAAATTACACCGAAATTGGTAGAAGAGTTCCGGAGTTATGCCTAAGAACATAGGTCCTTGTCATGTAGCATGTGATTTGTTGCCTGTAAGCCTAAAAGTTGCGCCTAAATCTCAGCTTTCCAACAGTGTAGTATTTCCTAATTCTGGTTATTTCCTAACTTTTGTTTTCCATCGAGGTACTTGGAAATTTAAGGCTCTTTCTAATGGTCTATTTATTTTCAACTTTACACTGTAAATTAAGGGAGTTATGACTGTTTTAGTGATTGAAAGTCGAGAGAAAAAACAAAATCTTAAAATTGAAATAACTCGAAAATAAGGGATTTAAAAAAAACTCTAACAGTACCTGGCCTGTGACCGTCGCGATTGAAACACCCTGTATATCAAGTATAAATATTACCTACTCAAAGACTACTCTGGTCTGTGGCCAGCTACTCCCGATGATCCTAGTCAAGTCCCTTCTCAGATTCTTTATCCTTCAAGAAGAGCCTTTCTACGCCCTGGTTGATTCCCGCCTCACTATAATTCACTCATTAATTTGATGCGTTGGAGCCCCCTCGAGCCTCACCTCGTCCGTTCCAAAACCAAGCGACCTTGACGTCCCCCCCGTAGAAGTTAGACGTTATCCTATCCCTCCATGGATACTTCCATAACATCCATCCACCCATCCCCTTTCCTCGCCCCCGCCCAATCCAGCTACACCCACACCCGCCCACCTTCGCTGGTCCCGGTGACCGTCCTTCCACCCATCACTTCTTTATGATGGAATAAAAACCTTCTCTCCCAAGGATAACATCCCAACTTTCAAGTTCATCTAGGGAACCCGCTCCGGAATACCTCCACGTCTACATCTTTTCGCCGGATGGTAACAGACCTTTCCTTCCTTCCAGTCGAATAGGTACAGTCATGGAAACGACCAATGCGTGGCCGTCTGGTGCGAGGCTTCACACTACACTCCTAAAAACCTAAAAATGGCCATTTTTGCGGATTTTAACGCTGATTTCGTCCTTCAATAAATACAATATTGTCAATATATTTGTTGGACTCGAATGGGGTCTGCGCATGAGAGATAAAAATTGGAAAAACCCCATTAATTATGTTATTTGAGTTGCCATGACTAGTGAACACTATTTATCAGGACGAAAAACTCCATGTGGGAGCAGAAATCGTAATGTTAAAATGGAATGTTTTGAATTTCGCGGGAGGGTGTGACGTAGGTACCTCCAGAGGTACGTACGTCACCGCCCCGCGCTGCCCCTTTAAAACCGTTCCGATGGTTCCGACATTCTCCGCAAGGATGCGCTTCGACCAATCAGCGCGCTCCATTTCCGCGCGCATTTCTTCAAACGTTCACATTTCTCTTCGTCAATAAAAAAATAGGGAGACCACATAATTATGAAATAACCTTACTTTGGCCATTTTGAATCGATTCTCTTTCAATGAAAATTGTAAAAAAAAATCATGCGCAGACCCCATTGAATATTGTTACCCTGCAGGGGAGAAGGGGTGAGTTGAGTACAGGGAAATCTTCTATCCAATAACAGCGCAGTTCGAAGATATTCTAAAATTTTCAAGCCGAAGATGAACTCAACTTTGACTTTGGGAATCGACTTAGAGACTATCTGATAAAAACTAATATTATTTGGATTTCAGATGCCCTACCAAAACCGCACGAATCGGGTTCAGTTCATGAACTCAAGTGGTTCATCTAGCTTTAGCGAATTTTCGAAGAAAATGAAGCTTTTGCAATGACTTCAAAATTTCAATAATGCAAAATTTTGAACTTTTTCTTCATGGAAATCCGTTTCAGACCATTCTAAAACGATTCCTGAAATTTAACACTTTTTTACGTGTATATATAATTATTTATATATATATTTATTAATATATGTGTCACTCAAGACGATATCTACCCGAGGGATAAAAAATATAAAAAAAATTTAAAATGTCAATAATATCAAAAGTAAGGATGAGTTCGTTGGCCAACATTTTTGGTTGACTCCTAGGGGTCAAATTTTGAAAATTAAGGTTCAAAAAACGTGTTTTTCGATTTTAGTGTACTAATTACCATCTTAAACATAGAAACATATAGTGTATTCAGGATTCAGCGTGAAATTTCCTATAATAATCACCCACAAAATCGGTTAGCATGATTCTTTGAAAATTCGCTCATCAACTCATGCTGCATGAATGGAACTTTTTTGTTTTCAAAAGCGCTGCACGGTGAATCGTTAGGATTCGTACCTGGAGTCGCAATCCCACACGATTTTTAATCCCGCGGGATTCTGCCCGGGATTTTTCCAAATAATATATCATTTCGCTTGAAAATGCAATTTGTTTAGGAAAATGTATTTGGAAACATGCTCGAGTTGACATCGGCTCAAGAGGATATCGGGGCTATAAATATTAAAGAAGACCTTTATTTGCATAGACATTTACAATAGGCCTCTAAGGGCCCTTAAAGTTGTAACTACAAAAAATTGCAAAATAAATCAAATCATGGCCTTGAATAATCACATAACAAATAATGCTAAATCACAAAACGAACATCGGGAAATGAGGTGAACTTGAAAAAAGGTAAAAAAAAATGGTAAAAGTAAAAAATAAAAAATACAGCAAAAACTTTGGTGGAAAGGATCTGGATCTCAAAACATATCCAAGGGGGTATATCAAACCTAGGGATCATTCATAATGATAATTTTGAAATGAATATCAAAGTACACTATTAAATAATAATATATTTATATTGTTACAACACATTGTTGTGGGTTATGGTGGGGTTGTGGGTGGGTTATGGAGGAGGAAATTGGCAGCAATCATATGGTGTGATGTGTAATGAATTCATTGCATTCCAACAAGTGGTGAACGATTTATGTGGGGCGGAAAAAAAGGAAGTTAATATTGAACTTTTCCTAGCAACGATTGGTTGTACGTGAAAAGCATTGGAAAACATTTGGTGTCGGACAAATTCCAATGAATTGCCTTCTCATAAAATTATTATGAATGGCATGGATCCGTCCTGATGTCTCACAGAAACCTAGGAACCATTCATAATGATTAATCTAAATTTTATATTAAGTAAACTATTCAATATTGTTGAATTGATAGAATGGAGTGGTTTTATAGACAGATTAACATTGCAACTGTGGAAGAAGACTATCAACTTTTCCTCCTCAACTTCGAAGCAGCCTTCATAAGTTTTTTCATAAGTTCATCGTTCCTGCCCCCACTGAATCACTTTCTTAACTAATGTGAATAACTGGCAATGAGAACGTGATTCAAACCTTTAATAAACTGTACCTGCCCCACTGAGTCTCTTCTATAGAGATATGTGAATATTCTGCATCGACTAGATATTGGTCTTGTAGGTATGGCTGTTTGGTAGCTGGTTCGTATTGACTAATGACAATGAGTCACGTCACAACATTCTTGAGATCGCTAAAAAGAGAGATAATAAGGCAAAAATATATAATGTGAAGATAAGGCGGATGTTTTTACTTGTCACGGGGTAGAGGTCGAATCTTGAACCACATCTTTCACTCTGCAAAGAGAAAAAAACCAATGCATTCTCCCCTTATCGGAAATGGGCCATTCCATCCACAGATAAGACAGTCCCATTCATCCTTCCCCTGGGTTTTATGGCTGTAAAATCCATTTTTTTTTTCGACAACCGCAAGACAATAATTTTTGTCGTTTGTGCGGCAAGGACGTTGGCGCTTATGGCCTTTTTGAAGGTTGGTATTCGAAAAAACAACAAATAAATCAAAATCCGCGGTGATGGATTTATGCTGTTTAAGAAATATTAGTGGTCTGTTCCAACTAGTGGTGGAGCAGGTACAGTTCGCCCCGCCGCTAGTTGGAACATACCTAATTTGTTCTAAATATTCAATTAGAGATTATACCATTCGAATGACCTCAAAGTCGTTTCCCAAGAGGTCTGTTCCAACTGTTGGAATATTCGTACAGACGGAAATTAATTTAGGTCTAAGTTGAGTTCGATCTTCTGTTTGAAAATTTCGAATATCTTCGAACTGAATATTTTAGTTGGAACACACCTGAAGGGCAGAAGATTCCTTGTATTCAATTCACCCCCCTCCTTTGCAAGAAAAGGATTGCAGTCCTTATCAGTAGGTTTGTGGGATCCACAAACCAGTTGGAACATACCACAGAAAATATTCAAATTGCATATGATTCACAAGAGTGAGTGCAGAAGGTTCTGAGCAGAATTACCTGCTCAGGCCTGGAACAGACCTCTTGCTATGTATGTACCATCCTCTTAGCGAATTTTAGAAGAAAATGAAGCTATTGCAAAGGCTTCAAAATTTAAAAATGCTATTTTTGAAAATTTTCTTCATGGAAATCAATTTTAGACCATTCTAAAGCTATTCCTGAAATTTAACCCTTTTATATATTTGACATTTTGAATTTTTCAGATTTTTAGCTAAAAAAATTTCAGGAATCAAGCTAAAAATCTGAAAAATTTTCAAAATGTCAATATTATCAAAAGAAAGGATGAGTTCGTTGGCCAGCATTTTTGGAGTACTCCAAGGGTTCATATTGTGAAAATTAAGGGCCGAAAAACGTGTTTTTTGAGGTTTTTGGTGTAAATTTACCATTGTAAACATAGGAACATATGGTATATATTTGGAATTTTTAAAATTTAGAGTCTAAAATCGCTAAACAACGCGTATTTTGAGGTTTTTGGTGTGAATTACCATCCTAACCATAGGAACATAATATGTACCATATTATGGTATATTCGGAATCAGCGTGAAATTTCCTATAAGAATCACCCACCAAATCGGTTGAACTCATTCTTCAAAAATTCGCTCATCAACTCATGCTGCATGAATGAGACTTTTTCAATGCAGTATGAAACCATTGTCACAGTGGTATGAAGAGAACACTGGAAAACCGACGATTGCTTTGTATAAAAAAAAAAAAAAAAAAAAAAACAAGACAACGACCATTTTGCTTTTCAATGTGTTTCGCCAACCAGCCACTCGGTTACCAAATGACAGTGGCGGGACGTATCGTTCAAAGTCTGAACTGACACCAATAGTCCTCCATTTCTAAATAGGTATATGCCTACTCAAAGCTTGCACTTGAAATTGATTAGTTTACGAATTGCCCGCAAGATATACCAGATAATCTGAACAGTTCCCACTCAATTCGAGTATTTTTAATAAACTGAATGCACTTAGGTAACCGAATCAGCATAGACAGATGTCAGACTTGGAACATAGCTATTGGTTTATCATTTTCAATAATGAACCTCCGGAATCGAGCACGACAACATTTTCACCCCCCCTCAAAATTTGATGTTTTGCGTTTCAAGATGTAAAACCCAAAAATCTACCTAACAAAAAAAAAAGATCCGTCCGTCCGCCGTTCGTGGCACTTTCTTTAGACTAAAATGAATGAAATTTGGTATACTATACCCCATTCGGGGTATAGTTGTGCACTGAAGCTTGCCGTTACCGTCAGTCGTCTCTAAAGGGTAGAAAATAGGGTATGAACCTACCTATTAGAAAACAGTAGACATTTTGAGAAAATTTCACAATAACAGAAGAATGACAGTAGTTTCATCAATGGCGGGTCCAAAACGGTAGATCTATTGGACGCACCAAAGAGTTTAGAATAGTGGATGGCGGTAAGGTGTAACTTGGAGGGGGAAGAAGATACTGAAGACTCCGCCTTGGGATCCGGATAGTCAATATGTTTGTTGTGGCTGTGTTCACGACTGAAAAAGTCCAAAAAACATCAAACTTAGGATAGGAAAATCACCAAAAATCATGACTACGGACGTGATCAGCTTGTGTTGGTCTCATTCGACGCTGAATTCCCAGGTCTTCAACTTTTCTTTAAAACAAAAACAGTTTTGGGCGGTTCCAACGGTCAAATACGTGCTTTGTCTAGATTATTTTATGTTTTCCGAGCTAATTAGCTATTTCAGAGGGTATTCCGCTAGGAGCATGGGGTCCTAAACATTTGTAGCGGAGCTTAGTTTTTGCTGGAAACTGACCATTCCCGACCACTTTGAGGCGCAGAGTGTATATACATCCATATATACTAAGAAGTGCCTTTTCGGACCTTGGAAGTGGTTTTTGGAAAATTCAAAGTGCAAGACCGTTTCTAGTTATTCCAACTGGATAGTTACAACTTCTAGTTTTTCGACATTTATGACCAGATCCAACAATGTTTCATTCGAAATTTATTTTTGAACTGATCTAAAACGTGGGGACATTAGGGGGATTTCATGTTGATTACGGGAGGGGATTTATTTACGAAAACAATAAACTTGGCACATCATACGAGGTTCTTGACATTTTTTCTTGGACCGAGAACGTGCGTTTGGCCACAATCCGGCCGAAAAAGCCCAAAAAGTAATTTTCGTTTAAAATGGAATAAGTAAAGTAATCACGGTTTGTATAGATTTGCAACTAAATCTCCGACAGTGCGCCATACGGCTATGAATTAGCACATTCTAAATTGGCGCATTCTTCTGGCAAAGGCATAACTACTTTTCAGTTGAAATTATTACCTATTTCCCTTTTCCCCGTTTTCCCCTCTTCTGAAATGGCATCCTGCTAAAGAAAATTCCTACATGAACCGAGTTTTGAAAATAAAAAATCTGTTGAAGAAGAAAAGTGTTGAAACTAAAATATGGGCCAAATTGTCAAAAGGCAAAAGTATAAAGCAACAATATGGCGGTAATGAGGAAATAGGAATGAGCAGTACTGCCAATTTACAACACAGAAGCCACTACCGGGTTTTGGCCGGGATTGAATTGGTAAGGGACCTAGCTTGCTAATTTGTCGCCAGTAGGGCGCACTTTCGGAGCTCATTACTTTGGTTGCTTATCTGAAGCAAGTACATAACGTACGTACTACGTACTTCCGTCATCATTGTCAAGATTGGGACAAATAAATATTTGAGCTCTGCACACCGTCATGAAGTTGAGATTTGATTGATTCCAGTAAACCTACAAACGTCAAAACTTGAATATCGTCAACGAGATATCGTTGAATGATTCAGATGGCGTTATTGTATTCAATTGACGTTGAACTATCGTAAAACAAAAAAAAGTTAAACTTTTCAATTGACGACCATCGTAAAAGTTGAGCTCGAAGGTTGACGCGAGAGCGGGTTGCGTCCTGATGACGTCACCGGGCGTCTTAAAAATCCCCCTGTTGATCTTGAGCCTCCCCAAAACGTCCAAAAATATCCCCCCTTTAATGGGCACTTTCACAACCGTCTTCTTCCCCTCTCTTCCATAGGCGTCACATTCAGTCGTTCGTATTCTTGCCTAACCGAAAACTTTCAAGAACGAATAATGAATCAGACAAGATGAAAGAATTCCATTCTACCAGGTATATAACGGTAATAGATATACCTAGAGGGTGACCCAATATTGAGTTCAGTAACTTCAAAGATCGATTCTACAACTAATCTCCCACAAAACTATTGAAGTTTCAGTGAATTTTCGAAAAAAATGAACCTATTGCAAGGGCTTCACAATTTTAGGAAATTTTCTTCATGGAAATCAGTTTTAACATTTCTAAAACGATTCCTGAAGTTTTTGCACTTCACCCTTGTTTTCGTGAGTTGGAAATAAAGTTCCAATTCCTGCAGCATGAGCTGATGAGCGATTTTTAAAAGAATCATTTTAACCAATTTGGTATGTGGTTCTTATAGGAAATTTCAAGCTGATTCCGAATCTACCATATATATATATTATGTGCCTATGTTTAAGATGGTAGTTTACAGCAAAAACCTCGAAAAACACGTTTTCTAAGCGATTTTTGACTGTTAATGTTCAAAATTTGACTCTTTAGAGTACTCCTAGCTCGTCCTTTCTTTTGATATTATTGACATTTTTCATTTTCAAGTGTTGAACTTCAGGAATCGTTTTAGAATGCTCTGAAACGATTTTCCATGGAGACATTTTTTTAAATTTTGAAGCCATTGCAATAGCTGAATTTTCTTCGAAAATTCACTAAAACTTCAAGAGACAGATTTTCGACTTGAAACAACTAAATTTTCTACAACTCCCATATTGTTCTCTAAAATATAAAATAAGGACACCGTTGGAAAGAGCGTTACATTTCCCGTAAGATAGTCATTTTTGTGAATCACTCAAACTTTATCGAGCTCCTGTAGTGCCTAAACTTCAATTTCTGTCGTATTTGACATTTCATCAGTACCTAGTTAGTTTCTACCTAAAATTTTCAGATGAAAACCGTTTGCAAGAACGGGAACATCTCAGATTCATCAGCTTTCCATCAGTGTAATTACCTTTGATTTTACCTGAAAATTGGTGAAAAAAAATCACGTTTGAGTGTAAAAAACGCGCTCTTTCTTTTAAATAGAAAATCGAGTGTTTGGTTGTATTTCGATTTGACAATACCTAGAGGAGTAAGGTGTCGTTTTCCACGTAACATTTCACACTGAATCGACTGGTGACACTCCTGATTTTGGCAGCAAGAAAATGGATTTTCCGAAGAAAATAGCGCATTTTCGGACATTTGATGAAGTAATGAATAATCTGGGACGTATCCCACGTACTTACTTATGGTATGTGGGAAAATTTAATGAACACACAAACGTTGGAGGTGCTGCCATGTACAAAAGTGCACTATTCTCCTCGGAAAATCCATTCCTCATTATTTTCCGGCAATTACTGTTTGAAATTAAGTAGATATTTCATCTTAATAGTAAGATATATTGATTTCTAATGAATATAAAGGCTTATTTTAAGGTTCACTGGGATAACTATTAGTAGGTACTCAAGTTGGAGACGTTTAGGTAATATTGACTAATGGGTTACTAACGATCTTCAAATTAGGCGTCTATTTGCGCCTTATGCGGAAGGTAGGTAACCATTCACAGTTAGTCAACAGCACGTGTACTCAAGACGACCACAAATGTAGGGATAATGGATTTGTTCCAATTTTTAGGACGTCCCTCACTAGTGAGTGGCGTCCTATTGTTTGCAATCTGGGTCGGAAGAGGAAAGCAATCCGTTTCAGACCACCCTGAATCCAAATCCGTGAAAAAAAGTTCCATTCCTGCCGCATGAGTTGATGAGCGAATTTTCAAATAATCATGCTAACCTATTTTGTGGGTATCATAGGAAATTTCACGCTGAATCTGAATATTTGTGTTTAAGATGGTAATTAATACAAAAAAAATCAAACACGAAATTAAACACGTTTTTTGAACCTTAATAAATTTTCAAAATTTTACCCCTTGTACTCCGAAAATTCTGGCCAACTAACTCATCCTTTCTGTAGCTGTTATTGAAATTTTGAAGAATTGTTTTGGATTTTTTACATAGCATTGCCAGATTGTGTGAAAGTATTAATTTTCAGGAATCGGTTTAGAATGGTCTGAAAAGAATTTCCATTGGAAAAATTTTCTAAAATTTGCATAACTCAAAAATGTTCCTTTGAAAATTTCTAAAAATCTAGTTTCGAACTGTGAAGTGGGTTTATTTTAGCCCATTTTGGACTCGCAGGGCGGAATCAACCAGGTCGTACGAAGGCTCTTCTTGAAGGACAGAGAATCTGAGAAGGGACTTGACTAAGATCATCAGGAGTAGCTGGCCACAGATCAGAGCAGCCTTGTTCCTTTGAGTTAAATATTTATATACACTCGAATTCGAAATTTTCCTTTAGGGGGTGGAAAGGGAGAGGGGATTCCGGAAAAACATTCGTTATTTACTAAAGCCAGTTTGCTCTATCCAACGCCTTAGTAGTTCTTAACCGATTTGCTTGATAGTTTTCTGTTGACCTCACGTCTAATTGGTTGATAGTTTCGAATAGTTCGCGATATATGTCAGATAATCGGACTTCGGACCGGTTAAAAAGCAAATATTTTAACAAATTAAATACACTTATGGGAACCCCATCGGCGAAGGTCAGAATTGAAATGAGTTTTATAAGTGTTGGAGGCTATCCCCTTCCGCCATGGTTCTAGGCTCTGCTTTATAGGGATTACTTGCTTCAAAAGCTCTCATTGGCTGAGGGTGATGTTCCATCTCTATCCTTCTAAACTCTCTGGCCCTACCGCCAATTGGGGAGAGGATTCTGAGTGGTCATTCCTCAAGTGCTCTTGGATCGTATAATGTTCCACGTGGCCTAGGTCTTGATGTAGTTGAAGGCGAGAATGGTGGTATTTGAGGCAGTAATTTGCAAGATGGTCTACATCACCCAGCTGCTCAAGGTGACAGTAAGGTCTGCATGACCCATACAGAACCGGAAAGTAGGGGTGTTTCCATGTCCAATAAGAAGATGGTTGATGGTGGTGAAGAAGACTTCGAGCTGATGGTACCAAGGAGGCTCGAGAGGGTTGTGGACGGTGGATTTTGTGTAGCTCCCTCTATTTTGAGTCCATTCCTCATTGGTTTGTTCTATGTTTCTTTATTTGTTTGATAAGATCTGTGAGCTCCACTACGTCTAATATTCCATGTTGTACATTGGCTTCTGTAAGGCCGCGAACTTATTGATCTCGTATAATTGTGTTCGTGTTCCCTCTGATAGTGCAATGGTGGGACCCATTGGAAGAATATTATACTACCTCTCTGACTCATTAATTGTTCTACAGTTTGGATAATGTCGAGGGAGAGGGATTATCGCCAGTTCGTTAATGTTTTTATAGCTTCCAGGGCTGATTGATCTCCATTTAGGTACTACTGGATCTTCCGTTTTTATGAGGTTTCGACGGGTGCTCTGTGGATTTCTTGGGATATCCTGAGTCTACTGTTTTTTGTTGCTCTTACTGTTTTTTTCCTAAACGGACCTGGCAACCCTGGTAGGTAGGTACACGTTTATCAAAAGCTCACTATGACTACCTTCTAGATAAAGATCTTTTTTTCCTACCTAGGCTCACGATAACATGATACCACATTACCCGGATATTTATACGAGAAAAGTGACTAACGACAACAAATTAAAAAAATAGGAGCGTATTTGCATGTAATTATATTGGATGGTAGTAATTATTCTAAGGTGATAAGCCAGTATGGGACGTATGAGGGACGGGTGGTGCGCCACCTGCACGCCAGATGGAGTCGGCCGTTTTCGAAAGGTTTCATGAATGAATTATGCGGAAGTGTGCGTGTGTTTGAATGCTTAGATGATGTGTATATGTGTATGGGTGAGCGTATTTGTGTGGACAGCGTACTTTAGCGCGAGGGGGTCGATTGAATGTGTGGTGTGGTCCCTCACCTTTCTGCCACATGCTGGGGCATTACCTGAGAAAGTGTAGCAATGAGAAACGTGTAATGAGGAACTGTTGGACGGTCAGGAAGAAGTGATTTGCTTCGTACGGCTGACTACAATTGCAATCGAACGGGTAACGCAAGTTCTTATTTGTTACTGATGAAGGCCTAACCGTCGAAATTGATTTAGGGCGGGATTTATTGACGGTCCTCGAGTTTCGAGGAGACCTTGAGATGGTCTTCAAGGATTCCTTAAGCTGAATCCGTATTTATAATCATTCCTTGAAACAAATTTCGAGGAGCGATTTTTCAAGGCCCCGAGATAGGTACCTTGAGCATTCCTAGAAACTGAATTTTATGGTAAAAATGAAATTTTAAGACAAAATGAATTGAATTTCGTCCTAAAATCATCAAATAAGAAAGAAACAAGAAGAAATAAACTTCTCAAAAGAATTTCCTTAAATAACTCCAACAGATTTTTCTAGAGTGCGGGAATGCTCAACAGGTTATCTCATCCTTATGTACATCCTTATTTATAAATTTATTTAATTTATTTATTTATTTTCATTTTATTTTTAAATTGTACATATTTTTTCAAGATGTAGGTCACTATTTATTTGTCTATGCTTATTGCTTACCAAATAATATTAAATATTTTTGATATAATGACATGGATAGGTACCTACATAAGTCAATACGAGTATATAGGTAGGTTGACTCTACAACTTGACCTGGGACTTCATCATATTTTGAGAGTGAACATTTCGGCCGTATACCATTGCCTGATGCCTGTAGGCTTGATGAGGGGTAAAAACGCTGTTTTGAAGAAGTTGTGGCAATAAATTAAATAAATTAATATTTCTCACCAAAAGTTGAGAAGTATTGTTTGAAACACGACCTGTATTTTTATTGCTCAATGCAAATTAGTTGCACTGCACATCGTTAATGAAGAATGTCAAATTGAGATTTTGGTTGGAAAACAGTCATTGTACGTGCTGATGATGAGTAATGAAGAAAAACTGTGTGCCTATCTGTGTTGCATTGAACACTTGATCAAACAAAGGTGGCTGGTTGTCAGGAAGCTGAGTCATTTTGGTATGACGCGACTCAGTCTATGCTTTGAATCGGTTCATTTGACGTGGTGTGGTGATTGTTATTCATGTACGGTTCGACTTCGACCGGGAATAGCGATCGTTTGATAACACTCAAAGTTGTCCAACTTGGTACCACCCAAATTTGAGTCACAATAGAATGTTGGAACAACCTTACTATCATTGTGGGATGGTGGAACTGACGTTATTTGGTCTGCCCTAAGTTCCAATTAGCAGTGATTTATTTGGAGTTTTGTGGGTTATTTATTTGCTGAGCTGAACTGATAGGCAGAACAACAACGCGAAATCCACGCTCTTCCGGACTTTTGATGTGCTGAACTGATAGGCAGATCAACCACGCGATATCCACACTCTTCCAGACTTTGACTGAGCTGAACTGATAGGCAGAACAACCACGCTATATCCACACTGTTCCGGACTTGTGACACGGCTCCTTCTTGATTAACATAATTTAACCTAATAGGTGGATAGTCAAGAAGGCCAAGGGTTACAACGTTGCACTCTCCTCAGAAGGGACCGAAATGGCTGTGGCGTGGCTGTTCTACCTATCAGTTCAGTTTAGTAAATAAATAACCCACAAAACCTCAAATAATACCTTACTATTTTTCCAGATTTTCTTCCAAGAGTTCCATATTTGTATGACTGATCACCTCCTGTTCACGAATTCCAGTACTTTGCACGTCTGATCTTACTTTTGAGTACCTATTGCCGGCAAAGAGAATTCGGAAGCGTTCCCAGCGGCCGACGACCCAACTTCTTAAGAGGTATTAGGTGACGTTTTGGCAACTGAAGAGATCCCTCTGGCTGGTCTTTAATTTTGACCGCGAAGTACCTACCGGTTTCATTTTTCTAACATTCCTCTTTCTAATTAGGTCCAATGAACCAGGCACGAAAACACAGAACAAACAGCGAGAAGTGAAAACTCCGGAAAGTCGGAAAGCCATATTGAGTATGGCATATTGGGCCATATCGAGTTATGTCTTGCCTTATGGGGCCAAGGACCCATGTTATTCAGTTTTTTCCATTTTTCTCAGCCAATTTTTGTCCGATATTGATGCGGTTTGGGGGCATTCTTCTTGTCATTCAATTCTCTAAGAAGAGCATCTATGTATAATTTTAAGTTCGTAATTTTGATGTCAGCCATATTGAGCCCAGAACAGGATATCGAGGGACCTCTTTGGTTGCCAAAACAAGACAGTGGCGCCATGTGTCGTTCGTCGTTGGAACTAGCCCTCCATAATAATAATATGTATATACTCAAAGGATCTTACTGGCTAGTTATCTGGTATCTTGTAGGTACCAACATAATGTTAATCACTCACCCAACAATGAGTGTTCGTATCGTAATAAACTCCGATTTGTTTGTTGCAGGAGGGCGCATCTCAGGAATTGCCTGGAAAAACTGAAAGAAATGGTCCCGCTGGGCGGCGACTCATCCCGGCATACCACCCTTGGCCTCCTTACCAAAGCCAAAAGGTTCATCAAGGTGAGAAAAATTGTTTTATAAAAAATGAAGACAGAAGTTGTTATTGTATGGTTAATTAAAAAAAAGATATTGTGTGGTAGGTGCCTACTTGAGATTTCAATGTACACCTAATACAGCACCCTTTGAGGAGGGCCTGATTTAGGCCTACTCGTTATCTGTTTTTGTAACGTGAGTGACAAACAACAAATATCATAAATGTGTTAAAATGGTATATCAGTGGGTCTAAAAATCTAGGTAGAAGTGGTGAGATGTATTACAGTATCCAAAGTGATCTCGGTAATCGCAGTCTCTACACTTACTGATAAATACTCTAGGTTCGGGGCCACAGTCGGACACCCCCACCACCATCTCGAATTTCCCTGGGAACCATCATGGCAAGCACACGAACATACCAACCTAATCTTCATCAGAGCTGTCAGGAGATATCAGAGGTTGGCAGAACATCCGCCAAAGCGCTCTGTGCTATGAGAATGAGTGACTGAGTGGGGGTGTCCGACTGTGGTACCGAACGTCGAGTCTAATAAATCGTCGTTTAAGCAGCAAGATGCTATAACTCAGTTTTTGACCAAAATTAGGTCATGTTAGAGGTCAATCTTTATTCAAATGTTCCCGTCCAATCGACTGGTGACGCTAGTTTCTTGAAAAAACAGCTCGCTGCGCCATTATTGACAGTTTTGCCAACATGATACAATTCAACTTGGTTACCAACATGTGATAAGTCAGCTGTTTGACAGCGCCTTTCAAAGGAAGATGCAAGAGGTTTTACGGTTTCTGAGTTACCGCAAATCGTCACCGGCAGTTTTTTGTCTCTCCTGATAAGCTGGGAAATCTATTTATTTCGTGTTGCTGCTTAAACGACGAAATGTTGATTTATCTCTGATAATCTACCTGCTTCAATTTCAGGGCTACAAAATTGGAGGGAGTCAATTTTAATTAACTTCCTTCTGCAATCACCTTCAGTATAGATGCTGCTACTTTCTGTCAATCAGAGTTGTACCTAGGAAGTAGTGTATTAAGTAGAGTGGAAGTAGAGTATTACCTCTACGTCACAAGCCCGCCTCTTCTCAAATCCCAATTTCCTTGAACGCTGAGGAATAACTCTTAGACAAAAAATTGACTGGAACCTTATTATACTCTATGGTGTTTTAGAAATTTGTTTATTTGATTGTATTTTAACAATTCAAATTTTCGCACGTGTACAGAGCCTGGAGCAACAAGAGAGGCGAGCGGCAGTCCAAAAGGACCACCTGCAAAGGGAGCACAGATTCCTGCGGCGGAAACTGGACTCTCTGTGTGGAGCGAATAAGCGGCGATCCATCTCGGAATGCTCCGCGTCCACAGTCTCTTCGACCCACTCCAACATCTCCGCCTTGTCTTCCTTCCACCTATCATCGCCTTCGTCCATTTCGGAATCCGGTAAATATTCCATGGCACCGAAAGTAGGTAGCATTTGCGAAGAGCCTTTTGCTGTTCACGCACGACTGACATTCACGTTTGGTTGTAATACAAGCTGAACTACCAAGAAGTCAGCTAGGGGTGCTTACAGACTGGAGCTGCACTAAGAGCAAGGGAAGGGAGCGAAGGAAACAAATGCAGGTAGGCATATGATGGAGCGCAAAGTGGGGCAGCGCCTCAAGCTCGAGCAAAGATGAGAGCGGAGAAATGAAGCCAGTTTGTTTTCGTCGCTCTTATCGCTGATCCCAACAGGCGAAATCGGGTTTGAAATGCAATTTGACCATCTCTTCAGCAATTTCTGCTGTAATTTATCTAGCAAGTGGTTGAATGTCGTAATATCAATCCGAAAATATTCATTAAACCTGTCGGAATCTTCTCAAAGTTCATCGTACAAATGATGAAATTCCCCGTGTACATGTTGCGATTGTTTGATTACGTGACTCCCTTCTACTTTTCGCCCCGAAGTAAATACTACATCCTTAATAACAGGTTTTCCGCAAAGAAATAATAATCATAAATCGTCTAGAAGGATTTGAACCGTACTGACTCTCACTCGACTTTGCTCTCTTCGCTCCTCTCTTGGCTCTCTTCTCCCGTTTTTATCACAGCTCCGGTCTGTAAGCACCCTTCGGAGAATGTAAACTGCAGAGCCTTTTGCTGTCACTGAGCTGGAGACTGCCATTCACATTTGGTTGTAAACCTAGCTGAACTACAGAGAAGCCAGCTTTGGCTGCTGTATCTTATATCGACACGACATGCTCAAATAATTGGTACCTGCAGGAGATGCTTGCAAGAAAGGCTTGCTCGTGCTGCATCAAAAGTTGTCCAGGGGGAGAACTAAAATGTAGGTGAGCATCAGATCAGGAAACAACTCCTGCCTCTTTGTTATCCCGCTGTTCATTAGGTGCTCCACGGCACCCATTCAGCATGCATGTAATTATACTTGTGTTTACATGTATGTATATATATATATATATATATATATAAATATATATAAAACCATGATTGTATAACATACGTACATCGGGACATTTTCAAAATCAGTTGGGACTTGTTTGGGGCGCTTCCACTTCCCCTTTGATTCAGGAATGTTGAGAAAAATTTTGGAATTTCGGTTAAAAAACATTATTAGTACCTATTGGTTTTCGATTCTCAATATTTAGAATAGAATCTACCGATTAGTACTTGCGTTAAAAAAAAAAAAATAATCTTAAACTACCTATTCTTTTTTCGGAAAAATCAATTCTTTTAAGAATCGATTCTTTTTTAGCGTCCCTTTTGTTAGGTAGCTACCCAAATTTATAGTCTTACTAACTGTTGGTTTGGATTTTTCAGATGAAGTCGATGTGATCGGATACACGAGCAACCAGAGTGACAGCGACGATCACTCTTCCATCCAATCGATGTCATCGGACAGCGGAGTTGCCATGTCCACTTCCCGCCTTTCCCTCGCCGACATGCGTCACTCCCTGTAGGCGCCCCTCCCCTCCCCCGCCCCTTCGCCACATTCATAACCTACAACTCTCAACTGTGGATGCTCTAAAAAGACGGCGTACCAGTACCGTATAGTATCCATGACCACACCGTATTCCTCCCACCCGACACTTTGTACTCCATACTACTCCCACTAGACCCCGTCCTTTTCCCGTCATGAAATATTATTTATTTATTTATATACAAATCCAGGATATGTATTACGTACCAAATAGTTATTTTTTTCAACATGAAATTATATCGACCAGTTCTGTTTTTCCAAAAAACAACGTAACTGATCTTGAAAATGTTTGTCATAAATATTTGGAATTAAGGCTACAGAACCAGCTACTGAAATGGGTCTTTTGTATGTACAGTTTACGATGTTTTGCTGCGCACAATAACGTATCTTACAGCCAATTGTACGCTTTAATTGTAACCGTTAACAAATCCTAGTCCAGCACTGCAGTTTTGATACCATCTGATGGTTAGATTTCTAAGCATAGTTCGAGATATACCTTCATAAAGGATGTCAATCCCAGTCAAAAATACTCTACCATACTTCAAATATACGACCTTAGTATTATGTTATCATGAGTACAACGGGTTACCCCAACGTTTGTGGTTGCGGCAAACAAAATGGTGGCCGCTTCAAGATGGCAGCTTCCTCCCACTCAAAGAAAATCGGCACCCAGTGCCTTCCAAACCTGCAGTTCTGGACAATCCATTCTTTGAAGTCCCAATACGCAATATTCATATTCTCTCGTATTTTAATTGTAAAGGAAATTCTTCCCACGAAAAAACATCACTATCTAATTTCAGTGGTGGGCCCTTTACCCCCGATTCCTTCATTCGACCCATCGAAACGACTATTTCTGCATGACACTGCAAGAACATTTTTCGGCGAAATTTCCGAAACAAAAATGTTGAACCAAAAAATTGTTCTGTTATTGGCCTAAACACATTTTTTTCGTTCCAAGTGACAGTGGGCCGATTTCTACCCAGGCAAAATCAACTTTGGGCCATTCACTGCACTACATTTTCATTAATAAACTTTCTGTTTCAACGTTAGATGTTTCTAGTAGACGAATCGCTTCTATGTAAAACAATTTGAAAAAAAAAAAATATTTAAAAAAATTGAAAAAAAATAAAAAAGGGGAAATTTTTACTAGAAAAAATCTCATGTTTGTATTCTTGTTAAGACATGTTTTGAGGAAGCGTTTGTTTTTCACGTCGTGTTATATTTATATTATTAATAAAATGTAGTAAAGAGAAACGCTGTCTGAAACGATTACATTCACTTTTCGTACCGAAGGTTTCATGTCAGAATGCACGCTCGAATTTATCACTTTCGTTCAAATTGGTTGTCAGCGAATTTTTGAAGAAAATTAAGCTATTGCATTGGCTTCTGAATTTTTGAAAATTTTCTGTAGAAATCCGTTTTAGACCACTCTAATATAATTTTTAAGACGATATCTCACACTGCTCTGAAAAATCGCCAAAAAATTCAAAATGTCAATATATAAAGAGAAAGGTCGAGTTGGTTGGCCGGAGTTTTCAGAGTACCTTCTCTTTGGTGTCAAATTTTGAAAATTGAAGAGTCAAAAAGCACGGTTTTGGGAGTGAATTACCTTCTAGAGCATGAGAACATATCGCACCTGTCATGGGAGACTTTCACAACTGAAAAAGTTACATTGCTGGGAAATCAAGATGGGTTTTTTTT
Organism: Lygus lineolaris; assembly: GCA_030264115.1. Lineage (NCBI taxonomy): Eukaryota > Metazoa > Arthropoda > Insecta > Hemiptera > Miridae > Lygus > Lygus lineolaris. The sequence goes on from JAEMON010000012.1 coordinate 10,210,901, forward strand.
TTTTTTGGCTCACTCTTCATCACTTGCGGACGAAATCCACAAAACCGTCCCAAAGCCTGATAATATTAGAGTTCCTAGTAGATCTGGCAGATAGGGCGTCTAAATCGTCAACGGAGCGGTTTATCTCAAACCTTATTGGAATAAGGCGTTCTATTCTGACCCAAAGATACATCCCTCTATCACACCCTTATCAGCCTGCATCTTACATAACCCCGCCGATAACTGCATTGCATTTCCAGGCTCTCGGTGTCTGTCACAAAAGTTTCATGGACAGCGAAAAGGGAGACTCCGCACCACCGAGTTTACCGTCGCTTCTAGATACAATCAAAAATTTGTCGTCACTTAAAGATATGGTTGATTTCTCTCATTCGTTGTTAGCATCTGATTTTCTCGCCCTAACAGCACTGATTGAGCAAACCTTATTGTGAAGATTGGATCTACTAGGAACTACCTTACTGTTCAGGGTCGATAGAAGAAATTATTGGGCCTTTACTGGACCAATTATACATGTTAATAATCAGAAAGCGGTCCTAACTATCCTTGAGAGGATCTTCCATTTTTCGGAGTTGTGCCAACTTCACATCACATCCCCCCTCTAGCGGTGATAAACCAAACTACGCAGTCGCCATCTTCTATTGACATAGTTGGCGCCTCCATGCGTTACTTGTTGTTACTAACTCAAAAGTCTCAATTTTTGAGTTGTGAATCCACGACAGGTGTAATATGGTATTCAAATCACTAAATTTCCTATAAGAATAACACACCAAATATTGAACGAGGTTCCAAAATCTGTTGAAATAATTCTTCGAAAATTCGCTCATCAACCCATACTGCATGCCGGTATCTTTTTTTGTCTTTGAAATTTCGTCTTGTTAATTACTCTTTTATTGGTTATTTCAACTCTTATTAAATTTTACGTGCGAATCCGAATGACATTATTGCCTCGAACGTTTCACAAATCACATAAAATTCGTTGGTATTTTTCGACATGAACCTTCGGGTACCGACTTATCGATATTTTATTTTCTGTCCCTCAAATTTATCGTACATATCTGTCTAGAAAAGAAGTTTTCATGTCGTGTCTAAAAAAAATAGAGTAGATCAAATTTTAATGGAAAAGTGAAGTGAAAAAAACCACCACAAAAAGTTATAATAACGTGAACCACTCAACATCAGATCTGGGCCCTAACTTCGTACTGTACCTCAGTACCTACCGTATTATCGTTACCCTAATTCCCTTTCCCCCCTTTCGTCCTCCCAAATTGTTATTATTCTCTCTAAATTATTCTTTTATTATTCGGAAAAAAATTATTTATTTTACTTGTATAAAGAAAAAACAATAAAATGAACTTTACCCTAAATTGTTTACATTCCAAATGAGCTCCATGAAGATCTCTCTTTTTTCGTTCTTTTCTTTTTGAAAAAAAAAAAAAAAACACTCCCGACAAGTTCAAATCAAGAAAAATTTCAACTCCGTCGAGCCTGTTTAGTCACAGCTCCAGTGGCCCAGTCATCAGTTTTGTACAATACAAAAACGATGTTGTAAAATTGAATTTAAATGGAAAAAAAAAATCAAAATTATGTAATTTGTGCAAAGTAACAAGTTTTAGCCTGTAGATGTTTCGCTCAACCGACGTTTTTATACATCTTTTCCGTTCATGCCCGAAAATAAAAGGTAAAATCTGAAGTTTTGAACGATTTTCACTGTCGAAAAGAAAAATACGAACGATGAAAAAACAATATAAATCATGGAAACTTCAGAAAGAGGAAAAAAATGATGAGGTATATACTGTTTTTTCTGTGTAAATAGTTTTGTTGTACCTGGATTTAATTAAAAAAAAAAAGTAACGTTTTTAATAATATAAAACATAATTATTCGATTTAAAAAGAGTAAAGAATGAACTCGAAAAAATGAGATAGATATATTTTCACATAATGTGTGGAATTGACAATGGACGAATGCAAAATAAAAATTGTCTGTTGATTTTGAATGAATAATATTACGGGGAAAAAAATTGTTTTTTTCTCTCTCGAAAAAATCGATGTTGTGATGTTTCGATTTTAATTTGTAAAATTGTATGGTTCATCAGGCAAAACCTGTTCATGTTTGTTTTTGTTTAATGATTATTTTCGTTTCTTATATATCAACAGAAACAAAATGGTAGAACATGTTGGAGGTTTTCACGCGTTGGCTGCCACCATGATCCGCATGAAGGGTTTCCCACAGGCCATAAATGGGTCAAAACGGATAACAAGCAATATTGGGAGGCTTGAATATCTTCTCTGTGGGTGTTAGCATCTGTTTGCTGTGCTTAGCGATGTATGTATGTGCATGGCGGATTTGTAGTAGATCCACGGGTTTTTGGCTGATGAAAGAGACTTTTTGATATTCTGGTCAGCTTTACACATTCGAACGTGGGAATACGGGTGTCAGTCCTGGTTTTTTGCTGTCACCGTTCCAACGGTGACAGTGACATTTTACCGGTTCAGTTCCATTTACAATCAATATTTTCTTATTGAGGAAGTTGCACTCGGTTTTTCTTTTGTTTATATTTAGTTCACACAGGACAAAAAAAAACCTAGTCTCTGAACTCGTTTTCAGGAAAATGTGGATTTCTACCTGCCTTTTGCTTCCCTTACACGTTCAGTGCCTATTCCAAAGTGGAGATGAACCCGCCATACTGAAACCAAAAACTCTGCGCTAGCACTTGGCAGTTAGACCACGCTTGTTACTGCAAAAAATATGTGAACAACAGTTTGAAAGTGTCTCCGACGATATCTGTAGTTCTTCCGACTAACTAGCAACAGTTTAGTACAAGAAACAGCCGCATTCAACAAGGCGTGGCAATATGGGAACGATTCTTGTGTAACAAGATCCATGACGCAGTGTATGCGTCATACGCACTGAACGTGTTAGGTTGGTACTACCTATTCTCAGAATTCTGTAATTCTGAGAACTGGCACCGACCAAGATTGTTTGGCCAGATGCGCTCCTTGTTCTCCGAATTTTATATTTCCCCAAATTGAAGGGGTAGCGGTTTTTTGTCTTTCTTTTTGTCAGTAAGTGTCAGTATGGCATAACAGAAGCAAGGATGGAACTGTACTGGTAAGAACGAAGGAGATGTCACCGTTTGGAACTGTGACGAGAGACTACGTTCCACAGTCGCGGTCCGCCAGTACTGATACACCCCTACCTGGAACCGATACGGGAAGACAGAGAAATGACGTATTACTCAATCACAGTTCTTCCCATTTATGCGAAGAACACGTTTAAGGTGATGCTTCGAGGTCATTGGTCCGTCTTCCCGTATCATCCATATAAGTATACATCCCAAGGTTGAACATAGAGATGACAGAAGGAACAAAAACTCTCTAACCTTCTCAATTCAATTAATATTCAATCAATACAATGTCACCAAACGTCAACAGTTTTGAAGCTCTTCAAGCATTTGTTTTTGGCCTGAGGGTAACCCCAAGGGATTTTAGGTGTGGCAGTCAACACGTTGAGGTTCGCTAAAGGTTATCAATACGCCATCTTCAACTCCCGATACACTTCAATTTTCTCTCATCTGTGTAGTAGAAGGTTGACATTGTATATCTTTAGAGAATCAGTAAAAAAAAAAAGAATGTGCAGTATTATTTTTAAAACATGTTATGTAAACTTCAGACTGCGTTAACCCACAAATAGAGAGAGAGAGAGAGGCAAGGACTAGTTTGCATTATTTTATTTTATTATTATTATTATTTTTTTTTTTTTTCATTTTTTCAGCTGAATTAGAAGCAGTCTTTTTTCGTGTTGGCACGTTGGAATCATGTCCGATGGAAATATTTCTAACCAAAATCGAGCTTGTAGGGGAGGTTGGCATGTGCTTAGTGTGATGGAATCACCTGTGAATCACGTTCAATTAAAGTTTTGTGACGTTTTGGGACGTCTCAGGCGGGGTCGAAATGGTACAGGGTGAGTTGATAGAGAGTTTTAGCAGCCAATGGGAGCCGTCAACTGAACGGTGCCTCCTACTAGAGCGAGCAAATTTGAGATGCTACCCTTTTTTGGGGTCAAACAAGCCCATTTTGGTTCGAGTTCAATGTCACGTTAATCACCATTGGAGTGACGCTAATGGCTGTTAGAAGGCAGTGGATGAAACCAGTTATAACTTGCGAAGGTTATGCATCTATTGAGGCCTGGCCTGGGGATTATGTGGAATAAACCAGTTCCCGAGAGATCACCGAAGTTAAGCTGTTGGCAGCCTTGTTAGTACCTATTTGGATGGGTGACCGCCTGCGTGGCTGGACCACTCATATCAGTATTTTTGAGTTGATCCATCAGTGTTCTCCTCAGGACCAAAATCCAGCCTGAAATGTTTGTTTGCTCTACTGACGTTGCCAGCTGAATGTGTGGCTTTGCCATCACCTGTTTCCTTAGCCCAATGGTCACATGGCGGTATAATATCCATGAGGACGACTCAACGGCACCCGTCTCTGGCTTGCTAAAACTGTCTAAAGGCACCTCAGAAAGTTATTTTGTTCATTTCAGGTTCTTTCTAACTAGCGGCGGTTCAGATCAAATACTTCAGCTGCACAGAATGTTCTGCTTAGCTTGAATATTTGACCTGAACCGCTAATGGAACAAACCTAACTTCAACTTAACACATCACCCAAGAACTACCTATTCAAAGTATTCACCTAGCGACACGCCAACCTTCACAAAAGGTCATATCACAAGGGTTCTTTCTTCAGCCCCCCCTCCGAATTTTTGGGCTCAAAACTACGAGTAGCAACTGAGGACGATTAAGGACGTGAAGTTGAAATGAAAAGGAATGAAATATGAAATCTTATTAAGCGGGTGGGTTCATGAGTCAAAATCGAAAAATAGGATTTTTTGTTTTTATTTTTATAAACTTCTGCAGGTTTTTCTAGACATTTTGGTATATAACAACATTAAATTTGACCAATGGAAAACAGAGATATGAGTTTTCAAAGATTGAGGAGGAACTCTAACGTCACTTCGAGTTTAAATGTCCTAAGCATTGCTGCCAACTCGGGGGATTTTCAAGAGGTCAGACCTGTGGGAGGATTGAGTTAGAAGAGGGATTTTTGAGCTTCACTGGCAACATTCGATTTTAATTAATTTTACTCTCATTTTATGCGAAATGTCGGTTAGGAGATCCAGTAAATCCTAAATATATCGTTACAACCGACGAAATCATGCAAATCTATAGGAATTCATTTAACAAATCCGAAGAAATTGCTACTAAAAAGTGCGTTTGTGAAAAATTCGAACTATATTTTATTCAAAATTTCTTTAATTTTCATAATATTAATATTTCTTTATAATTGAGAGATTTTCTGTATCTTTCACGGGAGAGAGGGGGGATTTGGGAGATTTTCCGGTGGATTTTTTGCTTGGACGGGTTGATAGCACGGGCCCAAGGGTTATTTTTCAGCCTTTTTCTTGCATAGCGTTCAAGAATGATGAATCTACTCTTGAGCTTAAAAATTCTCCGCCAGAATGCGCACCATGCAGGGGTGGAGTTCACCTTGGAAAAAAAAAGCCTGAAAAACTACCCTTCTTCCACTTCATGTTTGGTAATAAGAAAAAGCCCGAGTGATATGGCCTGAACGCCTTGTACACCTACATGATTCAAGAATCCTTCCTATTTTTGGGGTGTCAATCTTGTGTGGGGGGTTCTCGAAAAAGTTAGGTTATAATTTGTTTTTATAAACAAAAAAATTAAGTCATAAAAAATCGCCTTACGCGGCTTGATCTCATGTTTCCAAAAAAGTTTACAAAGATCGGACATGTATATTTTCGTTGTACCTATTTTACCAGCAGCCATTAAGGTAATTTCGCGTAATATAGTTTTTTTCCTTGAAAGTGATAGGTCTATATCAGCCTCGTGTATTCCTCCCCTCCACAAATAAACATTTACATAGACTCTTGGTGTTAGAGTTTCTAATTCTTAGAGAGTTCCTAGGAGATCCACGAGGAATACGAAGATTTGTATCTGATTTATCGTATCAACTCATGTGATCAAAGCGGAAGCTAACCTTGTCAAATTCGGTATCCTAACATTTTTGGTAACACGAATTTCGTTTCGTATCTCAAAGTCGAATATTTGAATTCATTCAATCTCCGTTTATTGTCTGCCAAAGACCTCAGTGTTTCAATTGTATGCTGGGTAGCAGCTTGTGAGAAATAGGGATGGGAATCGATTTCCAATTTTTTCAAAAAATCTATTTTTACATCCGATTTTTCGATTTAAAAAAATTGATTTTGAGGTTCCAATTTTAGACGCAAATCGATTTTTTATTACCAATTATCATAAAAATCATAAATCGATTTTCCCTGTCAAAAAAATGTTACTTGTGTAATTTAATCCCAGCGACTATGCGATCATTTTGGATGAATTGTCGGACGAGGAGGGAATTCCAGGGCGATAGCATAAATAATGTAATAATTCAATATCCATACACATAAACCTATACAGGCTTGTGTACATACCTGAAAACTCGAGCAGTTTCTTATAATTCCTGTTCATTTTATTTATTTATTTCTTTAATACAAAATATAGTAATACAAAATGAAAAACAGTGATTATAAATCGATTTTTGATTTTTGAAAAATCGATATTTCATCAGAAAATCGATATTTTTAATCCGATTCTGAATCAATTAAAAAAATCGATACTTTTTTTCTTACCGATTTTCCATCCCTAGTGAGAAGCAAGGTTATCCTGTGTTATGAAGCAAAGAGTGTAGAAGAAGGATAGAGATGGCACATCACTATCAGCCAATGGGAGCTTTCAAATCCCTAAGAGGCGGAGCCTAGAATCACGACGGAGGAGGGGACAACACTGTTATCAAACTCATTTCAAGTCTGACCTTCGCCAATGCTGATGTGTTTCTCATAACTGCATTTAATATTTTTAAATATTCGAATTCGAGTGGAATAGGACTGATTATCTTATATTCACGCAGCTATTCAAAACTAATCAATTAGAAGTGAAAGGTTTCAAAAAATCATTTGAATCGGGGTTTCGATAAAGTCTATCAATAAGTATCTGCTTCCCCCTCCTTGATACACTCTCTCTATCCTTCTTTCTATACTCGCTATGAAGTGTCTTGACATGAGCTTCTCGTAGTATTCGAAGTGTCGTATTTTTAAAAACTTAACGAAGTTGTTGTCAGAGTAAGACGTATCTCGAAAGCTCTCCCAGGAACTCTCCGTCTTCTATTCATGATTTTCATATTCGTTCCACCACAATCGACCTTCAAATCTTACAAATTTCAACTAAATCGCAATGTTCTCTTTAAAAAAAATTGTTTTGGTATAAGAATTGTTCTCAGAATGCATTAACGGGTTTGATGAAAAATAATAAAATCGAAATGGAACGAAATTTCGAAAAATCGGTATAGGGGTGCCCTTTTTGAGAAGTTGTCTGGTTTTGAGTTTTCACTCTATAATTATCGCCGCGATCAAATTTTTTGACGATTTTCCGCTCAAAACTTGACGATTTCGAACAATAAAACGACTTATTTCCATCGCGTTTGATGCGCTTTTTCCTATTTTCAATCTTCTATTCAAAATACTCACTTCGTTCCCTTTCCCTTCGATTTACAATTGCTTGGCTGTTTTTTTTTTTTTAATTATTTATGAAACAAAGAAAAAAAAAGAATTGGGTTTTTGAATATTTAGTTCACACAGAAAAGTGGATATTTAAAAAACTGATTCTCTAATATATATATTATAAACAAAGTATAGTATGATTACAGAAAAATAGTTCTTAGTAATATATACAGAATTTATGAAGAAAGATAACACGATTTAATTGAATTAAATTTTTAATTATTACAATAATTAAGTGTTTTCTCTTTTATTTAATTAAATAGTTGAACTATATAAAACGTACTCATGTGGAGAGTAAAAGAGTTATTTTTTCAGTGACTGAGAGTTAGCGTACTGCTTTAGCTAAGTTGACGTGTATAAAACTTGAAAAAAAAGGACAAGGCGTGGATTGTCATTGGGTGAGTTTTGTTGTTGTTGAAAATTTGAAATTGTTCGTTCCACGTAATGTATTTATTTATGACGACGGGACGATTGGTTTTCAATCAGGTTTCCCTTCAAGGTATCGACGGGGTAGTCCTTTTTGAAATTGAAGCGAAAAGGGTTTAAACGTACGGTGAAATTTAAGATTGATGAGCCTGCTCTCAAAATGTAATAAAATCAGAATTTGTTATTGACATAATATTGGGCTCATGTCGAAGACGATTTTTCGTTTACTCAAAGTTAATATTTTTTTTTCAGCTCATGATCCCATTCAGCTAAATTTCTACTCCAGTCCGAGCTGTTTCTCGATCAATAATTGTGAAAAAATCGGCCAAATTAAGCTTTGAAAATGCAAATGCCCGGTTTTGGAACAGAATTTGACCCCGTTGATGTCCGTTCTTGACTCGAAGCTTTACAGGTATGATATTTTAAAAATTTCCACTGCCTTTAAAGCACTGGAACTTGAATGAAGTGGTTCATTATCGGTACCTGTAACGATTCGCATATCGATCGTAATAAAGTATTCAACAACAGACCAGCATTCCAAGGTCAAATTCACTTGGAAATGGGGACGTTGCGATATTATGAAATATCGATATCTATTTTGATATCCAATCAAAGTAACGAAAGAAAAAATGAAAAATCGATAGGCCGGTAAAAAAAAAAAGTTATTTATTTGAATTAAAATACCCCTCCACTAAGTACCTAAATCAAAACATTTTGAACATTATCTTAATTTACATTATTATTGCAATAATTTTTTTTCTATATTAGCTGCAGCTATGGATTTGCCAAAATGGTGTTAGAATAGTTGCATTTCACCGCGTTTTATAAATTACTATTCCCAAATATCAAAACAACATCGTTACTCAAAGAAAGAGATGCATTTTTCCAATATTTCAATATTGCATGGAAATTATCGATAGACATCGAAATAATAAGGGATTCGATACCGGTAACGTTAGGTTTGTTCGCAGTGACCATCTTAACAGTTGGAAAACCGTTTTCAACCACGTTCAGGCGTTCGCAGTGACTTCTATGATAGTTTCTGACTGTTTTTAGTATCCATGCTGTTCTCATTTCCAACCACTTGTTAATGAATCTGCGAACAAACCTATTGAATAAAAATGCTCAACATCGGAAAAATATCTGCGAAAGAATAACAAAATTCAATAATTGGAAGGAAAATTTCGATTTTTATTTCCGATTATTGGTAGGAAAAAATCGATATATTTGATTATTGATAATCAAAAAGAAAATATTGGTATTTTTGAGTATCAATAATTTTGAAAGAAAAATATCGATTTTTATTTACGGTTATCAGAAGGATAAAATTGATATTTTACATTATTGAAAATCAGAAGACAAATATTGATATTTTTTATTATCAATAATTTTAGAAGAAAAATATCGATATTTTTAATTATTGATTATATCGCAACGTCCCTACTTGGAAAACCGCTGCCGCCATTACAGAAATAACAGCAACTTGCACCTCAATGTGAACCCAGCTTTATTCCGCCATTGAAAAAGGAGCGAAACCCCCTGTAAGAATCCACTGCTACCTTGATTACTAACAAAATGTCCGTCTTTGATACGAGGCCACTAAATCTTTATTGAATTCAAAACGAAACTTAGGATTTTTTCAACTCAAAAATGAGCCCCGCGAAATACTTGAAGCGAAACCGTTCCCCTTTGAATATCTTCACGAAAATTCTCTCCGACTGCCATTCCACGTCGATCCCTTTTGTCGACGTGACCAGTGTACATTTTAATTTATTTTTATTACTTAGTCCGAGAAATTGAAAGTAAAATAAAAGATGACAGAATGGTTGGAGATGATGAAGACATCACACTAATGTGATAGCCCTAAATAAATGTGGCCAGAAGTTCCATATCGTCCAATTGAGAAAAAAAGATATTTAACAGAAAAAAATTGTAATTTTTACCTTTTTGGAGAAAAAAAGCGTTCTTTTTGGAATGAAAATTTCACGTTTTATTACTTTTTAAACTTTCTCCGTATGCGCAATATTTTAATGGTTTAATTTTATCCTATTCCCCCCAATAAATCTTTAGAAGGGTAAACGTTTTTGGCGAAAAAAAATAAAGATCAACTTTGATACTAAAAAAAAAGGTTTTACAAGAAAAATAAATTAAAAAATGTTTGTACCTAAATGTGTAGATGAAAAAAATCGTTCGCTTGTACTTCAAATTACAAACTTGAAAAAAAAGTTTAAAAAATATTAAAACCCAAAAAAACACAATTTTAATGTTTATTAATAGAAATGTCAATTTGAAATAAATGGAAAAAAACACAAAAAAAGGTAAATAAATCGCTATATTGTAACAAAAAAATGTGATTTTTTGATGTATTGTCAATGTTAGTTGTCGACGATTTTTCAGTGGACAGAAAAAGAGGTTTTTTCGGTTTTTATAACGGCGTGTTGGCGCGTGATTATCAATGATTGATCGAAAATACTGTACGATTCAAACAGCGCATGCGCCCAACACACCTCGCTAGTTGCATCATACTTCACTAATTTGGTATAATTCTGTACCCTACTAACTTAAGTTTAAAAAAAAAAGAAGAAAAATACAAAACTTGGGAAAAAACAAGTCTTTTTTTGGAAAAAAATATGTTTATATTTAAGTAGCACCTGAAAAAAAACCATGTATATTCAATGTATATAAAAAAAAAAGCTCTCAGTGTTGGAATTATTGCGTACTGAACAAATGAAAAAAGTTTTAAAAAAATTAATAAAATAAGACGAAGTTGTAAAAATGGACATAAAAAGGAAACGCAATGTATCCTTTGTCGAGAAGGGCATTCATATTGTTTAAATTGATAGGATTACGTACCTATTTTGTTTGTAATATTAATGTAATTTTTATCGAATTAAACATGGTGTCATGTCAAGTTGGTTGTTGTGTATTTTTCATCCTAACTTGTGATTGAGAGGGTTGAAGGAGGATTTGGGAGGTTTAAACGCTTAGTTTGTGACGGTTTAGAAGATTTACCGTGTTATCTCGACTGGTAGACTCTCGATTCTTGAAAGCCACGGCGATTGGAATGTTCTGGTCTGAACCAGTAGCTTGATCTCCTCGGAGCTAAGCTGATTAATCAATCACTCGTTCCAAAGGGGTTCAAAACTTCACATTCGCCTTACATTTCTAGAAGCCATACGGTCCAGTTGAACTTTCGCTGTAATGACCAGTGTAAAGCTAAGCATGAAGGGTATTCACAGTCGGGATGTTGTCGACTTGTTAACGAGTTAAACTGGTCAAACGTGGAGAAAATCGGTCGCAAAGATGTTATCAAAGTGCGTTATCAACTGTTTTAAGTCAACTGAGTCCGAAGTGTGGTAAACGTCGACAGCAACTATGTTATCTGTGTTATCAGTTTTCTGACGAAGTTTCAAAATGGTGGTATACAAACGAGTTTGAAGTTTTTTTTAAGTTTAATTTCGTTGTGACCCGTTTGACGGTTGGAAATGGAGTCAGGAGTTTGTCTAAATTGGTCTTCATCGATGTTAGGGAGCACATCGGTAACCCTTGAACGAGATTATTTAACAAGGGACTGATTAGTCAACACCCTACCTGGACAACAAAACAACTTCAAGATCTTGGAGACTTTCCTCCCAGATTTCCTACTCCTCGTCAGTAAATTTGGAGTTGATGAGATTAACTATTGTTTTCGTCACAATTTTGTCAACTTGTTTTGGTTTTTCTTAGGCATTTTTGTAAGTGAAAACTCACAATAATGTAAACAAACGTCAAATAATATAACCTAGGCGGAAAGGTAGCAAAATACCGAGGACGTTGTTGTTGTTTTTTTATATTTTATCTCAATTTTATGTCTAGCGGGCTAGCGTAGTGTGCCTCATGATTTTTCTGAGGAAGAAGTTTTCTACTTAGCACGTTTAACGCGTCAAGCTCAACCGTGAATACCCCTATAGAAGGAACCTGCAGTGTTTAAACATGTCCAAAGCAATTGACAGGGCATAAGCTCCCGGAAACACTGATCAAATCCTCAGCCTTACCAGTAATAAATATGTGATTAAAATGTTTTTTTTTTAAAGTCCAAAGCATATTACTTATACTTAGATCAACCTCTCAAATGCTCTAAATTTACTTGGAAGATTTGGATAACATTTTGAGATGTTCGATGAAGTGTAGATCACACATACAATAGAAACTCGAAATAGGTTAGACTGGGGAAAACCCTAAAGCGTACCTGAAGGGTTACGCTTCTATTATGTTTCAAAAAAGGTTGAGGGTTACCTGTAGGGTAATGCCCTCGCTTGATAATGGTTAAACTATTGAGTTCCTAACCCTTGCCAACAAATATACAGTATTCAACGGAAAAGGGGTACGGGTCGTAGTCAAGAACGAATTATGTATCATGTACCTTGATTTATTACAAGAAATGGATGTATGTATAGATATAACAATACAAAATTATATGATCACGTTACGCCGTAGCCTTCAAATATATTGTTGCAAAAGAGCCGAGTGTTCATAGAAACCACTAAATATAATACGTTACGTGTTGCCTGACGGGCGTACCTCTGAGTTACTTGATAGTATGTAGGTGAAGCTAAATGAAAAAGAATTATATTATGTTCTACTGCACTCATGATTAAACATTAGCAAAATAATAGGGAAGTTATATCGCCTGATCCTTCTACACCTTGAGAGAGAGACACACAAAAATTTAGATATAAAGATATACAGGGTGTTTCACTTACGATCCGAAAAACTTCTCCCACGTGTTCTACAGGTAATTTTCATACTTTTATAGGTTGTTAATAGGCCTAATAGGTTTTATACTTCAATATGAAGAATAAAACCAAATCTGAGTACATTATCGGAAAGAGCGTTAAATTTCCCGTCCTCTCAGCTTCTAACAATAATTTTTTGAAGGAAACTTGAGAGTGAAAAATGAGCCCAAAAAGTCAATGCCTGATTTCCCTCAAATGTGACGGAACACACGTTTTTTCGCATAAAATCTCGATTTTCTCAAAAAAGTTTCCTCTAAACAATAAAAACTGACTATACCGTTGGAAAGCTGAGGCTTTTGCTCATTTTTTAGGCTCACAGGCCATAGCTTATCACCGGAATTTGGGGGTCTGATGAGCTTTTGAAAAACAGGTAGTTTTCAAGATTTGACGAAATCACCCTTAAGTTCCCTCCAAAAAATTATTGTTAGAAGCTGAGAATACGGGAAATTTAACGCTTTTTCCGACAATGTACTCAGATTTGGTTTTACTCTTCATATTAAGGGGACAAGGACCCATGTAATTCAGTTTTTCACATTTTTCTCAGCCAATTTTCGTCCTACGAAGATTGTTGATGCGGTTTGCGGCATTCTTCTTGTCATATACTCTAGGGAGAGTATCCATTTATAATTCTAAGTCAAATTGGCATAAAGGCACATACTCCGTAGAAAAAAAAGGGAGAATGCCGCCAACCGCATCAAATACCGTTGAAAATTTGTCGAGAAAAATCGAAAAACTGCAACGCTAAAATGGTTAGGGGAGTTTGTAGGGGGGGAGGTTATCCGTATTTTAAACTTATTGTTCCTAAGTAGTAAAAAAACTTTAAGGGACACTGTTGGAAATTACCTGTAGAACACGTGGGAGACGTTTTTCGTATCATAAGTGAAACACCCTGTATATCTTTATATTCAACTTTTTGTGTGTCTCTCTCTCAAGGTGTAGAAGGATACTTCTGTTTGCGACCAGCAGCACAATAATGTTCACTCAGACAAGGAGCTGCGAAAAACGTACAAGTAGTCATGGGCCTATAAATCGGACTTTTTATTAAATCTATCATTCGTTTGGTAGGTACAAATTACAGGAAGTCGAAAGGGATTTCGTGTTAGATCACAACAGGAGAATCACGTCAAAACTAAGTATAATCATGGTACAAGACAATGGACGTAATGGCCCGGGAAGGGTGTTTTAGAGATTATATTGGGGGGAAAGCGGGGATTATCCTCCACACTCTGAGGTTGTGTCCAGCGGACAGGCCATCTGGTTGAGGAACTGGATGAGCGTGCGCGTGGGGCGGCCTGACATGTGACCGTCGCGCAGGTACGGAGGCGTCCCTGTAGACCTCATACCCGTGCCGTGGATGTCGATGTGGAGGAAGTCTACAGGCGGTGCGAACTCCTGATGACCAACAGGTGAAGATTAGTAATCCCTTCTATGTCGTTCTAGTGAATAAATCGAGTGAAATATGACGATGAGGCCCTATTGCTAATGTCATGTCTTCTAACCCTAGAAGGACTTCTACGTTGACCTGTGTCCAATTTTATTTTCATGTGGTGACCACTAGGAGCGCAGCAGGGGCTTGAGACTCTAGGAGTGCCTCCTAGTACCTCCATCCAGTCATAGTGAACAGAAAAAATTGATGGTCCATAAATCTTAAAGATAAAGTCCAAAAAAGGAGCTATGAATGCTGTGGAAAAATGATTACGCACCTGATCATTTTTAGATATAAGTTTCAATGAGTTGAAAAATTATACTTTTGTTTATTGAGAACCTTGTTATTTGAAATTTTCCTGTTTATAGAGATAAAAACCGCAATTTAAGACAATTTTTCAGGGGGGCTTGTTGAATCGACGTGTGGGTACCTTTAACCCGATCAACGCGCCTCAATTTTTCAGAGTCATTCCCTCGCCTACACATTTTTTATTTTCTTTAATTTTAAATTTAATTTAATAGTATAGATGCAGAACACTAGATTTTGCCATTCCCAAGACCGCAGTAGACACCGTAGGAATGGGGGGTGGGAGCATATTAGAAGATGGGACCAAGGGGACGTCTCTGGCAGCGCCTGGTGAAAGACGCGTTTTTACGAGGCTGTCTCGGGTGGCACGTTGAACGGGTTGAGCAGTAATAACTCCAGGGTACCCTTCTAGGGTTAAGTAGTTGCAGTTGACAACAACAGTGTGTGTAAGAGAACTCAGTTTCCACTGCATGTGCATATGGGTGAAAGTTTCCTCACCAACCCTTTTACACCAATTTTTCACGACACCAGCGTGGGGAATATTTCTAACGTTTCAGGGAAAATGGGGAATGCAGCGTCTTCAAAAGAAATACCACAACGTACCTACAACTCGTTGAGTAGAGCTACAATGTGTTTGATCTAGTGATGTCTAAGGAGTCGGGCGTACTGGGTTTACTCATTACCTACCTGTCAAAAACAACTCTCTTGGCGGCTTTTCAAAGGATATGAAGAAACGACTGGAGCTCAATAGCTCAATGGAAATCTCTTGTTTTGTAATCTGATGAATTTGGCAAGATAGCCGAGGACACTTTGCAGCTACTTTGCGCCTAATAAAGCTATCGAGCTCCACCGTCTTTTCTTCATATCCTTTGAAGAGCCCCTGTAGAGTCATTTTCGACTGGTAACCAGTAAAAAACGTTTGATCTAGACAATGGTGTATTCATATTTAATAATTCTGTGAATGAGACATGACTGTTCATTTGAGGAGAGTGCAATGTTGGAACCGGCGGCCTTCTTGTCTATGGGTTACATACGTAAATCAAGAAGGAACAGTGTCGCAAGTCTGGAAGAGTGGATATCGCGAGGTTGTTCTGCCTATTGGATCAGCTCAGTAAATAAATAACCCACAAAACCCCACACATACTTACCTGAAACTCTAATTCCGCCCTACACTCTGCTTCTAAGGAAATGAGCAAAATACAAGGATACAAATTTGATAAGGCCTTAAGCCTGTGACGATAACTGGTGCCTCTACCCTACCTGAACGGAGATCAGTTGTGTTACATCCTTCACACGAGTAGCCTCGAGAAACACAGAAAATCGGGTTCTCACTCAATCAGCCTATTCGTACAATACGACTCATAGGTTAGCATCAGATTATGCTCTACCTAGTATCATCCTATTCAGAATCCACACTCGCTAAGTACTCGTTCAACTTGCAAGAACTCTTCAAGGACTCATTGTCTTCAAAGAGGCAACCTCATAATTTCCTTTGACTTACCATCAAGAAAGCATTAGCCATTGGAGGTCCTCCTCCGAACCCTTTCCCGACGTTGTCCACATCACAGCACTCAAAATCTGGAACGAAGTGAGAACATCGTTGGAACTTGTCAAATAAGAAATTGATCATCAATTTTTGAGTAGCCACTTCAATGAGCTTTATTCTAGTATTTCTTCAATAGATTAATTTGAAATTTGGGAGTAAGATGAGATGATACAGTCAAATCCGCTAAATGTGTGCAATTTGAGACCAGACCCATTTGCCCTCAATAGGGGGATGCCCTCTAAAATCGAAATGGGAAGAAGGGAAAAATCGGTAAACTTGCAATGCGTGTTTGATTGACGCTGTTACAGGTGGATCAGTAGCCTCATTGGTGTCCTCTTCTTCCTCTGTTGGGTCTAGCAATTTCTTGAGCAGTGCCGTCACAGATGTCTTCATCATCATTGAAACAGGGAGCTTGCTCATCGATCTTATCGAATTATCCGTGGTTTTCAAGTGGTGGAGGTTCATTTGACGTTGGCTCGTGCTGGGGATGGGGACTAACAATTTTGGAGAAACCCCAACAGCATTTAAGTGGGGTTTCCCTTCCCTTTTACGTTTTCGAGAGCAGCTTTGGCTCGGAACTGCCCACATAAACAGACCTCCAAACCAAACTAACCAAGAATTTTGAATTTGACACATTTTATAACGTTTTACGTTTTATGATAGGACTGAAGCTGAAAAAGATGAGATATGAACTGACCTGTAACGTTCTTGGAGAAGAACTTCCAGGCAGGCCACCTCCACATTCTGTCGCCAGTGACGGAACCAGCTTTCTTGACTTCTTGCCACACGACTTCGGAGGAAGTGTAGGCGGCAGAGGCTGCAGAAGACATGGCTATCCGCGTTCCGCCTGAATGAGACAAGTAACTTATTTGAATCTCAAAGATAGAGTAGGTATCTTCATAATATGCTTACCAAATTTGCCACGCTTTTGTGGAAGAATGGAGAGAAGGGACCTTATAGCTTTTATTTATTAGGTTGAATCCTCTAGAGGCATAACTCTATGCATAATTCTTGTCATTGATATTCCAAAATAAGTATGTCAAAATTATTACCCCAGTATAAGTAGAATCACTACTATTAATTGTGGCAGATCCTCCGGGATACACCAATGGAGTGTGGCAATTGCATCTCAGCCTCCTTCTCCCAAGCTCCCCCTCCCCATCAACCCTACAAACCGAGCAATGTCTCCTCAAAGTAGGAGAAGTTGTATGATCTTTGTCTA
Source organism: Lygus lineolaris (assembly GCA_030264115.1). Lineage (NCBI taxonomy): Eukaryota > Metazoa > Arthropoda > Insecta > Hemiptera > Miridae > Lygus > Lygus lineolaris. Next base: position 10,228,229 of record JAEMON010000012.1, read on the forward strand.
TGTTGCGTAAAGACCTACTGGCTGGATGAAGCACATTTAGGTATTTGAATTTCAGTAGTCCTGAATATGGTTGAAGAAGTATCTTCAATGTGTTCTACGAAAATGGCCAAGTTAACACTCTCAATGCGGGTGTGTGAACTCTGCGGTCCTTCCTCCCTTCCTGCCGTCCACGCATGGTGGACGAGGCCAAGTTTGAAGGAGCCTTCGTTCAAAAAGCAGTTTTTCAGCAGGAAAACAGTTTGAAGGTCCTGTAAGAGAGGACGACCCTTCAGTCTGTCCAACATAACTCGCGAAAAACCCTCAGAACTGGATCAAATTCATGCCAGTCTTTTTCACGTGTCTATGGTGGGCGGTGAGTAGGAGACAGTCAAGGGGAAGGCAATTCGTCTGGGTCGAGTGGCAGTCCTACTGATTATTGACCCGCGTTGAGTGTTAACATGTTGAATGTGTCATCCCCAGGGGCGGCACCCCAGTTTTCTCTCTCGATCCTCCATGCAGGCACCTGCAGTATGGGATTGATTACTGGTGCAAGAGAGTTGGAAATTAGGAACAGTACGCTTCCTAGCGGTGGATAAGATCACTAAAGCCCATAT
>JAEMON010000012.1:10228831-10287372 GCA_030264115.1 Lygus lineolaris
GATATGGGCTTAAGACGAGTAAGAAATATTCCAGAACCAATCAGGGACGAGATATCGAAATCTGGCAGGAAAATGCGGGAGCACGTCCGTTCTGAGTAGCTGGCTCGATTGAGCCACTCTGCCCCTCATAATATGCATCTCAAGCTGGCTCAATCGAGCCATTCAACGTGTTAATCCAAAAAGACTATTTTGTCCCGTTTTTATCAGCTTGCAAAACTTTATCTCCTGATTAGTTTCACGCATCCCCAGTCAACAATCTCAGAAAACAGTCCACTCACTAGCAAGGACGCCAATGGTGATGGTAAGACAAGGTTTGAACTGCGCAGCGTACGAAAGGGTGTCGGCGAGGATTATACGGCCTTCGTGACTCGGTTTTTCGATCTTCATGGTCCTCTTGGCCAGACCAGCGACCACGTCGCCGGGTTTCATCGCCATACCTCCAGGCATGTTCTCCATCAGAGGGATCAGGGCTACCAAAATAGTAGAAATATTAGTTGGTATTAGACCGTACATATTCGTTAGGTGCTTAACATAAATACTATGAATGGCGACAATTTAGAGGGTTTTCCCTAGTGGCAGGAACTGTTGTTATGACCAGAAAGGAGGGGAATGAAGGGGCCCAAATTAAGCGATTCAAGAACATCGAAATGAGAGAACGGAGATTATGCTACGGAGCTGTGAAATATCATGAAGGAAGATACTTATTGCAGAGATGAGCCAACGAAAAGCTTAGAATCAGGGTCTCTTCCGTATTGAACTCCATGTTTGCCTCATTATAGGGCTCCCGGCCAGAACTTCGTTATACTGTATCACTGTACAGTACCTACTGTTCCTACTGTGTCAATTTAAAAAAAAACCTCACCTGCAGTCTATACGAAGCATTTACCACCAAACATGTGGCAAACTACCTTAACCAACTTGCAATATTAAATTATAATTACGTTACTTCATTTACACCACTCTGTGAGTGAATCTTTACTGTAAATTAGTACAATATCTTGCAACAATATCTAATAATGATTTCTTATTATTATCTGAATTGTTACCATTTATGTTGACAGGTAGACCAAGGAGCGCTATGGCTTTCAGAGCTCCCACAATCACGGCACCACCTGCCATGCTTCCTTTCATTTCCGACATTGGGCGACACTTCTTCAGACACAGGCCACCACTGTCAAACGTAGTTCCCTTTCCTGGATGACAAAGAGGGATTTACCATTCAAGTAGCCTTATAGGTACCTTCCAAGTATCTGAACTGCAAGTACCTCTTAACTACTGTACCTACGTTTCGAGGATCCTCATCCGACTCTTGACTAAAGACATGCAACCAACGAGCCAGACTATCTTAAATTATGTTTCTCACAATCATGATTTGACTTGATCAATTTTCCAGGATGAATCTCACCTACTAGGACGACCGGCTTGTCTTCCTCACTACCTCCACAGTAGCTGATCTCTAGGAAAAGGGGAGGGTCGCACGAGCTCCGGGCCATCGCCAGGAACGCTGTCATCCCTTTTTCCATGATCCAGTCTCTGTCCCTGATATCCACTTGGACACCGCATGGACAGAGGATTTCGATGGCAGCCTGAGAACACAAATAACTTTTTAAAACTACCATTTTCTGTTAAAAGTGGGATTTTCAGCTTGCATATAAATTTAAATACCTAACCGTAGATACCAATTCAAATTGTACAAGATAATGATAATGCACGAGGGAATAATAATGAACTAAGTAGGTACGTAAAACTATGTTAAGTTGTGTAACTATGTTGAGCCCAAGTCTTAATATCTTCTCTTCCGAAAAGACCCTCGAGAGTCTTAATTTACTAAAACTGAGTAAATATTAAGTATTTACCTGTGCAAAAGCCATGGGTGTCATGATGTTCGCAGGTGTCTCTTCAAGTCTCCTGGCAATATTTTGTGACTCGGCTCTTATCCTTCCTCGGGCCCAGTTATCCCTGAAAACAGAGCCAAATTTAATAGTGTAAACTATACTGGTCGGAACCCTCCACCCCTCCCTTGGTATCTATTATGAAATTATAAGTGGCCAAGCTATCAGAGCTACTCTACACCTAAAGCCGGGTAAGCACTTGCAACAAACTGCCGCTATGCTCCTTCGAACCGAACATTGCTCCAAACAGTTCGACAAACAAGACGATGTAACATCGCTCTGTATCAATTTTGATGCCGGAGCGCAATCGGAAGAATCGACCACTCTTACTTCAGTCATGGCATCTCAGCAGCAGGTGGCTGCAGCTGTGTACATTTTGATTTCTCATTTATTTGCAAACTGAGGACAATCTAGTGGAAGCATCCTGTTGGCTGAGTTGTAGTTTCAGGAGATCAGTGGCCACTACAAGAATTTTACCCGCATGCATCCGACGGATTTTAAATTCTTGCTACAAAAGATAGGTCCGAGAATAGCAAAACAGGACACGGACCCCGGGTAACGCTGGGGAAGGGGGAAACAGGAGGAGTTGGTTTATAAAAATGGTTTTAAAAGCTGGTGGTTTATAACTGAATTTTTCTACTGACATGCAAGGTAAAGCACGCATAAGCTTCTGAACGGATACGATTTTGAGCATAGTTATTGACCTCCAGTGGCTGCCACAATCAAACCACAAGCACCCCATCATCGTAACATTGACAACTTACGAGTCAGGATCTTCATACAAGTCCACAGTAGACTCTGTCGAGCGGTTGTTCTTGTTTTTAAGCTCTTGGAACTTCCACACGCCCAAAGTAGAACCCTCAGCAGCAGAAGCTAACCAAACAAAAAACATTGTTCAACAAACGTTATCCAAGTGGGTGATGGACGTGTGGATAATCAATCGAGAGGCTGTCTATTGCTTGGTAAATGTCGCTACAAGTCCAACTTGGCATCTGATGATTGGAGGGGTTGAGGTAAAATCAAGATGAAAACATTTCACCTGAAATGGACTAGTACGAGTAGATACCTACCAAGTTTAGGTGCCAAGCCTATACATTACAGTGTTTTCCAACTAGGAAGCAAGTTTGCTGTAAGTTAAAACCACCTGTGTAGGTAATGGGGATTTATCATGTACGAGAAAATCAATTTTGTCTGCCTTTGTATTGTTATTTGGAATAGAATAACACTGCCAATACGAAGAAAAAAATAGTTTATCGCTCGACTGTGGAGAAAACTTAGAGTAAAATCTCAGCTATTTGAATAACAGGCGGAGTTCCAAAGGCTCTAGAGAAACCCTTTCCTAAGTCACTCTAGAAGAACTGAACCGAAGAAGAATGTGCTGAGATTGCATTGAGAGCAGTGAAAATAAGAATAATTTAAATAATTAATGTTAATTAATAATCAAATAATTCAATCAATTTATTAATTGTGTAAATTCTATTCTCACTAATCAGGAGACCATACAGTGATGGGCTTTGTGTTTAGTTTTGTTCTTGGATGGAATTGGCCAATGACCGACGATACCCTTTTCAACTTCACTTTCCCGCCAAATTGCAATAATAAATATTTCAATAAATTTTTTACAATTCACGGATACACTATTTTTGCCTTATGCCTTCGTTATTGTTTCTTTTGAGTCATTATCTTTCAGAAACAAAATTTATCATAATTCCCGATTCTGTAAAAATAATCTAGCTGGAAAAACGTACAGGCGTTAGTGAAAGCTTCCACATAAATTTTCTCGACGCCGTTTTTCTGAAGCGCCATAGCACCAACGCCAGCGGCTACCCGTATGTTCTCCCTACACTCGTCGAGGACTTCATTCTCGTTGTAGCCAGCGGCTTCTGGCCCGGCTCCGGCGACTGCTATGGCGTAGAATTCCGAACTCAAGTTATGAAAAACTCTGGCTTTTCCTAGGGTCAAGTCTTGCCTGGAAAAAATTATTCAGCTCAACTAGGTAGCTACGCAGTAAACATGTTGCCCAAGCCAGGCATGCAATTGATTTGCTGTAGCTTAGGTTTTTCTCATGTTGGATTTCATCCATCAGCACAAAATTGAAAGGTTTCATAGTTTTTGGAACTCAACCTCAGTGTAGGCAAATACTCACCAGATACTCGAGGTAACTCAATCTGAATAATAATCAATGTAAATAACAAATTGATTGCCCATTAACACATTCAGTGCGAAGGGGCGCTTAAGCATCCCACCGAGTCTTCAGATGGAGCAGGAGGGCACTTAAGCGGCTGTCTCCCTCCCCACATGTCCCTGAGGAAGGAGTCGTAGTTCCCCACCCGATCGCTTGGAAGCCCCTTTCTATTCACGATCTATTCAGTACAACCCTGGCTGTCACCCAGTATACACAGGAGCTCACGCCAAATTGTGAACTACAAAATACGCGTATTTTTTGAGTGAGACCACTTTTATCATTTTTGGTTAAGGGCAGTAGGGTTGACAAAATTTGGGCTCCCGCAGTGAAGGTGTTAACTTGAGTAAAGCAGAGTATCATTGACATGGCTCGTGTGACGGTACGTCCCTGCTCTCAACATATAGCGCCTGGATCGCTCGCGACCAGTTCCCACTATGTTCTTTTTTTATGGCTGATTGGAGGCTGCTCCTGAGATGGTGAGTCCATACAAGAGCTGCCACCTGATCTGGCCAATTATTACACAAGGGCTAGACCGGGTTGACATATGACGTACCGTCACTACCTTTCTTGCAGCAAGGAGGAGGGAAAATTATGATGTACATACCATCAAATTTTACCCCCTCTCCACCTTGACACTAGTGTTAATAATATAATGATAAAATAATATTAATTTTTCCATATTCACCCTTTGATTAGCTCTGAGAGCTTTCCGCCTGTTTCTTCATCAAATTTCCTGCCAGTGTTTGAGAACTTCATCTCGCCTTCCTTGCATCCTTCGAAAACTCCGAGGACTAGACCTTTCTGTAACATCAACATACAAAATGGTAAAAAAATTGTTTAGTAGGTGTTTGAACAAGGTTTGTACCCTGCTGATATTAAAATTGATGCAATCCGAGCACTGGAGGTGACAATACACTGTTGGTATGGTGTATGGATCCAGTTATGTTTGTTGAAGGCGATGGAAAATCCAAGATTTGTGGCTGATTTTAAACTAAAGAGGCTAGAAAACCTCTAGCTTGTCTGGTTTTCTAGTCTATCCGAAAAATAAATACGTTTCAATATGGCTTGTACAAAAATGTAATAAAATATTCGAAATTGGATTATTGGATGCGGTTTGAGTGATACACGTTCTCCCCTAACCTCTAATGCTAGTTTAAAATTTTTAAACTTGTACCAAAAGTGATCTTTGGTGATTTTTACATACATTTTTAAGAGCCCAAATATGCTAAAAACGCCATTCTAACTACCCCATTTTTGAACAATTTTCCGGGGGAAGGCCCCCGGACCCCCCTTTGTTTTCCATACCCCCCAATCGTTGTTCCATTTTAAAAACCATTTGGAATTTCCATTTTAGAAATCACGTTCTTCATGGTTCCATTTCAAAAGCCATGTTCTTGTTCCATTTTAAACTCCCAATTTTTAAAAAAATTTCAGCCCCCTGTTGAATTGAAAATCCTGGGTGCGCCCCTGCTCTACTTCAAACACAGAGTGCATAACCAAGAGAGGGCAGCAGTTAGTACCTACTTCCATACCGACCTGGCTTAATCTATCCATTTCGCTCCCAACATGAAGAAATCCAAGTAATATTTCAGGAAACTGAGTAATTTGAATGAAACAGTCGTGGGTAGAGGCAAGACCTAGCTTCTGTAAAAACGCAGATGTCTGTGTTCAACCGGTTTTGGTGTGGCCTCAGGGGGATGTCCCATGGGTTGGAGGCTGGGGCCCTAATACCTCAACTGCCAGGGGCCTGACTATCAACGTCCCTTCGGCCAATGAATTAATACTTATAATTAGTTGAACAGCTGACCCTAGACCAAAGCGCAATCATAACACACAGAACTTGTTGCTCTTCAATCGTTGTTTGTGAAATCCTAAAGCTAGGTACTTTGTCATAATAGATTATCAGGTACCTACCTCACCGAACTATCTAAATAAATAAACTACTGATGTCCAAGCTCAGTGAACTTGGTCGGTCAAAATACAATATTAGGTATAATTTCACTGCAAGTATATTACCTGAGTGATTCATCTATTATTGCTATCAAACGACTAAGCACGTTATTCATCGGTAAAAATAAACAAATACCTCAATTCACATGACCGGGAATAAACGGGAACTCCGGTTTAGGTCATTAATTGATAAAGAAATGTATTTTAGCGAACCTTTTCAGTTCCTTCGGCACACGGGTCCACCTCTGTACTCCACCACCTCCTTTGCCACAGGGGCCGCGACAACCTGAGCAGTGACCTTCTTGTCATGATCCCATAAATTTGGACTTGTGTCTCTACTACTGCCAAACTTCAAATTTAGTGTCCCGTAAAATTTTGCCAATGAAAATAAAATTTAAACAAAGTGTTGAGTTGGTTTTTTCTTGTGTGCTAAGAACGTGAGACAGGTGTTCAATCACATATTTATTTCCATTTTTCAGGGTTTTCATCAACTGGAGTTTTTTTTGTATACAAATTTGATGGAAGGCGTTGTCAAATCGTAGGTTCTAAAGGTGTGTAGTTATGGATGAAAACCGGAAGGCCATGAAAATATCCATGAAGACAATGATGAAGAAGAAGAACCCGGCTGCTTGTACACATGTACACCCACCGTTGAGTATCGGATAGCAGGAATTTCAGTAGGCATTTATTATAATAATATACTTATGAATAGGTATGCCATATTATGGTATATTCGGAATCAGCGTGAAATATCCTATAAGAATCACCCACCAAATCGGTTAAAATTATTCTTTGAAAGTTCGCTCATAAACTCATGCTGCATGAATGGGAACTTTTGTTTCATTAAAGAACGAACCAACCCAAAATATTGGTTAGGTACGTAGGAACCTAATTTTTTATGCCTACTGAAATTCCTGCTATCCTATATTATAATATATTATATTATATAATTATGTTCCTATGTTTAAGATGGTAATTTTCCACCAAAAACCTCCAAAAACCAGTTTTTCAAAGCGATTTTTGACTATAAATTTTCAAAATTTGACCCCTTGGAGTACTCCAAAAATTCTGGCCAACGAACTCATCCTTTTTTTATGATATTTCAAATTTTTTGTGTGGACATTTTGAAATTTCTTTGGCTTTTCGTAGTTACGTCAAGAGGGAAGGCGAAATCAAGGAGGGCTCGAGTCAGGTGGTCTATTTAACATGGTCTATTTTTTATTTATTTTTTTTCTAATTTTATCATGGATAGTCAGGAGAGGAATGGGAGGTATTGATAGCTTAATCGGCAGCATCTACCTGTGATAAATAAAAATGTTGGCAGGTGTATGCAGTTGATCATGTAACTTCATGTAACTTTGTGATCATGAATACTAGAATACTAGTATGAATACTATACTTGCATAGAATACTATGCAATTGGCAACTGATTGCCTAACAACACGGGCATAGCCTATCGTTAGGCAGAATCAATTAAATGTTTAGCGCCTAAGTACCATTGTATTTGTTACTCATTTGTCTTGTGTCATTGTAAAATCTTTGTGAATAAACTTTATTCTATTCTATTCTATTCTATTGTTGCTCAACATTCAATCAGAGCTCAATCCAGGCATCCAGAATTATTGCACTACTTGGTACAATCGTGATAAGAGTAGGATAGGAGTGTAGAAGGCGAGAGGGCCTATTGTGTCTTTGAAAGATCTAGCTGCATGGAAAATGGTGGCGCCTTGGGCTTCTGCCAGGTATGAGTAACAAATCATGAGAGGAACTCTTGGAAAAGAGACATACCTAATACGAAAATGCTGCACTCCAATTTTATCAGTGGTCACGTCTCAAATCTATCCACATATTCCAGATTTTTTTAATCGATAGTGAGAGTGCCCCACCACCTTGAATTATTCAAATAGGGATTTGAATACCATTTGTCGACTATTTTGAACCACTGGCTCCAATACATTGACATTAGGTCCATTTTATGATGATCCTCTGACAATCTTCAAGAAAAACCTCACAAAGTTTTTAATTGAATGTGAATTTTATACCATCAATAACGATTTTATATACAAACAAAAACGCTAGTTGTTATACGCTAGTTATTTATTTGATGCTTGCTCTACTTTGTTTTATACCTCATGAGTGCAATGGAAATCATCATGTCGACAGTCATGATGCAAAAGCATGTAAGAACAATTTTTTTGGAAGGTTTTAAGCTTTATTGGTTATATGGCCTTGCGCACACGCTAGTAAGAACAAAATCAAACTACAACGCTCCATTCCTTCTCCATGCCGGTTTGTGATAACCTGTAAGTTAGAAACCTCTCCACCACAGAGCAAAACCCTGGAAGTTGCTGCGACACAAATGAGAAGGGCAATAAAACGGTTGATAAAATACAGGATTTTACACCCACATGGCGTTATCGTTTTTATTCTCAACTTACAGGATTTTGCCTCAGTCTCCTGGAAACTTTCAGGTTTTGAACTTACTGGGTTTTGCAACGCAGCTGTCGATATATGGGAGGCATGTAGCTGTAGCGTTGCTCTTGCTGATTGGCTCCTTGGGAATTGTGCAAGGCATCATGAGTACCTGCATTGTGACATTTCTCATGAGTTCTCGACCCCCCCCCCCCCCCCCCCCCCCCTGCACTCCCTCAATCCTTATCTTATCTTGATGCTTAATAAGTAAAACAAGCTACACCACTATGTTTTCTTGGTATTGTATTTCAAAGGCATGAGCATGGTTTCCTCCGTCTGGTAGACAATACTGGCTCTTTGAATTGTAATGCTGCCTTTGTAGTTTCTGCTCCAGTTTTACTAATCGAATCCTGGTATTCTGATCTTTGGCTGAATTGAACTTCTTCTTGAGGCTCTGAAACCGAATTTCTTAAATCAGCTAGAGCAAACTTCAGATATAGGTACCTACCTACTTCCATAGAAGAATTCCACGTCAATATCAGTGGAACAAACTTAGAAAATAAATACCTAAGCCAACAATGTTGAACCTTCTGTAAAATGACGCAAACCCCACAGCATACGGCTCGCACGTGACCCTAACTGTACCAACCTACCTACTTAACCCTTTTTGGGGCAATGAGCCTCTGAAGGCTCATTTCCCTTTTTTGGAGCTGTGACGCGTATTGTACGATATTTTTTGTTCTCGTTTTTTCTAATCGTGAGTGGCAACATTGTTCTTCAAGGTAGAACCGCAAAATAAACTTCCAATGAAGGTTAGGCTTCGTGAGCAAGCAAATTGTGAGGGAACCTCGTGTCAGCTGCCTGTCTATGGAAACACCATCTTCCAAGTAAGTTATCATAATTTTTTTATTCTAATGGTTCTAACTTTTTTATTTAGCTCATAAATGTCTTCTAGAAGCCGGATAGATATAAGAAAACGAGATGGGATGATCTGAAGCAGAAATATGAAGTAAAACGTGAATGAGCCTTCAGAGGCTCATTCATAAAAATGCATAATTTGGCATCATAAACTGCCGAAATATTTTTTTTCTTATTTTTACCGTCTTCTCTGATATATATTGGTCATTTAAAAAAAATATTTGAACAATTTCAGACCATTAAATTTTTCTGCCCCAATAAGGGTTAAGAAATAAATTGGTAAGGTAATTTCTACCTTTATGGAAAGTGACTTTTCTAGGTGCTCCAGCTTCTTCAACTTTGATGGCGATGTTCCTGAACTTAGTTGGATCCTGGTAGCTGAGATTGTCCAGACCAGTCTTCAGCATTGCTACAGGTGTGACAACAGGGTCGTCATGGTCAGCCATCATTGGACGGTAAGCCACAACAGGAAAATCTGAAACAGCGATGATGAGGTGTTCAACAAGAGTAGGTATACGAGTAGGTTGAGCTGGAAGGGGATTCATCTGCTGCTTTGAAGGGGTGGAGCCTAGTTCTTTTGTTTCAACTTACTCTTTTTGTTGAAATTCAATTGATACAGCGATGCAACCACATCTTCAGAATCAGTGCAAGGATGTTCGATAATTTCTTTTTCCAGTACAGCTCTCTGGAACAATCCGTAATAGATTTTCAGATAACTCAGCTCAACAGAACTATTTCGCAGAGACTAACTGTACGCAGAATTCTATTAGGCTAATGAGGGGCTACTCTACTGGCAGCTTTCGCTAAACACTTTAATTCTACCTATCTGTCTCGGGAAAGCAATCTTCCATCCACTACCAGACTTTATGTTTAGCCGGACAACTCAGTGAGGATGGCAACACTGGAACTGGCCATCCAATCACAGCATGACGCATCTCTATTATTCTGTGTCTTCCATCTTCCGCCTACCTACTGAGCTGTTCCTTTTATATCGAAGTAATGGTGTTATTCAGTACTCCATTATTGTGCATTGTCTACGATCAATCCGGAGATATGACAATAACTATACAGCCCGATAATCTGAACTCACCTGCGCGGCAACAGCAACCATCGCCTCCCTGAAGGCGTCTTCCTTCATCTTCAGGTGACGGGCTCTGGCGAAGTGTGGCGACCAGGAGTGGCGGTCACATTGACATGGCTCCAACTGGATAAGGTTCCTCTTGCCATTCTCGGGCGGAGGGGGCGCCGGACAGTCTGGAGGCTCCCTGGGTCTGTGAAGTACGATTGAACAACACCAGGCATCGCCGTTATCAATGATCATGTATAACAAAATACGCCAATCGTCCCGGATTTTCAAATGTAAGGTAGGTAGGTAGCTACCAGTGTTGGGCAAACGCCATTTTCAAATAGGTATACTTTTGTTTTTAATTGTTAACACGTTCACTGCGTCTTGATGGACAGATATTCAAAAACAGGGAGCGACCGACGAATTTTTGTCAATGGGAGAGCTAATCGAGCAATCTAAAATCGATTCTCACTGTTCGATAGTGTATGAAAGAAGAGGTACCTCTCATTATAACATCAGGTTGATCAAAAATTATAACCGATCATTGAAGTCGAAATTTCGACTTTTGTGAATAAATCGATTTTTCCTTTCAGGCCAGTGAGAATTTTGGGTTTTTGGAGACCCAATGAATGTGTTAATGAGGCTCCAACTACTCCATTTCCCACGTTCTACCATGCTGTTGGAACTGCCTGAGTCTCTAGAATGCAATGGAACGAACGGGAATCAATTAAACTTGTAATTAAAGCAGTGGTGGCTGGTGGGGGCAGGCTACATTTTCAGAAAATATTCGGATATTAACTTTGTAGGCTTTTTTCGAAAATTGAAAATAACAGTGGCCATGTATTCAACTAAGTATAACTTACTCAAATTCTCTCGGGTCCCATCAATACCTACTCAAAATTACACATCATAACTGCTACACCACCACTACTGCAACCTGTTAGGATAGCCAAACAACCACTGTTCTCAAAAACGAGGAAATTATTTATTAATCTAGATTATTACAAGAAAGAGAATTTATTCACTTTTACATGTAGACCTCAAGGCCCCTCTTGTTATGTAAGGAAATGTTAACAAACATTATTGTGGCACAACGCAACTAGATGTAAAGATTTGTAAAAAAAAAAAAAACACACAATTTAAGGATTTGTATTTTTTTGAATTTTATTTTAGGATTTAAAAAAAATGAAAAAATTACATAGGTACCTGCTTATATAACATAAATAATTAATTTGAAGTATGTTGATCGTAGAGTATCAAAGTAGTGATTATTATTAAGTTGATTATTACCTATCAAAATGACTTGTCAAAATTATGAATTTTGATACTGTGGATCCAAAGATCCAAATTATTTCACATATTATTTCCAAATCATTTTACGGAGTTTGACGGATTGCAATCACATACCTATGAGTGAATAGCTACTCTTTACGCGGATGGTGTTGCATTTTGCTGAATAAACTGGAACTAATGGAATTAATTGTTGGAAAAAACTAATGTTTTGTTTTACAAAAATCTACTGAGCACACCAACCCCATTTTGGTCTGGTGACCCTATGCATTCCTATGATGCAAGCCTACCCACCAATAACCTGAAGAGCCGCCACTGAATTACTAGTGATTAAATTAATTCACAGGAATAATGTATTTCTTGAATTTATGGTTAGAGCCACAATGACAACGAAGAACTGAAAATCTGAAAAATCGCATTTGCCCAACACTGCTGGGTACCTCCTTCCTACATTGTTATTCATAAAAACCTACCTTCATTGTTTATTTGGGAATTTTGTGGTGCTCCATGACTATTGATGACAGTGTTGATGTTTCGGGTTTTTTCCCTTTTGTTAATTAATTTTCTCTTGTCTCGCTTTGACATTTATTTCAAACAATACCTTATAATTTGTACGGTTTTTTTCTTTGTGGCTGAAAGTTTTCTTTAATTTATTTTTCTGTTGTAAAAAAAGGGACAAGTGTGTCTCGTTAATGTTATATAAATAAATAAATGGGTTGAATTTGAATAATATATGTTCGCGTGAAGGTAGATACCAAACGGATTTCGCACCAATTTGTCAGCCCTTTTTGGACCAACCTTGTACCTATTTCATGGGGTTTTACCAAGACTTGAAAACTCAAAATTAGAACTTTTAGCAAATTTTCGAAGAAAATTACGCTATTGCAATGGCTTCAAAATTTTTGTAATGAAAATTTTCTTAATTGAAATCCGTTTCATACCATTCTAAAACGATTCCTGAGATTTAACATTTTTTAATATTATGTATATATATATATATGCCAGTCACTCCAGACGATATCTGCCCGAGGGATCGAGATAAAAATTTAAAATGTCAATGATATCAAAAGAAAGGTCAAGTTCGTTGGCCAGAATATTCGGAGTACTCCAAGGGGTCAAATTTGAAAATTTAGTTTCAAAAATCGCTAAAAAACGTATTTTTTGAGGTTTTTGTTGTGAATTACCATCTTAAACATAGGAACATTTGGTATTTCCGGAATCAGCGTGAAATTTCCTATAAGAATCACCCACCAAATCGGTTAAAATTATTCTTTGAAAATTCGTTCACTAACTCATGCTGCATGAATGGAACTTTTCCTCTTAACCCCAAAACGTCTTTCTGTCTACATTTCAATTCAGTCATTCTTCCGAATATTTTAAATACCTCCTAAACACGTACTTGAATATTATTGGAGCGATGTAAGGCCATATGAAATCGCCTTTGTAGACTGTCATGAAGGGGTTGTCCATTGTGGTGATGATGTAGGTAAGTCTCTTGAAATTCGTTCGAGGATTTCAAATTTTGTTGAGATGATTACGGTGCAATGAGAAAAGGCGTCAAGGCAATCATGAACACAGATGATGTTGCAATGACTAGAGTGGGTCATAGACCTCTAAAAATTAGTAGGTAGGTAGGTACCTACTAGACAATACATAATAAAGATTCACTTTTTTTTTGCAGATTTTTGGTACGTAACATAGGAAGGAGGAATTTCAGATCCAACATAACATTTAAGTATACAAACTTAATAAATATATATATTTACATATGCACACACACACACACATACATATTATATTACATACCTATAAATTATTTTTATTTTGTATTTTTGACCATATACCTATATTTTTATATTATACAGGGTTTATCGCGAGTTATGCACGACCGAGTTTTCTTTCTCTACTCTCTCTACTTAAAAATGTTTCACAAGGCGCCACAACGGCGCGCTAACTTTGTTTTTTTTAAATGGGAACTCCCTTTTTTATTGCACGTTCGGCCTCAACGCAAAATTTCATGAAGAAATGGCCCTTTTCACTCGAAAATTTGAGTGCGCAAAAACGTGCACAATTTCTTAAGCCCCAAATGTGCGCTAAAAGCAAGAAGTCGAGGATTTTGGGTGTAGTAAACTATCAAGCATGATCCATGATTTTAATGTATTTTCTCACGCGGAATAACTTGGTGAATTATTGTTTTTGCTGTCAAAAAATTGAGCAACCTAGAATTTCGTTATTCCTGTTTTGTCGATTTGAAAGTTTGAGGCTTGAATCGAAAAATCAACAATACTTACCACATTATTTTGCGTGAAAAAACGCATTAAAATCACGTATTGTAGGTTAATATAGTGTTAAGAACGAATACAGGGAAATGAAAAAAATCATAGCAGGAAGCTGTGCTGAATGAGAACAACTAGGTAATTTTGACATCAACCTTATTTTATTAATAAATTAACGATATTAGAAAAACCAAGGAGGACAGGCAAAAAAATATGTGTCAGAAGTGGGATTCGAACCCACGCCCTCAGAGAGGACCAGAAGGCTCAGCTATTCGAATGAATCGAACAAGGTTACCCTTGAGTCTGGCGCCTTAGACCGCTCGGCCATCCTGACAACTGACTGTTCATGTGGTGTAGGGCGTATATTGCCTCTTGCGCAATCAATAATGTCAAACATCGATAAGGTAATGAAGAACAGCTTACAAGAAACTTGGTCTTGGTAACTGAAGGGTTTTCAACATCTTCCTTCCGGTAGTTATATTGTATGTTTTCTCACAGATGAGTGTTGTCCTCTTCCGACCCAGATCGAAAACAATAGGACGAGACTCACTATTGAGGGGAGTTCTAAAAACTGATACCGCCATTCGATTCAGCGTGAAAAAATACCCCGAAAATCATTAAATTGCATCAGGTAGTGGGGAATTATCCATCAATTTTTATTCCTAAAAGATAATGGCTCAGAAGAAACAGTAATGAAGTCATAAGACGAAAATAGTGTGCTTACCTACTTATCTGTAATTTTAGAAAATTTGTTGAATAATTAGCGAATTCGAAGAAAATGAAGCTATTGCAATGGCTTCAAAATTTTAATAATGCAAATTTTTGAAAATTTTCTTAATGTAAATCCGTTTCAGACCATTCTATTACCATTCATTTCAAGTGACGTAAAAAAGGGTGTTGTCTGTCATTGGCCAAACCCGTCCAATATGACAACCTAACAAAACGCAACACAAAGCCCAACATTGTTCAGCTCTTGATTAATGAGAATAGAATTTACTTAATTAATGAATTGATTGAATTAATTGTTAATAATTATTCCTATTCTCACTGCTCCCGAAGCGACCTCAGGGCATTCTTTATTTTATTCAGTTTTTTTTTAGTCTGACATAGGAAAGAGTTTCTTCTCAAGAGCCTCCGGAATTCCGATTGTTATTCAAACAGCTTAGATTTAATTCCAAGTTTTCTCCACATCAGAACACAGATAAACTCCAAATAACAATACAAACACAAAGGGAGAAAAAATTTGATTGTCTCATACACGATAATTCCCCATTTACACACTAAGCAACACAATTCAAATAATAGGTTAATTTTTCATGAAATTACAAGTAGGATCTGAATTTGCAATAGAAAATGGGAGTTCCTACTTGGAAAAACTAAGTTAGTGCGCAAAATTGCCATATTTGGATTTAACGCAAAAAAAAGGGGAGTTACGATTTGCATATTTTTCTAAAGAACATACTAAGGGAGTTAGGTGGGGGTGAAATATTCCTGAACTTTTCATAAGGGTACCTAGCTAATGTTCTCGACAGTCTCAAAATTTAATATAGGCACACACAAATTAAAACTTCCAGTCATGAGCAAATTTTCTAAGAACCATCCCAATTTTGCGCTTATTTAGAATATTACATATTATTAAAATCGATTCACAAACATCATTTCCCAAGACAAATTGAGCTATAGCCATGGCTTCAAAATGTTATTAATGGAAATTTTCGCCATAATCCGTTTCAGACCATTCGAAAGGATTCTTAAAATTCAACACTACAAATATGTAGTATACAAGTATGTAGGTATTCAACTCGAACATTTTCTGTCTGTTCCAACTGGTTTGTGGGCAACTTGCACTAGGCAGGTAGTGATAAATAGGATCCTGTTCCAACCGCCGAGTTGCACTCAACTTCAGCTACCCACCGGGTTTGTTGAAACTAAAATGTTGTCGAATTTAGATCAACCCGAAGATCGAAATCAACTTTGAGAATATACAAACTGTATATTATTCGAACCGTACCTTTTAGTTGGAACAAAGCTTTGGTACCAAATAGCAATTTTTTTTCAAGTCAAAATTATACCACTCTCCCCCAATTTTCATGAAAAATGTATCCATTATGCAGCTGATAAGAGGCAAAACAAATAATAGGATGAGGTTATTTTTCTGAATACAAATGTAAATACATTCAACTTTACAAAACAATTATTTGTTTTCCATCTCCAATCAAGTACCTACCTATTCAATGTTATTGTGCATTCATTATTTTTCAACGTTCTAATTTAAATAGGTACCTACGTCCATACATTCGTGTAGACAACATCTTTAGTAAAATGACACTTTAATAACAATTCCGTATCAAGTACCTATTTGGTATAACTATCTACTTGGGAAAGTAAATTTCCAAAATTTTTTCCTCTTCTCCACACAATCTACCATTATATTGTTATAAGAATACTCTGATGACTACTATATCGTCAAATAAGATCATAAGTATAGTTATTATGAATTAACGGAAAGACACAGGAATCAGAAACTAAAAAGTCGAACTTTAATAAAAGTTTATATTTAAAATCATATACAAAAGATTACGCAGGGTCTTCAGCTTTGGTAGCTCTTGTGTATATAACTTGTGAGTGGTGCTTAACAACTTGTTTGATCATCCCTGGAAAATAAAAATAACAAATTAGAGCAATCAAGAGACGGAATCAAGATAATAAGGCGAACAGACAATCAACAAAGAGGTAGGTTTGGATGAAATAGGTGAATCGCTGTATAATTATGGCACAAGACAATAATATGTAAATCCTTGAAAGTAATACTGGATACGGATACCATCTCATAATGATAGACAGTTCTCAGTTCTTGCAGGTAAACGAGAAGCGAGTCGGGTTACGAGTAGGGAGTTCAACCAATAGAAATCAGTTAGTGCGCATGTGCTTGTATCTCGTTACGAGTAGAGTCATCGCGCAGCACGAATAGAACTGGCCTATTTGTCAACGAATGGATTTCCGAAAAGGAAGGTAACCTTCTTTGATGGTAACCATACTGGCACCATGGATTGAATAGAAAAATTGCTTTATTTACGATAGTAGGTACAACACCAGTGTACAACATAAGAATTAGTAGGAAAGGAAAGGAAAAAGGATCTTTCATAACTACCTACTCCTACCCGTTTTCTCAACAACCCAACCTAACCCAATAGTGGTGCTCCTGAATGGCCAAAAATTGGTTCCAAACAGTTTATTATGGTAAGACAGCAATGCTGTGGCACCTGGTAATTTATACAGCTCTCAGGAATGCTCACAACATCGGGTATTCCAAGCCAGCGGTGGTCCCTGCCGATTCTATCGAAGCTGGAGGTAGGTTAGCCTTCCATAATCAGGTCTGTTTTCATGCCATTCACCAAATAGGCCCCATATTTATATTCATTTTCGAGTATCGAGCCACCATAAGAGAAAATTCTAAACAACAAGAACTTCAAAACCACTACTTGAAATCCACAAATTCCATCCAATTCGCACGTTAACGTTATTGAACCTCTCTTATGTCGACTCGTGTCCCAACTCACTCACCCCTACACCCAGGGGTTAGCATCCGCTCATGCTCTCCCTAGTAACATCCTATTCAGAATCCCGACTCGCTTCTAGTTTACCTGCAGGAACTGTCTGACGAAAGGAGATGGGAAGAGGAATGAGATTCGAATAAGAATAAACAGATAATGCCGAGAATTCAAGTAAGAATGAACAGACAATAATATTAATACAATGAACATTTTATTTACTTATCTGTCAAAATTCAAATGAGAAAAATATGAACTTTCAACGAAAAGAAAAAACTTCCAGTGAATCTCGTGGTTTTTTCTACAATTCGTGGTTGACAATTCAGCTTGAAGTACCTATTCAGGAGGTAGGAAATCGATAAAGCAATAAGGATTCATGGAAAAGGAGCATCGTTGAGTGAAATCATGATGTGACGACCACGTTTCCAAAAATGTCAAATCGTGTTCCATGGATGTTGACCTCCAAAATAACAATTCCACTTCTCTTTTACGTTTCAAAAACATTTCGGACAATTTTGGTTCAATGTCGGTCTATGGTCAATCCCTTGGCCCAGGTAAACTGTACAATCGGTGGAACATCTACGTCGATGTTATCAGAACATCGATGGTTACATAATTATATTATCGAGGCATCGATGTTTCAAGTTTTTCTTTAACAACAGCAAATATACCTATTTCTATAACCGATAATCTACTTCGCTGAAAAAGAACCGGTGAAGAATGCTTTTTAGGGATAATGATTGTACTACAAACGGATGGTTTCGATAAAGAAATAGCAATCGATTACCGTCGCGAGTATTGTTGCTGTTGCATATTTCTGGTATAGTGGCACATAGCTACCTACATTTCGGATTGCATGTGGATGTTATACTGATAGGTTTTTAAACAGGCAATTTTAGAAGGATGACTCCCAAGGGCCGATTTAACCAAAGTTTACTGAAAGTGCTCCTAAAAGTTAGTGAGGAGAAGGTTGAGCGCAAAGAGAGTGGAGTTTTTTTTTAAAGCAATATAGCAGTGTATTCAATTTACAGGGATTTTCTTGATAGTATGCCAATTTTCACACTATTTTCTAAAAACATGGATGTTCCAGTGTCGATGGCGACTTCGATGTCAACATAGAAAGTTTTCTTTCGATGTTCCATCCCTAAACTGTACGAAATTATGGTCCGATTTCTTTCAAATTTGGAGGCCAGTTGGGGGCTAGCTCCGAGATGATCGGCCACGAATTTCATCGCGTTTAGATCAGTAGGAGTCGCGGCGCAAGCGGGAAATCAAAAAAGTCTAAATGGTGAGGGAAGAAATTCTCAATCGTGTTGATATTTTTGTCAGATTAGAAAAATCACAACACGATCGTGAATATAATTACCAATTTCATAATAATAATGAAGTATGAGCAATAACGCCCATGCTACCGGTTGTTGCCCAAAAAGCTACTTTTCCCCATTTTCTTCAAACGTGTAAGCACAGAGGAAGATTTAAAAATGTAGTAAACCAATTAGGTATTTTTTTAATTAAATCATCTTATATTTTATGGTAATAGACAATTCATTATCGATTAACTTCGGCTAATTTTTGAGGTTTTTTGTAAATTTGATCACTTTGTTGATGTTTGAAAAAAAAGTAAATAAATAAAAGTATATTCCTTCACATTTCAGCTTCAGCTTCCCGATAAACTATGGAAAATGAAAATTCTCCCCTCCTCGACCTAGATTTAGAAATTTGAAAGGTGGCCGGAGCATTACAAAAATATCAAGGTAATGAGTTACTGAATTTCTGAGTTACGTTATATTCAACACAAAAGAGAAAATTGCTTCCTGCACGAAAAAATAGAAAACAAGCCGGTTTATGATCTTGATTTCGAGTTACAAAATTTGGTTCCTAGTATGTCTGTCTGTCGGTCTATGTGTATCCTCGAATTCTTGCCAATCGCCTATCAAATTCCAGTTTTGATGGCCAGAATCCTCAGCGCATGCGCAAAACCCTCCAAACATCAATTTCTCGCCTTATGAGTAATGGCCAGATTTTGATAAAACTTTGAAGGTAGTTGGGAACCGAATCTTTAGGTTAGGTGGGTCCCCTATGAATTTGTACTTAGAGCAAAAACGTCAATGACGATCCGATTGATTTACAAACTGCTGACAATAATATAAACACGAGGTGAACTTCTTTTTCAAGTCATTGAATACGAGGAAGCTATGAGTCACACATGACGACGATTATGAAACGAGGAGAATTGGATATGATTCTGAATAATATTTATGTTCCTATAGATTACTAAAATAGCTAATCAGCTCGCAAAATCTCAAAAAAAAACCTAGAACACGTTTTTTATAATCCGCCCACGCTTTTGTAGATGAAAAGTCGAAGGCCTATAATTTTACATCGAATGAGACCAACGCCAGCTCACCAACACAGTACCCACGATTTTACAAAGTTTTCCGTATTTTTCTGACCTTTTCCGCCGAAACGAAACTATGAAAAATCACTTAAAATCATGCCTGCTGTGTTGGTCTTTTCGAAGCAAAATTTGAATTTATTCAATTTTTTTTTTAAATAAATAAAAACAAACAAACAATTTTGGGAGGTTCGAACTGTCAAAAACGTGATTTTTCTAGGGTTTAGGGGTGTCTGTAATTGATTAACTATTTTTTGTAAAGGAATAGGGACATAATTATACATAACTATTATATTAGGTATATTCGGATCATCGCAAAATTTCCTTCAAGGATCGTTCATAACATTGTCACGTACAGAAAAAAAACATTTTGCCTAACTGTGCGACGGTTTTGTTTTTGGTAGCATGAGAGCTTAACATACATAACATGTTTGACTATTATAATGTATGTCTGTACATGTACCTACTAGAATATGAAACGTACCTTTGTTGAGGAGCTCGGTTAGCGCCCGCCTGGCGAGGGAGCCTCGGACCTTAAGCCTTTCACTGACGATGGATGGAGTGATGAGCTTGTAGGACAGGACTTCCTTCAGGAGTTTGTCATAAGTGGCAGCATCGAAGAGGACCTGGTTGTCGAGCTTGTCACGGACTTTTCCTTTCGACCACTTCTGCTCGAAACAAATAGAAACTGGTGAGAATACGAAAGAAACCAGAGCACGACAAAGTTATGAATTGAGAAGTTTCAAATAGTAGGTTATCATCAGATCATTGGGCGATTTAAGGGAACCCATTGGAGTCGAAAAACAATAGTACGGAGAACATATATAAGCTATGCAAAGCTGGAGTACGTGGAGTTAGTTCGCGGTAGCCTAAGGCATTTCTGTGTCCGTGTTTTTACTCTCCTGAGAACTTGGCAACTGGTCCCCACTGCAACTCGTCTACTCCTCCAGTGCACCACTTTCAACCCTTGGTTTGTAGCAACTGGTCTACCTGCACTCTTGCAACTCCCCTACAGCAACTGGTCTCCTCCCCCGGTAAGCTACTTTCAAACGAGGGATGGCCATCGATAGTATCGAAATATCTTTCTTAATCGGATATATCAAAAATTTCCAAAATTTTTGAGTCCAATGAAAAATCTGTGTTTTAGTGTTGTGGGTGAACTAGTAGAGCTTTCTACTAGTTCCATGGACGTTCTAACCCCCATGAGTAAATTTCAATGCCAGAGAATTGACATTACAGTTGGGCTTAGGTACCTATTTACATAGTTTTTTTTAGTTGTATGATTTTTTCAACCGATATTTTAGTAAATATCGATAATTTTGATCGATACTATCGGTTGCAAAAAGTATCGATACTGAGCTATACGATAAATATCGTCATCGATACCTTACTTCTGATACATTCAAATATCGAAATGTTGGCTACCAATGGCCATCCCTATTTCAAACCCTTGGTTTACTGGTCAACTGCACATCCCAACTACTCTACTGCAACTAGCCTACTGCTCGGGATGGGTTCCATCTACCTTCGATCCCTGTCATGTCAACTGCATACGACTCGTGAACGCATATTGAGCTTTCAAGGATTACGGAAAGCAATGTTGAATTATGCGGATCAAGTTTACAAGTTCACGAATGGAAGGTTATAAAAAAATGGCCTCCTGTCGGCATCTATCACAACAATGTAAACGTAACAAAGAACTACTTTCAATGCAGTTCGAAGTTTTATCCAAAACGGTTTGTGAGATTGTGATTAATCTTATGAGTATCTGTTTTTTACACAGAGGTAGGTACCACAAGCGATATCAATTACCAACCCCTCACCGCCAGTAAAAGTTGACGATTACCTATGTAGTTCGAACCATGTGCCTGCCTTCATTACCTACATTGTCATTCTCTAACAATATAGACCCTTTTGGATCTTCCTGGTCTCCTTGGTTCCGCAAGTACATTATGGGACAGTAGACCAGTGCAAGAGCTTCAACCAGTAGACCACTTGCAAAAGAAGTGCGGTTGCAACTGGTCTACTGAGAACCAATTGCAATGTAGGCCATTTGCAAAGGATGTGCTTTAGTCCAGTTTTGTGCTTTCAGTTTGGTTTTGGTCTACTCGGGGGTAGTAAGCCAGTTGCCATGGACGCACTCTCCTTCGTCCTTGTGAACCTAGTTACTGATAGTGAGAGTGGTACACAGCTCCCTCTCAAACCACATTGACAGGTAGGACCATAGTTACCTCCTTCTTCTATTCGAAGTAGGTATTTATATACAAGTCTGTGGATAAGACCGCCCATGGTTACAATCGCTGCTCGAAAGTGAATCGTTGCTACAGGGGCAGACCAAGCCTACTGAGAGGGTTCGGTATGGCGACTCGACTAGTAAGATGCCTTATCTTCATTTCATCACTGGATAAGATAACTATCCAGATATTCTACTCAGTTCAAATATCCGTTGCTGTGTGTTATACTACGTTCATTATGTTTGTCTTTCTAGAAGATGCAAGCGCCGCGAGTATCTAGGTCACCTGATGACCAAAGAAATCTGAGGCACCAGATCAGTAGGATCGCGATGCACAAGTGTCAGAGAGGGGGAAGCTCCCAGCTCAGTAAGCTGAAGGAGAACGGAGGGATTTTTCAGGAGAAATGCTCTAGATTTATTGAACGATAACTCCATTCACGATAGTCCATGAAACGAGGTCCATTTTATGATAAATGGCAAATTATCAAGATAACTGACAAGCTATGAGAGTCCATTCATCTTGATAGGGATCGAATCGAAAAGTGAGAAAAATAATCCCAAAATCAGACAGTGAACACTCCCACAAAACATGGGTTTTTGCTTTCACTCTATGGGGTAGATGTTATTTTTCAAGTCACTATAAATGAATATCATGTACCTTTTTCTTCAACGACCACTCAGAACATTCGAGCGATGCGGTGGGTAATATTTATGCAACACCTACATTTAAAAAGGGGGTTCCCATCAACAAATTAAGTGTCTACACATCTCTTATGGTGCCCACACCTTGGCTCATTGCCTTATTATGGATGTAGGTATTATT
This sequence comes from Lygus lineolaris, assembly GCA_030264115.1. NCBI lineage: Eukaryota > Metazoa > Arthropoda > Insecta > Hemiptera > Miridae > Lygus > Lygus lineolaris. The sequence continues at coordinate 10,251,823 of JAEMON010000012.1, forward strand.
AAAACTATAAACAGACAATAGGTAGATATTATTATCTACTAAAAATGGGAAGGTAATATTAAATTAATAGGCCTTAGGCCCTACCCAAGGTCTATTCCCACAAGCGACAAGGCAGGTGCAAATAGAATATGTTAGCTGCGCAGAAGGTCGACGAGAGAGAGAAATGTCACTATCAACGGTCAGCTATTTCATCCCAGTTAAATAAATTTAAAAAAATTACATTGAAATAAACTTTTATTACCTACCAATTCCATTAATTCTTTTTAAGCTTTTAAAGAATGCCAATAATACCTATTGGTTCGTTAAAGGAGACATAAACCAAAAAAATGATAGGTTGGTAGGTAGTACCTTCTTACCTAATAAATTCGTAATAAAATTAACTTGGGCAAACCTGAATGAAAAGGGGGAATAATTAATTATTTCACTACAATACACAACATATTACATGTGTCACGAAAATACCTAGTATGTACATGTACCTCCCTACTCCATGGATGGACAAAGAGCTTGCCCCGTCCCAATAAAAGGAAAGGTCGACGACAGTGTTTCTACTGCGCACGTAAAATATTCGAATAGCACCTGCAGCGCAGATGGTTGGAACATACCTACCTATACGCTATACCTAGGTGTATTATTGCAACCAGGTTAATTGTCTTGGGGAGTTGTTCATATCATTGACTTACTAACGTTCCAACTGAGTAGCTTTGTTGTACATATTTATTGTAACATAGGTGAGCTTCCTCTAAAGATTGATTGAAAATTCTCTAGGTGCCTCGAGTTTGTCGAGTCTGCTCAACGCTGAGAAACACCAACTTGGCGTATTGCCAAAATTATCCGATCAAAAGGTGAAAATTGGAAACTTTCATACGTGTACACAACTATCTGGGTAACATAAAAAACTGTCGTAACTCCGTCATAAAGGGGCATGTCAAGTAGGTATCTACATAATGTAGGGTTATATGGGTGAAAGAGGTTATGTTCACCACATGGAACCTTTCGAACTCGTAAATTTCGCAAAATTACTATCATCCCAACAATATTTCTTGAGGGTCTCATCATCTAGATGCCAACTATTAATCTAAACAGTCAAAATATGTTCAAATCATCGAATTATTTCTGAAAACGTGACAAAACCTCACCTTCTTTTTGGCCTTGCCACCGGATCCTCCTTCCTTCTTCTTGGGGTTTTTCGCCGGCTGCTTTGAAGCGCCTCCCTTCGCGTCCTTCTTTGGAGGCTGCAACGAGAAAACGAGATAGATAATTGACGGAAAAACTGTTGGAAAAGTAGGAATTTAACATAAATTAAACAACGAACGACCACTCACCATGATGCCTTTTCAATACAAGAACACGAGACAAGAGAGAAATCGAAGATGGCAGCGGCGAGGTTGCCAACCCTGACGACGCCTTCCGCAATAAAATCTTTAGACTCGTGTAAGAAAGTTGGTAGACGGGACAGAGAACTGCTTTTCATCCATTACAGCCATGGAAGTAGGGATTGATTAGAATAGAATATTCTAAAGAATCGAAATAGAATAAAACAGAATAGAATTCTATTTCCATTTCCAGGATTACAGCATTGCATCGGACGATTAAAAATCTGCAGACCTACCTCTGAAAATGTCGGGTGTTGGCCATCATGGTTTACAAAGAAAATGTCTAGGAATAGCACAATAATGTGGAAGATGGAAAAGTTAAAACCAACAACTAGGTGCCTGAAGCTCGGAAACTTATGTGAGTGCCGATTTTTTTAAATTAATTTCCTGTTATTTATTGAGGTTTTGAAGATGTATTTGGAAAAAAAAGTCTTGTTAGCAGTTAATGTGTTAGCATCTTTAGACTTGCAGTAGAATGAAGTATGTATGGAACTCAGCCAATCGGTGTTTGCGTTTCAGCCGGGCTTTTTTGAATGAGAATTTCCCTCGTGTTTCAAAAGTCGGAACGATAAGTACCTGCCTACGTAGTACCAACTACCGTGAATTTTACAGTAAAACAGGAAAAGGTGAGTAAGAAATTTATTTGGATTGCTTTGGGGAGATGGAGTGGAACAACCCAGGCTGCTCTTTGTGTATTTTGTGGTCCACGGAGTATACCACCTAAGTCAGGGTTTCCATAATGGGGGAATTTCCCTTTTTTTAGGGGAAAACAGCATTCCTAGGAGTAAAAAGGGAAAGTTTTTGAGAAGGGAGGAAATGGGAGTTATTCATAAGCTTTAATTTTTGGAGAAACAATTTCCTGAGCTTATTAAAAATTTTCCTGTGCTAATCAATAATATTGAGGACAATTATTATCAGGACAATCATATTATAATTAAATTGTGGACATTATGGTAGGTCGGTTCCAAAGACTCTAAATTAGGTCATTCTAGAGTCTTTAAGTAGGTTCTTTCCCCTTTCTCCTCTTTCGTTAGCAGCTATTCCCATCCTGAGTAAGGTATCAAAAGTTCCAGTCAAGCATGTAGTGAACGAAAGCTCATACCTCAGCAGTAAGGAGAGACAGACTTCGGTCTTCAGTGGCCGTGGTGGTTAGACGGTGACTCACAGTGGAATCCTTCAGATTTCGCTGTGACAGTAAGGTTCGAACCCCCTCGAAGTACCTTAATTTTTTAACTATTTCCCAAGACCACAACAAGAACAAGCAGCATGAGTTGATGAGCGAATTTTCAAAGAACCTTTTTAAACGATTTGGAGGATGATTCTCAAATAAGGAATTTCTCGCTGATTCCGAATATATAGGTACCATTATGTTTCTTAGGTTCCAATGGTAAATTACACCCAAAACTCAAAAAACACGTTTTTAAAAGCATTTTTGACCCTTAATATTCAAAATTTTACCCCGTAGAAGAGTACTACCTACCTACCGAAATTCTGGACAACGAACTCATCCTTTCTTATGATATTATTGACATTTCGATCCAATACCATACCAACAAATTTTGGTAGCATTGCAATAGCTTCATATTCTTCGAAAATTCGCTATAAGTCCTACCTATACCTCATCTTGGGGATAAACCCACTGCATAATATGCATGCATGAACAAGTTTAGGCCCTTACACTTACATAATTTTCGGGGAGGGGAATTATGAGGAAAAGTCTGATCAGAGAATACCTAGGGGAAACGGGGAATAATCTGTCATTATAATGTCTCGAGACTCAAGGTGTTTTCAATTGGCTGAACTGTACTTAGGCCTGCTATAGGTATAAATATGTTGATGTGGCTACTTATATGCCCCCGCCTCCTTTCTTACCACCTTAGCCTGTGCCAAGCCATACCTACTTGATATCATGGCAATCCCACTGGCTTATCTCCACTAACTAGGTAACTATTCACTAACAGTATTTCGTATTCATCTTACCCCCTCCACTAACAATTTTTTTTAAAGTTCGTTCCATGATATTCTTGCGGCCTCACCTTTTCAGTTCCCCAGAGCCGCCCTTGATCCTACACACTGAGATTGTTTTGATTTGCTTGGTTTTTATCTAGCTAGTACCTACCTAGTATTATCATTAATAGGTGCAGTGTGGTTGCTAAGGAAATTCATCAATAACAACACAACAACCATCGACCCGTTTCTCCCCATCACCCTTTCTGCCTCATAGTTCATTCAAACGCTTTATCGTTCGCATGAAAGAAACTTCTTTGTGCGCGTTTCGCCGCACTCCCCAAAGCGGATAGTCACTTTGAGTGGAGCAAGTTTTCACATTTATCATTTCCCATCAAAGAGCTTTCAGGTCGTTATATTGGCGTTTTCATTAATTCTGTCGAAATGTCAAGTTCGCCGGCGCAGACGAGCCTTCAAAGCGTCGGAGGTAGGATCTCTCATTCACGGCAACACAGCAACGAGTCTACAACTTCCAGGACTCCTGGTGAGAATTTGTCATAATGAGGGACCTACCTAATTTTCCAGTAATTTTTCAAAAGCTCCATACATCCATAAATAGGGGTGAAAAACGTACCAACAATCAAGCCGGATTTCTGTATTTTCGGGATGGAGTATTTTTTTTTAATTTACGAAATCCTTTCAAATAATTCTTAATTAATAATCAATAATTTGCCAGCAATTTTTCAAAAGTTCCATACATCCATAAGTAGGGTTGAAAAACTTAGCTACAATCAAGCCGGATTTTTTTATTTACGGGATCAAGTAATTTTTGTATTTACGAAATCCTTCCAGAAAATGACTGGAAAACCTAGAAAAACAACTGTTTTTTGAACTTCAAGAGCTTCCAGCCCATAAATAGGGGTAAATAATTGATGAAAAACAAAAAAAAAACCCTGCACTCCCGGATGCTTTTGCTTAAAGCCTATGGGTAAAATTCAAGAAACATGGAACATGCTTTAGCCGCCCTTTTTGTGACAGTTAGGTGGTGACAGTATCGTATCCCACAAGATACGGGGTAAGAAGGGGTTTAGAGGGAATAAAAGGGTTTAAACTGACTGACTGGGGGGCAAGTAGATACTTAAGTACTCTATTCACAACCACATCAAGTGGCACAGTCGGGTAGGACAACAGTCCTCCGACTCCCAAAAAGGCGCACACGACTGCAAATTTAATAATTCAGTGCTCTCTCCTTCCTGCTTACATCACAAAAAGCTTCTCAGGATCACATTTCTTAAAATCGCACTGTCTTCGGGTAACTAATACTGCAATGCAAAGGAGAAAAGCAGTTTTTGAAAAATCGAGGTTTTGCGTTCTGTAGGACCATAAAAATCTAAATTTGGGTCGAAAATATGAATGATCAGCTGGAGAGACTGATTTTCTCCTTTGCACGGCAGAACAGGGGTTGCCATGCCCTCAGTCTGGAGCCTTGGGGAGATGTTGTGAACGAAAGCTTATACCTACCTCAGCAGTAAGGAGAGACAAACAACTGGTCTTCGATGGCCGAGGTGGTTACGCGGTGACACACAGTGGAATGTCAATGAGGTTCGAACCCCCTCGAAGTACCTTAATTTTTCAACGATTTCCCGACCACAACAACAGTTAGATAGGTGGTGACATTTAGATGGTGACATTTACTACATGGTGGCAGTTGGGTGGTGACAGTTGGGTCGCATCCTTCGACACAATTCCGTAACGTTTTCGGGTAGTTAGCTAAAGGCTAAAGCATGTTCCATGCTAAAATGAATGAAAAAAAGAATTGAAAATTAGTTTTTGAATGGTATTCAAATACTTACCATGGGCCATCGTTGGTGAGGAGTATAGTTTCCTCAGTTATTGTAACAAGGACTAAGTTGGCACATATATTTGATAGGTTGCTGGCAGGTGAAAATAATAGTTTAGAAAACTATCAACACGATCGTGAATATCATTAGGTACCTACCTACACTAAATTAGTTTTATAATACCAATTTTAGGTGTAGTTACCTAATGATATTCACGATCGTGTTGATAGTTTTCTAAACAGACAAACTGCAACACGATTGAGAATTCGTTCCCCGATACGTTGACCTTTTTATTGCATTTTAGCAAGCACGGTGGCTCGTATAAATTGATTCTACCTTGATGAAATTCATAGGCAATCATCGTCGTGCCAGCCCCCAACTACCTTCCCGATTTGAGCGATACCTGTCCATCAAGAACTAAGAGGCCGTTGTTTTTCTCATCATCATAAATTTTGATTAATTACGAGCAGATGTGTTTGATTATTGGTTACAGAAAAAAGAATCAATAATTTCAAAGCGAATACGAAAATCACTGGGGTGTTGAGAGATCTGGAGGACGATATAGTAAACTCGACAGTTGCTCTGCACATGGGATCAGGTTGGCACAATGCATAAGACAGCTTAAATGCCACTAATATTAACTAAAGTGGAGTTGATATTCAATCAATAATCAGATATTATCTTATGAATTAATTGCCAATAATTTCAGATAATCACACGGCAGAAAAGACGTCACATCTGTCCGGAATTGAGAGTGTTTACGTGGAGCACAACGGCCGGTTCACAAAAGCACCGAAACAGATGTTGGGAGAATATCAGACCAAAGAGACCTATCTCAATGAGATTTCAAAGTAAATTGAGTTATTATGTTTTGTGACCCTTCCATGAATTGATCAAACGTACAGATATTTTCTATTAAAACTCTTATTTTGATTATCATATTCTTACCTTATAGGTACGTACTGGCAGGTAATAGGTAGGTTCCTACTAAAATCGTACACTTTTTTTCAAAGGTCTGAAACCTCTCCTCTGGATACGGCAATTTGGATGCAACAGACGTGGTCGAAAATTGCCAAACTTTGCTTAGGCTTCCTGGGTGGCTTATCACTTCTCGAACTAATCTTCGTAAGTGTTACAATGAACATTGTTACATAATGCTGGGGCTGAGAAGTCAAAACACTTTTTCCCCCTTTAAAATTGAAATTTGAACTCGCTTTTTGAGTTTCCTGGACAATCGGATTGTCTGTCAATTCATTGTTACGGGCAAAACTCCACTGTACCTCCCTATGAGTTGCACCAACTTGAATACCATTCGAATTCACATTATGGTAATTTTGTGATGTTTATTTCTAGGTAGTCCAGTTGATGCCTTCGAATCCAACTACGAGGGAGAAGTTTTTTGAAATTTACCCATTTATGGATAAGACGCTGAGTGGTCTCATGTTAATATTCCTCACTCTGAGCTTGGTTGTGCTTTTCGATTGGTAAGAATGATTCCTTGAGATGAGTTCCTTCAGCATCTCTTTTAACTAACACCTCCTTCTTTTTATGGAATATAAATATGGAAATTCCGGACAGAAGTAGGGATGATTTAATCTCGGTTGGCAAAATGCTGATCAAATAGGTATGTTTTTAGTCGTCTCAACCCTGAAAAATACCTCTCAGACGTGGCGGCCGAAAGCCATTATTGCCGAATGCAGTCAATCAAGAAACAGCAAAAATAACCTATATTAATATCATTTTGCAATGAGATCTGCAATTTTTCCTTACATACCTAGGTAATATAAATGAGCAAAAACCTAGGTAGGTGCCTCAATTTTCAATTAAATACAGTCGTAATCGACTACCTACCTGAACCTGATGTAGACGGCGTTGTCTCAGGGGATGAGGCTGTTACGGTCACGGGGTTAATAATAATAAATAATAGTATTAAATCTTTATTACACATAGTACAAAGTTAGTCCCACCTCGCGTGTAAATAAAAATAAATGAAAAATAACGAATTTATACATTACAACAAGAGTGTAAAACAAAACAAAAACATAAAATAAAAATAAAAATAAAATGTCATCTTTTTTTGGTGTAAAAATATATCCATTATGAATAGTCTTGTGACAGACGACGAAGGGAAATGAAGCAAATTAATAGTGGGGCTATATTTTATAAGACACATAACTATTAGCAAAACAGTTTCGAATTCAAAATCTAATGAATGAAATATTGGGATAGTGAACACAGATGGTATGGAGAGGAGATTGAGAGCGTCTAATACTTTATCAGAGTCCGGCAGGGTACACAGAGCAAGTAGGTAGATTGGTAATATAGCGTTATCTTTGGTAGGAAAGTCGAACTTTTGACCTCAAATTCGGGTTCAGCGCTCTCGAAAACCTACGTAGGTATGTCAATTTAAACATTCGGTCCGATTAAGCCAGAAAATAGCTGGAAACAGGCAAGTAACGTCAGAATTATTTGGACGCAGAAGATCGCTCCCCAGGCGGGAGGCGGGTCGGTGACGAATTCATTATCACTTTCAAGATCATTGAATACCTCTCATAGATCGTAGGATATCATCATAGAGTACGTCTCATAGAGACCCCTGGGTATCAATAGGATACCCCTCATAGAGGTGACCCTCTTAGGATACCCCTCATACGATATCATCATAGTTAATAAGGCTCTAACCACTCCATTTCTCATGAATCTAACTGATGTATCCAATGTATCCACCACCAGAGTATCTAAACTGCAATATAGAACAAACGAGAATCAATAAAACAAGTAATCAGGATGAATAAATACGCAAAAATCATCATATGTAATGTGTATTCAGGCCTCATAGATATGATACCGATTAACTACGAAGTGCTTCTTGAGAGTCGGTAGGGTTGATGAATTTCTAGATTTTCATGCTGACGTTTCGTTGTATTTGTACAACATCTTCGGAGCTATGAACAAGATAAACCACAAAAAATAGTTATGACCCCCTAACCTACTATACTCTTAAGTAAAAGGCTCAAGTATATTTATTTCAATTCCTATAGTTACGGGTTAACAGCGAATTTGTAATTTTTCTATGGTTCAGGATCGATCTGGGACATTTCCAAATGGTTCACGTCGGTGAGTCGTTGACGTTCAAGAAAATCGTTTTGATCATCGTCCTCTTATTTTCCGCGTTTGTGCTCCTCCTGTGCAACCGACCGATGGACGATTCCTTCTACCTTCACCAGCACAATCTCAGCAATTTCTCGTACGACCTCGTCAAATATGACGCTCAAGTGAGTTCCGCCCGTGAGGGTACCTCATTTTTGAGGAGTGTTTTTGATTTTCATAAATTTCGGTCAGAAGTTTGTGTAGGTATAGATTTTCCCAATCAAATTCAACGTTTCCCAATAAAGTTCATTATTTTCCTAATCAAATTCAACACTTTCCCAATCAATCGTTTTTGATTTGCATTGGAGAAATGTTGAATTTGGATGGAATTGGATGGAATTTTGTACCTATAATAGGTACCTAGGAGTTATGACCAGTGAATAAAATCTTCCAAACACAAGGGGTGACAAGACACTTCCAAAAGCAAGAGGTTTTCAAAGCAGGAACTTTTTGTAGAAAATCTGCTGTAAATTCGAAACTTCCTTCAAGTTTGGTAGATGAAGAATTCGAAAACAATTAAAATATCAGTCAGATAATTTTTAGGAATACCTATACTAAAGACACTATAATCACTAGTGTCTGAGTCATTCTAGAGCCTATAGCCTGTGCTTATGGACCGTCCAACGGATTTTTGTACGAGGTACCTTCTCCAATAATTAATGCGAATTTTCGCTGTGAATTTCAGAACCTCAAACACGTCTTAATCAATTGGGAGTTCCTCTGCGTGTGGAAGGACTGCCTGATCATCCTCGCGTGGATCCTTTTGATCCTTTCGAAAAACGAGGACCTGTTCCTTCTCCATCTGCTCGCCATGAAGAAATACGACTACCGCCCTGAGTCAGCACTCAAGTCGAACGGAATCGCCTGAATTCCAGCTCTGTTACTGGTTCTTAATTTTCAGCAAGGCTTACCTACAGTTTAATAGGATATCCTTACGGGTCTATATGGAATACCAAGCGAATTGGCACTTATTTGTAGTTTCATGGCTTCATTGAACCCGACACATAGGATTAACGGGTACGAATACAACCCTGCCTTTCCTGGTCACCCATATGAGTGCCAATTAAGGCCCTGAACCCAAATGTAGTGTTAAAAATCCTACATTCAAGGCACTTCCATGTGTACGAACTGAAGTTTAGTAATTATAGTCCTTAGTAAAATGGGCAATCAATTCACCACCATAACGTCTCACAACTATCTTGTTAATAGTTGATTTCCTAGTTTTCAATGCGTATTCTCAAGTTTCTACTTAATTAATAATTAATTAATTATACCTAATTATTATTTGGGCTCTGAACATTTTTATATTTTGGTATTTTCTACGGTAATAAACAAATTCAATATCACTTGGGGAGTTGAATAACCCTGTCGTCATTACTGAAGTAATAATATATCTTTTTAGCAAAAGAGATACTCCGATGCTCTGGAGTTTAACTCATTTGTTTAGTGAATAAGTCTCTGATGTGATGGGGATAAGTACTTTTCATTCAACTTTCAATCACTGATGAACCATTGAAAGTATATAATTCTTTCTCACCTGGAAAAAATTCATAAAAAAATAAAAGATGGGTAACAAATATTTATGAAAATATGACAGGAATTTTATTTTAACGAAAGGTGTTCTAAATGAGCGATGAATGTTCAGATAATGAGCCATAGGTGTAATAACAGAAGATGTGGGAAATGACGGGATGACCATATTTATTTCTTCTTCTTCAGGTTACCTAACAAATCAATAGGATAACCAATCGATTGCCTTTATTTTGAGCAACCAGTAGCCCTCAAGGTGGCCTCAGCTCGGTGATAGATGATCATATCTCAGTCAAATTTAGGCTAGTTCGAGTCCTTTAAGAATTTACTAACACTTTACAAATTTAAATTGCAGCTAGCTGAAGATCAAATATCTACCTACTGGGACTCGTTGTCCATGTGTCTATTTCTATTGCTATAACTTGAAATTAAAGTTAGCATAAAATGCTTAGAATAAATTAGTAGGTAGGTAACTGTACTAAAAAGCCCTCAAAATTACTAGTCCATTTACTTGCTGCTCCTTGAAATATTTTCATTCACTCCTACATCACGTGGTTGCGTTTAGCTGGTTTCAAGTCAACTTGATTCGATAAATTATACCAACCTAGTGATATCATGAAAGTAGTAGGTTTCCCAAAGCACACTTTATGTGACTACTGAGTTGGCGATTCCACTGGTGTTTTTTGATGCTAGTTGGTTTTAGAATTTATTGTATAAGTTAGTAAGTCTCTGAGAAAATGAACCCGAAAGGAGCCTTTAAGTTTGCGAGCCAAGCCATCCGCTCTATGAGGGGCGAGAATGACATTGTTTGCGAGGCCCCCACTGCCACCTGTGGCCCCCCTGGACACCCCTGTGAAACCTGCATGCACCTCAAGGTACGTTCTTTCCTCAGCTTAGTAAATAAATAAAAAATATTCCATCTTTAATTTTTTGTCTACCTACTTACCATAATAATTATAGCATTTCCGAATTGAGTTAAACTTTTTCCATTTAGGTTAAGTCCTTTTCCATTTAGGTTTAAACCTTTACCACTTAGGTTTAGACCTTTTCCATTTAGATTTAAACCTTTTCCATTTGGATTTAGACCTTTTTCATTTAGATTTAAACCTTTTCCATTTAAATCCAAATGGAAAAGGTTTAAATCCAAATGGAAAAGGTCTAAACCTAAATGGAAAAGGTTTAAATCTAAATGGAAAAGGTCTAAACCTAAGAGCAAGAGGTTTAAACCTAAATGGAAAAGGACTAAACCTAAATGGAAAAAGTTTAACTCAATTCGGAAATGCTATATATACATAATATAATATATTACCTATGTATATAAATATAATATTAAAAGTCAATATAATATTATTATATTTTTGACTTGGAAAGAAAGGTACCTACCTCTGCCATAGGGTCCAAAGTTTTATTTTGCTTGTCGGCCTTTTCTATTGAATTTCAGTTTGTGACTTCTTTGATGCGACCGCCGTCAATTCGTCCACTAGTCTCTAAAAAGGGGAAGTGGAGCACCGTCCTCGAGACCTAAATGCCTTGCCTCTCTTCTGATAGAGCCCTGGAGACGTAGGGATACTGCTGAACTGGAATTTGGTCTTCACCCAGCCCACTGCTGTGGGCTTCTCCCATTTTTCTGTCAATGTGTGGTTAGTCGGTTTTCAAATACCCTGAATTCTTTACACAGAACACCATTACAAGAGCAAATCAGAGTGAAGGGAGGGAGTTCTTCGGTTGCTTGGTCGTATTTTTGGGGTTTGGCACGTGTAGCATCTTTAGTGACAGCAGTCCTGTCTTGGGAAGCGTACGGGGATTGTCCCCGACAAATGGGATTGTCCAAATACGTCACTCGCTCTCTCACACCTTACAGCCTGAGTTCATGATGTCGGCTGTAAGGGCGAGTGTTCTGTTTTCTGCCTTACGCATGATTCGTTCAAGTCCAACCCTACACCCTACCCTATGCTAAACTTGCCAGTCTTGCACATTCGTTCCTTCCTGCAACGTCCAGTCCAATGACCAGACCTCCCCTTCTGCAGTTTAGAACATGCTAGTGTCCATTGCCTCTTCACTGATGCCCTCTCAGGACGATGACTGACTTCTCTCCTCCTGCTCATAACTTAGTGCGAGTGCATCCACAGACTGCGAGATAGATCGAAATTACCTGTCTACTGCCAATGATAGAATGTCAGCAATAGAGATAACTTCTACTGTCCGACGGATCGCTGAGGCCTTGATGGTAGAAGAGCAATGACTTCCCGGCTCCTTCTTCTCTCTCTTTCTTCGCGGCTCTCTCTTGTCTTTGTATATCTCTCACATTCTCCCAGTGCTCGATGCTGGTGATTGGGGTTCCTCTCTTCATGGCGTTCGTCAGGACTTCCATCGTTTAATTAATATTACGCTACAGTCTACAATATGTTTGTGACGGTTTATGTCTCGAACGGCTGCATTTACACGAGGTTTTGTGCAAAATGATGGATAAATTCCGCCTTGGTTTACAAAATCGCACCTTCCACATCCACAACGACCTCCTGATAGCTTTAGGTACCTACTGTACTTGAAAACCTGACCTCAACCTACTCGAATCTATAGTATTTATCAAACCATTTCATTGCATCCCGATCCTGATGACGGAATAATCTGACTCTGACACCCCACCTACCAAAATTGTGATTGTGCTGCAATCCAAACACTTCTAGCTAATCACGATAGAATATTTACTGTATATTTTTGGTTCTAACTCAACTCTAATGTTGCATTATTGAACAATACAGTTTTCTAAATGGAGAAATAAATAAAAATGTATACCACGGTAGAGATTACGTAGATGTAGACAACTGGCAAAACAATTATGCAAGCGTGTTGGTTAGGATTTGACCGATGTGGAGAGATGAGTTGCAGGAAGACATACCGAAGTATGTCAGGCTTCAGAGAACTATAAAACAAGGAAGGTAGGTAATCATAAAACAAGGAATTTCAATGTCCTAAGACTTAACTAGACCTCGTCTGCGGACGATTCTTCTTGCACATATTACATGCATGACGAAATTTTCAGGGATGTATTGGCGCGAGACAGTTTGCGGAGAAGGATTTGTGCCTCATCGCCCCTAGGAGCCTCGTTCGACCTGTCCGCTACAAACGATATTTCAACAGAGGTAAACTGTGTAATAATCGATTCAAAAAATACAATATTGTTATCAACAGACATTGTTTATTCGACTTGTCCAGGTAAATAAATAATCGATTCAATGGAATGACAGGAATTCCTATTTATTTCAACAGGTGTCGCAATACCACCGTATCTACCGGCATCGAAAGTAACCGGTCAGCTGAAAGAAGTTAAAATGCCTGAAATTTGCAGCGCAGAGCAAATTTCTAGTCAGATCATGCAGCACCAGCAGAGGGAAATAGATCGCAAATTCCGTGGTAAGCTCTCTGGTCAGGAAAGTTCTCACCCACCGTTAGGAACCTGTGTAGTCAAAAACACTAAAAAAGTAGAAAATATTGATTGTTGAGGAGCAATTAACGTATAAGAACGGTTAATGTAAAGATAGATGCATTATTAAGATGTTCTCGTTTTTTGTGCTCAAACTTTGAGGATCGATTCTTCAACTAATTTCCAACAAAAAGTTTCTTTTACAAATTTCACCTCGTTTTCGAGAGTATTTTCACTTTGAAGATTTTTTCTTGTCTCACCGTCTTAAAATGAAATACTCTCGAAAAGTCCCTTTCATGCTGCATGAGTTGATGAGAGCATTTTCAAAGAATCATTTTAACCGATTTGTTGGGTGATTCTTATAGGAAATTTCACGCTGATTCCGAATGTACTATATTATATATGTTCCAATGTTTAAGATGGAAATTCACCCAAAAAATCTCTAACAACGCGTTTTTTTAGGGATTTTTGAATAGATTTTCATAATTCGAACCGTTGGAGTACTCCTAAAATTCTGGCCAACGAGCTCATCCTTTCTTTTGATATTATTGACATTTTGATTTGAATTTTTTCGGATTTTTAGAACTTTCCTCGGTCAGAGATATGTATATATTTATATAAAAGTGTTAAATTTCAGGAATCGTTTTAGAATGGTCTGAAACGGATTTCCATGAAGAATATTTTCTAAAATTTGCATTATTTAAATTTTGAAGCCGTTGCAATAGCTTAATTTTCTTCGAAAATTCGCTAAAACAAAGCCATTTCAAGGTTGTAAGGTCGGGAACCCGAAAAAAACAGCTTCCTACCTTTGGTAGTGAGGAAGCAAAATCTTAAAATGAAAATACTCCCGAAAACACAAAAATCTGACAAAGAAACGCTGCAAATTACTTGAAGAATCAATCCTCAAAGTTTGAGCACAAAAAACTTGAACACCATGTATAAATTAAGTCAGAGCCTTATGGTCAGCAAGACATTCCTATCATTCACATTATTATTATAATAGATGTATTGTATTTTATTTTAATCCTTCCTATAAGACCTCAAATCGCGTACGGATGATATGGGAACACCCTTTATACTCCTCCCTCCTTCCAAAAATGATGAGGTATACCTACGAATACGTACCTACTTGTATGTGCCTGGTACTTACCTTCTTTATTTATGTATTTTACCTTATGTATTTATGTATACCCACCTTCGTGATAGATCGGTCTTGAGTTGGCATTTTCCTATCAAGTCCTTGATTAAAAGGATCCTTAGTTTTGGTACAGAAACGTATAAATTGGTTTTGGATCTTGAAATTTGTTTCATACAGAAAGACATATTTCGGAGAATTTTATAAATTGCGATACGTTGTAATACTTATTTACCTTGGATTTTACTCATTACTCTCACATAAGCGCTAATACGGGTTTCAAAAGCCTTGTTAGAAATAGGTCACCTTAAATCTAAGTAAATCAAATTTTCTTCTCTTTTCTTCCTCTTTTCATTATACTTACTGACTTGATTTGATGTTTATTATTGAAGAAACGGACGATGATACTACACCGTATCTCGTGTCACACAACGTGTACATCGAGCACAACGGAAGATTCACCAAAGCACCAAAACACCTCTTGCAGCTCGGCGATTACTCCACCAGGGTCTGCTACTTGGAAGATATCGGAGGGTACAATTTTTAGAAGCCTATTATTCAATAACACAATTAATACCTTATAATCATTCGTAACACAAAAAGTAGGTAGGTAATCATTTATGTAAACTACAGCACCCATACATACCTATTTTTAAACTACAAATCAGTCAGGGAGGACTGGTGTTGATTCGCACCCAGTGTTGCCAAATCTGGAAGATATTCCGGTTTTGACGTAAATTGGGACTCTTAAATGGAAACGGGAATCCTCCGTATAAAAACGGAAATTCGATCCCAACAAATAGTACATATTTCTGATATTGATTAAAATATCAAGACAAACAATTTTAGACCCACACCCAATAGCAAATTTTGTAAAAATTCGTTAAAAATGACGGAACTAGTGAGATTGAGACAACTTTGCCTAACCATGTGCCTGCCATTTTCAATGGGTAGTAAATTTCATGTATACCTGAAGTTGAAGGGATTTGTGTAAGGTAACTACTTATGAAAATGTCTCATAGGACCTACTAATTGAACCATTCAATCGAATCCGTGGTATACATGAACTGTAAATGTCCAATTGATCCTGTAAAACACTTTCCCGCTTTATGATCTCTTTTGTCAGTTTTTTAAACATCTACAATTAAAAAAAAATATACGTAGGTAGGCATAATGTATTAATGCACTAATATTACCGTCGCAGGCCTGAATTCAACACTCCCCTGGATCTGGCCATTTTCGTGCAAAAGATTTTCAGTTACATTGCTAAAGTGGCCGTCGGCATGCTGGCTGGCGTGGCTCTCATAGAACTCAGCATCGTAAGTTTTCATCCTTATTTCTTTCTACTGGCTACCTATTCTATACCTAAATCGAATCAAATAAAGAGAATTAAGATTATAATTGTTTGGAATCCTTAACTTTGCTAAATGTTTTCCTAACGCAATCTAAGCTGATGGTATTGATGCCAAGCGTTGATCAAGACTTGACTAGATTCTTCGTTGTATACAGCCGCATCGCCAGCTGCTTCATATTGTTTTCAACAATTCTCACCATCATCATAGTGATTGCATTGTTTGACTGGTAAGTCCCTAAGTAATATTACATCATAATCATAGCGTAATTTTTCTTTTTAAAAAATTTAAAATAAGTCGATTTAAAGGCTACAATATAATATAGAGTTCTAACTGCCCACAATATTTCCGGAATAATTGAAAATAATTATTTCCTGAAGTTTCCGGATCCTTCGAAAAAATGAAGAAATATACTCACCTCGTATAGGTACTTATTATACCGCATTCAAATGTTTTTCTTTCGATTCTTTGTTTCCTGTCTCATTCAAGCCTTGGGAAAATCACCCCTGTAGTCTGATATGGTTTCACATTGTTATTACAAAAACATCCTTACAGAAGATAGGATAGGGTTGGAATGGTTGCGGCAGAAAAGCTTCTGAGGCTCGAACGACCTCATAAGCTCATAACTTCGGATCAAATGGTTCACCCTTCTGAAAATGAGTCTGGATCCTCCTTGAGTAGATGAACAACCAAACATTCTTCGAATTAAGATCTATGAATAAGTGCCTGCAACTCCCCTCAGGGTGCACAAGTTTGGTAGTCTGAAATCTATAACCAGCAATCTAATAGATATTTTATCTTTCTGGAAGTTTTCGAACTCTAGATACCAACATAATAGACATTAGCAGACACCCTGTTGTAAAATATATAAGCTACATAGACACAATCTATAGACGGTTGAGAAATCGAAATATTTCATCCTAAATTATGTCCTCGAAGGATGGACCTGGCACACATGAACTTGCAACATGTTTGGGATACCTACATGCACCGTTCAGTCTGGCTCGTGTTGCTGCCCTTTTTCATCGCTTTCGTGCTCAGGTTGTTCAACGGGGACATTGACGATCAAATTTACCTTCACGGCAACGAAAGGACTAATTTCAGAATACCCGCTGCCGAAGACCCAGATAAGGATAAACACCTGGTAAGTCCCGAAATTATTCGTATGGCACCCTTGAGAGTAGGAACAGCGGTAGAACCATGGAATTCAGAAGAAGGGATCTCTTGTCTCCTCTTAGTCCTACTTCTATGCAGAGACTTTGGAGAGAGTCCATCATTCCACGAGCTCAGCCTGAGCTCTGATCCCAAACTGTGGAACAAAAAAGATGATAGGCTGGTCGAAAAAGGACTCAACCTCAACCACTTCCTATATTTTTACGGATTTAATTGGTTTTTTTGTGGCTAGTTCCGGAGCACCGCACTATTTGTGCTTCTAGCACTTGTTGCTGAAGCTTCATCTCTGTGATCTCTTTTCTTTTATCATGGTTATGGTTATCAATCTAACAGGATACCAGTATTTCATTCCATTCTCTTCTATTGATTTTCTTCTTTTTGACATGAACAATAATAGGTACAGTGATTTTATTTTATTCCTACAAACTTCTCAAGGTTAAGATTTCTGGTGTTCGGACAATGTTAAACCCCACAGTCCGGCGGATTCCTTGGTTGTAACAGCCTAGGTACTTTCCTACAGGACGATTTCATCACTGTATAACCTTATACGCCAAGTGGTTTTGCAGATGAAGTCCCTAAGTAAACAAATTAATGTTCTTGTTTGCTTTGCTGCATAAATGGTCAACAAGCATTGGGAATTTTTTGGTTTCCTACCAGTCTGTCTAAGATCTTCTGATCAGTTCCTCGTACAGGATCCACCTCCAAAACTATTTGTCTAACTTTAATGAGATTTTCAGAGATTGAAAAATTAATAATTCCCTCTGAATTTCATAGTTCGTCTCTACACTCTTATTGGACGGGTAATAATCATTCTGACTTTGTGAATCTCATTCTGGTTGAAACACCAGCCTTCCCTGCTCATACTAAGGTTTCTTTTGGTTACAGGAATTCCGGGAGCTTCTTTACAAATGGAAAATGAGGCTCGTAGGCTCAAACGCGTGTATCATCATCGGGTGGTGTCTTTTGGTCATCACCAGGAACGACGACTTGTTCCTGCTTCACCTAGAAAGCATGAAGAAGTACGAGGTTAACGAGGGGCGAAAGGCGGTTGAAGTGACCAATCCCTACCTGTATGGATGTGGTACTCCTTAGTACGGCGTATAGTTCCCATTCAAACAAGTACCCTACAAGGGTCACATCGATATTAAACCTGAAAAACAAATAACGACTAAAAGTAATGCTGAGGGTTGTAGATTGTAGTACCTACCTCGATAATAAAAACTGACCTCATACGAAGTGCTCTATGTATAGTTTGTACGAAGAAGAGAGAATCCCTGCTCTGCAATAATCTAGCTTTGTAAATAATGAGCCGTCGTTGGGATTGGGGGGGGGGGGACTCGATCTTGATGAAAGATGAGGTAGGGGTACTCTGCGGTAGTGAGAAAGCAGAATTATAATTAGCTCTTCATATACATTTATTATTTTACATACAAATAAATTAATAATCATTATACAGCAAACTATTCATATTGTTTACATCGTTTCGCTGCACAACCAATATACAACAATTCAGTTTGCCGTCACATTGTAACAAAATGTCCAATACTATAATAATCATTCACGCTCCAAGCATCAACATTCACTTTTTCCCGTAAAATATGAATGTATAACATTGAATAAAGTCGAAACAGTTTCAAGGTGAAGAAATGTGGCCTTGGCAGGACTCGAACCCACAACCTCTCGATAACTAGTTGAGTCTCACCCTTTTTTGCCACTGTAACATCTTCGCCTTTCTCTTCACACTTCTTCACCTTTCTCTTCTACATCTACAACTTATCTGAAACATTTTCCGATCACTTGATCATCACCTTCTGAGCATCATTTTCGATTTACCGAAAGGTATAATGAAATTCAATGTTTACTCAAGTTCTAAAACAATCAACCACGTAATTCCTGACAATCAAAACAACATCTCTTACAATTTCTCTCCTGTTACATCTCGATGATTTTTTACCACTCAAAATCATTTATCGACTACACAAAAAACGTCCATGAATTAATAAAATACTCACATTATTCTATAAAATTAATTAGGTTCGCTTCTCAAAATTTTGGTTTCGTTCACTCTCAAATTTCGGTTTAGAAATCACTCAAACTGTCCTGAGAATAACGGATTCTCGTCACAAAATTTAAATTAAGTAGATACCTGTTAAATAGGTACGTACGCGTTAAGGTCAATATATAGGATAGGAAGAGGCATTTATAGGAATAATAAAGGTCGGGATTTTATAACTATATACCCGAGTCATACAAAATAGTGCCCACGCCGTATTTCCGAAAATTTTCCCTGTACATTTTGAGTAATTACGAGTCAAATACTTGAACATTCGTTTCTATGAGCAGTTGTGTTGACAGTTTGTAACATTTTCTTTCAACACTGCTCACAACATTGACAAATGTTCTAAAATGTTAGTAACTTGATTGTTTCCTAAAAGACGAAAGAAGATCTAAAAACATCAGTAAAAACGTTTGTGCTGGACCCGTTCGTATTTTAAAGCTTTGTGTTTACATGAAGGAATAATTCACAACAAGAATAAACGAAGAAAGTCAGTTTTTAAGTCCACAACTTATTCGGCTAGTAACAAAAAATGCGGTTCGGAAATGTCATCAAGGTAAGTACAATGCAATGATAATTTATTTAGGTAAACGTTTCTTTTAAATCTGGAATATCACAGATAAAAAGGCTCAATCATGTAAATTTAGTCGGATCGGAGGCAGACAACTAAAAAACACTATTGTGACAATCCTTAAATTTTCTTTCTTCGAAAATTAGTTCTCAGAATAAAAAAACGCGTCGAGGACTATTGAGAGCAACTTGTTGAGGACTTGTCAATATTTTAATATTTCCATAATAATTGAGGAACCTGTTTTAAAAGGTAAAAAAAGCCATTTTTTCCGAAATGGAGTTAACGCTTTCTGTTTGATGATAGAACGTACAGGCCAAAGTCCTGCTGGAAGGACTTTTGTACATGGCCATTTTCCCCCACTAAATCCTACTGGTGTGACGTCGTTTTTTCTTATCAGAAGGACGCGGCAGACCTCTTAGCAGTTAAAAAAAAAAAAAAAAAAAAATTGTATTCAAATTAAAATAAATTTAATTAATACCTAAATTTTAAAATTGTAAATGTTTTCCACGGAGTTCAATTTTCGAACATAGAAATCCGAGAGATGAAAGGAAGTTGAAATAAATGCAAGGGTAGGAGCGTGAAAAGTGGGTTTTAAAGGCAAAACGCGATTTACCGAGCCAAAATAATATACATTTTCAAATTAGCGTAAAACCTAGTAAAATAAGAGTACATATTTGAACTTTTCTTTGTTTGCGCTAGCTTGGAATGATCTCAGCTTTCACGTGGTAATACGAAAAATCCTGGCAGAAGGAAGGGGAAACTTAATATAAGCTCAGAGAGATGCGTCCTTCCGGCAGGACCCCGCGTCCCTCCGGAAGTACGTTTTACTTTCTATCATTAAGGGGGCAGTTCTTCACGGAAAGGCAAATCATACTGGAGCAAAAGACATTCTTTTCGCTAAAAAAAAAAAATAAAAAATAAAAAAATAAAAAAAAGAGATTGAATATTCAATTTAATTTAAAGTTAGGTACAAAAAAAGTTTTGAAACCCTTTTTCTGGCCAAAATTATGTTTAGGACGGTTTGCAATGATTCCGAATACACCCCATGTTTCTATATATATCTAAAATTTCTCCCAAAATCCTGAAAAACCTAGGAAATCCATGTTTTGTCTCTGGAACCGCCCAAAACTGTTTTTGTATGAGAGGAAGAAGTTGGAGACCTGAGAATTGTGCATCGAATGGGACCCACGCCTGTTCATCAACACCCTATTTTGGTGATTTTTTTTAAGTTTCTTTTTTTTTACCCTTTCCGTGTTACGCCTGAAAGAGGAAAACTTTGAAAAATCATGGCTCCTGTGTTGGCGAGCTGGCGTTGGTCTCATTCGATTCACAATTCTCAGGTCTTCAACTTTTCTTTTATACCAATGACCAACAACGGGAATTTCTAGGGTTTTCACGAATTTTCGTATAGCTATTTAAGGTACAGGAACATGGGGTATTTTCGGATTTAGCCCAAAATGTCTTGCAATAACTATCCTGAACATCCTCGTTTTGGCCAGAAAACAATCCATTTTGGACCACTATGAGTCGGTAGCACTTTCATCTGTTTCGTTTCAAAAAGTACTCTACCTACCAGGAGGAGTTGATGGCATAAGCCAAACTGCTTTCTGTTTTGATTTATTGCAAATTATTTTATTTTACTTATTTATTTTAAATAAAAGCATTTATCTATCTATCTATCTACTCCACCAGGATTGAATTATAACACATAACACAACATGGTTTTGACGGTTTGGAGCAAACAGATACTATATAGTGGTACCACCTATAAGGTGGTATTTGTGTGACGTCACGCTAACATCGATTGCAGCGATAATCGAGCCTGGCAACACCCACGTGAGAAGCAGCCATGTTTTTCCCGATTTCTTTGTTGACTTCCATCCAAACCCATACAAATTCCTTACTACAGTTTTTTCCACATTTTTCTAAATCGGATTTAGTGGGTTCCTTTAGCAAACAAGCTCCTCAATTTCAAGTTCCTACTGATGGTAAATACGTACCAAGTTTTTGAATAAATTTTTATGAATAATTTCAACCTATTTTAACGGGTTTGGTAGGAGTACCAAACTGTAAAATTCATAATAGATATAAAATAACTTCGGAAAATATCTTATGGTAATTTTTAGCTTTCATAAAATTATAAATTTTAACCGAAGTGGTTGATTTGTTGCAAAGTGGGTACAAATGAAGTTTTTTTTTTGGTGAAAATATTCTGTTCGCGTTAGGTATTTGGTCCGAGGTGAATAAGATTGCGTGAGGTTAATTGAGTCTCAGAAATCGAATATATATCCTTCTCAACAATGATAATAACCTACGAATCTAAAGATGCTCGAAAGGTATAGGTTGAAGGTATCTAACATAAAAAACAGTTTAATGAGAAAGGGAAATTCGTATTACAGCTTCTGGGGTGGCAGGATTTCCTAAAAAAATGAGTGTCCGGCCTAAATGAAGCAGGTAAAGGTAACCGCTTCACCCTCATTTAAAAAATTTGTAATAATTGTAAATACTTAGTTGTACAACTCTCTGGTTATAAAACAATTAAGAAGAAATTATCTACTTGTCAGGAGGAAGGAAATAGAGATGTGATATCCAGAACACTATTAATGGAATCTGTAGAATATTTTAAATTCCATTTCAACCATATTATATCCTTAATGTGGTTAATAGTAAAGCTAAGTAATGATAAATTACAAGACACGGTTGTGCGTTTCAAGACTATGTAGTAGGTATGATTTTTTATTTTTTGTTTATTTTTTAATTTTTTTTTTAAGTAGTGGAGTTAGGGTGGTCCGTTTTAAATGAGCATCGCCCGTGTGTGTAGAATGACAGGGCAGAAAATTACGGTGGGCTGTTAATTTTCGGTAGTTTTCTCAGATAAGGTGAAGTTTCTTATATTTTGATTCATATTATGAGGGATTGATTCATGTCTAACGATGGTTCAATAATCGGGGGCTGAGTTTGTTCTGGCCTTTTTTCCGAACGATTTTTATAGGAAATTCTGCGGTGATTTTTCCAAGTTTTCCGTTTTTCGTGTTCATGACTAAAACTGGTGGTCAGGTGGATACGAAATTAGTGGGGGACTGTCTGGGGGCTACCCCGTACAATCTCTGGAAATTTCATGGAAATTGGTCGTGTAGTTCCGGAGTTATGGCTATGAAGAAAATGTCAAAATTGCGCTTGCGCAGTAGCTGTTACTGATCCAATCGTGACGAAATTCATAGGTATAATGGTCTTGGAGCCAATAAGGAACTGAGGAGTCGGGGTTTCAGGAAATTCACGTTTGCGCATGCGGTCACGCTGCTAGCAATGGTGATGAAATTCAAAGCTAACCGTCAAGGGGCTAACCCGTTCAATCCCTGAAAATTTAATCAAATTCGGACCATAACTTCATATAGTGTTGCCAGGGATAACGAATTGACCACAGACCGACAGACAAGGAACCAAAGTTGTTCCGAAAGCTCTGAAACGTAAAAAGCTAGTGGACATTTTGATTTTGGAGGACAATTTTTTTTAAATTTCTTGCATGAATACATACCACCTTCGGTAGTGAAGAAGCAAAAGTCAAGTCTAGAACCGCCACTGTCAATTATTTTAGCTTGTGAAGATTATACTTCAATGAAAAAAAGAAGTTTTATCATTTCATCTGTTTGGGGCTCGTTTTATATTTGAATTGACCAAAATTGAAAAATTAAGACTAATATTCATCATTTCACTTAATAGCACACAAGTGTGAACGTTTATTGTTCATCATTATTAATTTAGCGACTTTATTCCTACGGTTGAAAACACATAAAGAAACCGACCACCCTATCTAAATTTTATACACATCCTACCTTTATAACCAAAATACATAATAATTGATGTACTATGTAAACAATATCTGCCTGCGTTTTACAAACAGTAAATTCAAAGGAACCTATTTCACACGTCAGGTAGGTACGAAGTAATCAAAATACCAATTTAAATTCCATTCAACAAATTCACCCACGTTATTCCTACGAATTCTAAGGGTAACAATGAAGGATCGTTTTATTATATATAACGTTATATACAACATGTACTTGAAGCTCACAAAAATGTCCTCAGACTCACTTGCGCTAATTTTGATATATTATTTTCTTTGATAATACTATAGAATCGATAATGAAAATTAAAATAAAGTGTTTGGCCCTTCAGATTTTGATATTTCGTTAACGCTTCATGGTGAGCACAATCCGAAAATCAAATGAATTCCGTTCGCCGCGTTTATTTGTAACTACTGGAACAATTTAATAATTTTTCTTAAATTAAATCAAACAATTAAAATCTGGCACAATAAAAAACGAAAATGTGAAAACAATTTAAAATTTAAAATTAACATCTGGCATTGCACTTTCAGTTTAGCCGAGACCTCGGCTGAGAGAAACTAGAGTAGGTACCAAGCTATAAAAATTGAAAATCGGCCAATTGGTCTCTCAGTCGTGTACCTGAGGGAGTTCCCTTTCCTGCCACATTTTAGGTGGCAACTTGTTTGTTTGGGCCCTCGTAAACAAGCGTTGATGTACTACCAGAAAATCCCCCTTTCCTCTGAAGTTAATGGATTTTAGTTGCATTGGAATTACATGTTGATATTCGAAATGAGGATGAATAATGATGTAAAAAGAGTCCAAAAACGAAGTACAAATCTCAATTAATAACATTAAATGTTACGAGTATTAAAATTAAGATTTGTACTTCGTTTTTGGAGTCTTTTCACATCATTATTTTACAAAATTTTTGTAACAAGGTAAAGGCACCAGTTATTGGCCGGTTAAGGATTTTTGGTTCTACTATCCTAATGAAAATGAGTATTTTTCATTAAAATTCCTGTTATCTTAGGGTTTTTAGGAACCTTAGCATGCCAACATCGCGATTCACTAGTAGTTTTTGTCAAATAATTGGTATTTCATTTTTTCCCCCATAAAAAACGGGAAAATGTCAATTTTCGCTAGTTATTGGCCAGATTCAATTATTAGCCATACAAATATTATTGCTTAATTCCCGAGTTTTTCGTATTTTTATGACACCAATCGACTACTAGATAATAGCAGATTAAGGAAATATCAAGATAGGAGGACCAAAACAATGTGGAAGCACGTTAAATCCTAAAGACTGAGAGGATTGCTTACCGTTTTCACAAGGAACATGTGGTTTCGACCCACATGCGACGGCACAATCACTTCGAACTGAACTGTGAGGTTTCAATATGGTTACACTGTAACTCCTTTTGTGCCAATGCCTTCTGTATTAGTTAGGTTAACTAACAAGAGTACTTGAAACTATAATCAGAGACATCTGTTTAATAATAAACGAACTTAAAGAAGGAGGCGGCCAATAACTGGTGCCTTTACCCAACTCATGGTTTATTTTTTGAAATTTCGAAGCGATTCATACGTTGACTTTTATTGATAACCATAAACCTATTATTATAACTGTTACGTTGATCCAGAAATTTTTTGCATTTTCCTAGATGACTTCTGTCGATTGTTTAGCAACTTGAGTTACAATGGGTCGTAAAAACCGAGCTGAGGGGAACAGCGTTGCCGCTTTTTGGGGTCCCAGGTAGTTTGTGAGCCACGATTGGGGAGTAGTCCGGTTTTAGCGCCCCACAAGCGAATTTTTTTCCGTTTCAGTTCCAAATATTCCGTACTAAATGATTCGAAATTTTATGGTAATGTTCTTTACACCTGGAAGCATCTCTGCCGTAAATTTTATCCAAACGGTCTAATAGAAAAAAATTGAAAAATTCGCAAACATGATTTTTTAATGTAGAAAAATGGGCAATTTTCATGTTCCTTTTTCTGAACAACTATTGGGCCGTTCGTATTAAAATTTCCACACGTACCTACTTCTTCTACATATTTACTAACGTTTTTTTTTTTTACTACATATTTACTAACTAACTGCCAGGGATTTGGAGGAAAAATAGTTTATTGATTTTTCAGCCTATAAGTAGAAGAAACTCAAAAAAGTGGCCTACCAATCTAAGCATGGTTTTGTGACACAACACAAAATGAAAATTACCAACGAAATTTCAATGGCATCACCTCTACATTACATCTTGTCAAAATTAGAACGAAATTGGTTCAGTAGAGATCCAGCAAAAGGCACATTCGTTAGCCAAAAAGTGACTTTTCAGGACAGCGGTTCCTCTGACAGCAGGTGCGACGAGTTGCACTCAGACTCATTATTGATGGATTTACTTTACTTTTACTTTACTTACCCAAGTACTTAACGAATCCCAACTCTGCTTCTAGATGACGAAACCGTAAAAATCTATTCAACTATGTAACAGACGTAACAGAGCGTGTTCCCCCCAGACCGCCCTGCGTACCACGATCCCGCCAGAAATTCCTTGTCAAATTAGTGTAGTTTCACCAGATCGAGAACGAGGGAGCAGCTCCAAGTTGAACATTTGCTAGCCAGAGTGCATAGGTACCCCCTCTTGAACATAATATGTCAAATCGAGCTAACTGTTCTGATCTTGATTTTATGTGTCTGGCTGACAAAACCACATCACATGTGGAACCTTCAGTATCCCTTTTAGTTCCATGTTCATTACCTATATTATTTAGTATCCATGTATTCCATCACTTCTGAATGTGCTTCAAGAAGGTTATCAATGACCAGGTTTTGGTTACAACTTTTCGTATCAACTATAAAAGCTTGCACTATGTAAGACTTCCAAAAAAATCTTAACTCCAGTTCTGGTCATCCGATTTTAATTTTGTTTTTACTAAACTGTCCGGAATGTTATGTACCTATTTATATTAAAAAATAAAAATCTATTTTTTTGATATTTTATTGGACTACTCCCCCTAAATCGCTGCAAGAGAAAGCACCCACTAGCTGGTAACTCAACAGAAGCTGTCATGGTGGAACCCGATCATGCGTGCCTGATCATGCTTGTGTAAACATGTTTCCCCCAGTGCTGTGAAACATCTTCCCTGCTTTCCTCAGCCAATAATCGATCAATGTCAAATCTGTTTTCGGCATTCTTTCTGTTTTTTAATTCTGCAGGCCAACACACTATCGAAATTTTAAATTTCCAACATTTTACATTTTGTTATCAATATAAAATTTAGAATTTTAGAGTTTTGGCATTTTCGAGCTGGGACACTTATTTTTCTTTAATTACAAGATGGCTAGGCAAGAGGTAGGTAACTTAGGCACCTAGCAGGTGAAGAGGAGGAGGAGGAGGTGAAGGTTCTTTGGGAGAGTCGTGTTTCTCAGGGGAAAAACATGTCCATGATACTCCCAAACTATAGTAATTTACCTGTTACGTCCAAGTAGTACTCTAAAAGAACAAAATTTTCTTGCACAACCAGCATCACAAAAACAACAACTCTTCCAGCCTAATTAACAAAAACAATGACTTCTTAAAGTATAATTAAATATATCTAGAATTATTTACAGACTGGACATAAATGCAGTTTGCGGAGGACATTTTTTTGCTTCATTTTTTACGTCACAAAATTTAAATGTCTAAATTGCAACGTAGATTGAAGAACACCTCCAGCTTCAAATTACAATCCGTAAGGAGGACATTATTATAGGTATGTAATATAGCCACATTTTTTGAAAAATATTCATACATAGACATTTAACAAACTTTATATAATGTTGGTAGGTACTTACAAACAAAAAATACGTAATATCCAGGGTCGGGCTGGCCACAGGGCGCACCGGACAATGCCCCCGGGGCTGGGGCCACCTCAATGTGACAAAAATGAATTATAAAAAATTTAAAAAAGCTTAAAACGTAGGTAGGAACTTATCAAGGAATTGCTGAGGCCCCTTTTGGTGCCCCTCATGGCTTGTGAGGCCTCTATTGGCTTGCGGGGTTCCTACTGGCTTGTAAAGCCCCCGCTGACTTGGGGGCCTCCCTTGGTAACCTAAAAGTTCTCTTTTACATACCGATAGTCACCAACCTCAAGAGCCCTCATAGCCTCCATTTCTCACTGGGGCCCCATCAACGTCGTGGACATTACGGCCTGCTTGGGACCGGACTTGGTTGGCTCCTCCTTGGGACCAGACGAGCGATGAGCCATATTTAGGCACCAATCAGCGATCATTGGTGGGGGTGACTTTCTATAGAGGATGAAAAAACTCTCTGGGAGGATTATTTAGTTTTTTTTTATACATAAGCGCAGGGCCCTTATTTATCTATATGATGGCGGCCCCGGCCCGACCCTATCAACACGAACAATATATTAAATAATACTCTATTATGGTTGTTTTGTAACAGTTCGTATAAACTATTTAGCACTCTCGTCTTATTTTCAAGTACAAATGGTCATTCTTAAAAACTTAATTGTTATGATAATTACAGTTTTTTGTTCAAAAATACGAAAATTTTTGTTGTAATAAATTATGATGTATCGAATATGTTTGTAGCAAGGCATGATGGCCCTCGGACGTGTAGCCATGATGGTTTTAGTTAGAATGAAAATGTCTTTAAAAAACTACGATAATCGCGTCAATACAATATCAATCTTATCAATTTATTTACAAACGAGAATAATAGCAGCTATGTTGATAGTGAAAAACGTTGTTTTTTAAAAGTAGGTACACGAGTTGGCAGGTTCATAGGATCGAATGCTTTGGATCACTCGAAAAACAGATTTATTGATTTTCGAAGTCAAATTCAGAATTTTCCAAACCAAATTCAGAATTTTTCATTTCTCATTTTCATAAATGGCTAATTCTGAATTAAGTTTGGAAAATTCTGAAATGATTTGGAAAATTCGGACTTATACTTGGCAAAAATATTTACGCAAAATGGGCCTATTTATGCAATGGCTAGTTAAGCACCACTTCCCACTTTTTTGTTACTGAAAAATTTGTACTCAAAGTGCAGTAAAAAACAAATTTCCATACAATCTTGCTCCCCTGATATACGTAGGCGCTCCTGCTAAAAACAAGACAGTTTTAACTATTTCATAGTTATAAGTGAATCTATTTTGGAGTTTTGCAATAATTTTACATTGTGTCTCTTAAGTATCTACATGATATTTTGAAAAAAAAAGAAAAAAAAAGCAATATGTAGCTTATAGTGACTAGGGATCCTCAGGTAATCACCAAATTCGAGTATATCTAGTGGATATAATATCAAATGGGCAAGAGACGTGATTTTCCCATTTTTTTCTCAAAGTTTTCACCCTATCACAAAAATCGATGGCGAAACAATTTTCAAAATATGTAGCTATTGATTTTTTTTAAATAGTTTGAAATTCAACGTTTCAAAAATAGAAGGCAAAACACAGGTGGGAATTACTGCCAACGTCATCAGACAACGGGCATTTTCATTGGTCTTTGAGACTTGAGTAGGCATAATTAATATATGTATATATGAATCAAAAGGCCTGAATGCCGAGTTCACATGAATATTTTACTAAAATTTATAGTACGAGTATTTAATAAATTCGTGAAGAATTTAATTCAATAGGAACATATCTATAGTAAATTTACTTACTCAGTGAAATATCCGAGGAGTTTGTTGCGTATTTGTTGGTTCTGGCTGCACAGCATGGCAAAAAGACACAAGGAAGGTAAATTCAGTGCAAACTTTGGATCCGTTGACTGATGACGTCACAGCCATATAATGCTCGCGTTCCTCTGAAGCAGCTGATAAGTAGGTATCTAATGATTCTGCCTTGAACTAATAAAGTTAACAATGTGCAGGAGTTTTTTTTAGGGTGCAGTCGAATGCCCACAATAGGGACAAGCTCCTCAATAGGGACAGAATTTGAAAAACGAGATCTTATCTGCCCCTTACGGTAGTGTGCTGTATTCAAATTCTGACTTCCGTGTGTAAACATACCTTCAAGATGTTCTCTATGGATGTTTGTTGAAGAAGAAGAAGAATTCTATCTTTAGCGAAATCTGCGACTGATAACAATTATCAACTCCCAAATCATTTTTTTTTTCTCGAACCAGTGAAAACTTCTTCTGGAGCTCCCATACCCACATTTTTGGGTAAGAGTTCTCGTCGCACTTATTTACGGATAGCTGGGATCTTACGGGAGAAACGCTGTTGCCAGATTTCAAAAATGTTGTTTCCATGAATCACAATGTTTATTTTGGTTGAGAAGGTCATAATTTGAGGTGAAGTGGTCTACAATGGGGACACACACTTTTTCGTCGTTTTATCATCAATAATGACACTAAATTGTTTTCAAAAGCCTCGGTTTCTATTGGCACCTCATAGTGGCCCTATTTCATGTTGTTTATGTCATTACCAGGTGAAGCACGGTGCTGTTGGAGGCACCAAGGGTCCGCCCACCCTATGTCTTCAATTCTAATTCAATGATGAATTAAGAAAAAATATATTGTTTTAACGTTTTTGGAATGAAGAATTAAAAAAAAAGAAAAAAAGAAATAGCTTGTCCCTAGTGAATAAATGGAAGATTTGAATAGGGTTTTGGCGAAAAACACGTAGTGTCCCCATAGAGGAACCTATGAGCCTGTATCGGGATACTTTTTGACAATAAAAAAAATATGACGGACGATTTTTGTTAACGATTTTGTGACGTCATCGTGTCTGGAATCCAGTGAGGAACACATTCCAATAGCTAAAAATGCGGAAACTCAATTTCCTGTACTCCTGTACCTACGAAAACCTTTAAAACGTCCCTATTGCGGGCCCTTGACATTGCTGAATCCGAAGTAAAAAATGCTGAATCCCGCCTTGGTACCTAAGATGCCCCATTGCTTGATTATCCTGCAAACTGTTTTAAATTGCGTAATTTGAATTGATTTTTTGCGTGCAGAAATTGTGTTGCTTATCTAGTTATTGCATAACCTGGTTCAAATGCAGTTATAGGTAGGCATTTTCTTTTTGCTGTGAAACATAAAATAACCACAGGGATTGTAGAATAGCTCTCTAATCTACGAAAATCCCTTGAAACATTAACTGGCAGTTTTATATTTTCAAAAATACAATTTTAGGACTACGGGATTCCAAAAATGTATTTGAAAACAAAAAAGATCCCATGTACCCACGTTTTGTAATGGATTTATTTGTTTGAGTTATTTTTTGGTAAAGACCCTGTTTGATACCAGAAACTGTTGACAAACATTACGTATTTAGACCTTAGCCTAAATACCCTAGAATTATTGCAGGCCATAGAATCACAATTCTATTATTACAACACTATTATTCTAGAATTATAATTCTAGGGTCTTTATCTTTACCCCTAGCCAATAGAATACCTGCCTCACAATGTATTTATAGTTTCCTTAGCCTTTCTTATATTTATTCTGGACGAAGTCGGCCAATAAAAAAAAAGCGGAAAAATCCATCTTAAAGCTGCGCATTTTGAACGGTTTCTGTTGAATTGTACTCAGAAAATATTTTGTACTTTACTCTTATCTGGTCAAAATGCACACCTAAGCCACTAATCGGTCGGACTAAATAGAGTTCAATAAGAAATTTCGGTTGATCACGAAAACTACGGAACTGCGGGATCAAAAAACTAATGATGTATTAAGGTAGAATATTCTAGGTCAAAATTTTCAAAATTTGACCCCTTGGAGTGCTCCAAAAATTCTGGCCAACAAACTCATCTTTTCTTTTAATGTTATTGACTTTTCCAAATTTTCAAAAATTTGCATTACTTAAATTTTGTAGCCATTTCAATAGCCTTCGACGGATTTTCTTCGAAAATTCGTTAAAAGATGTACTTACTGGATTATGTTCGGAGCAGTTACCAGCGTCAGACTCGTCATTAAAATTAAAATTTTGACCTGAAACAGATTCCAGTTCCAGATTTCAGAGAGCTTTTCAAAAAAGTCGGAATGGCGCACGATTTTTGATTTTGGTAGATTAGAATATTTTGAATGCACCTTCGCCAAGAGTGATGGAATCATCTGAAGCCACTTGCAGAAAATCTGCAATCTATATTATGTAGTTCTATAAGTAATGTACTCGTACATACGTCGTGATCAGCCTGAAATTTCTCATTCATAGCTTTCCCAAATAGAATTCAACATTTTCCAAATGAGGAGCTTGTTTCTTGAAAAAGGTACCAAATCAGTTTTTGGTGAAATATGAGAAAAACGAGAAAAACCATTGAGACCTGAAAAACTTGCATTCGGTTAATAATTTTGTTTCTATACAATTTCTCAATTTCAATGACAAATTTAGGCAAAGATTTGAAATTTCAGAATTCTGGATTAAGTAAGTTTTGAATGAAACAAAGTGGATTCGAAAACAAAATCTTGTGTGGCTGTAAGACGTATGCTGCACTTAGTGATTTTATGTATTAAATAAACAGTGTACCCCAATACTTATTATTAGTGTTCTATGAGCTCAATTTTCGACTCAGCTGATCTAGCCTATGTGCATGAATGATCTATGAGCTCGTATTTTGACTCAGATGATCAATTATGATTTTGTATTAGTTCTACGAACATTCATACATTAACCAGGTGATTTAACTGCTCAAAACTTTCACAAGTAGCTCGAAAAGTTTAGAATTCCAAGGAAATAGGACCAGTACCAGTATAGTACCAGTTTGCCCAAAACAGTGGAGCTATGGGCGATACAATGTGGGATAAAGTACTCTTTGAGACGAAACAGATTTAAGCTCTACCTTCCGTTGGATATTACCTTTTCAAATTAAATCGAACATTCAACATCGTTTTTCAAGTGAATAGTTCAAAATTCAAGTGAATAGTGAATATAATTAGCATTCATTAACTTCGAACTGATGTAATGTTTGTGAAGAACAACCCCACCCCTTTAAGGCTTGGTGGTTCCTATGTTGACCACATGCTTTTCCCTGAAAGTGCAAGACAGATACGCAAGATACTAGGTTGGTCAATATTTTACCAAATTGATGTTTAGAATCGATATCCAGCTCTAATACATTTTTTTTAGCTGCTCTATCGATTTGTAGCTTAAGAAAATTGAAATAATCACTGTTGTTAGTGCATTCTGTTGCGTATAGGTATGTCTAACTAGGGAAGGTGGTGCATGTGGCAAACATTGGAACCACAAAACCTCTACGGGAAAGTGCCTTCGGACCTTAAAGGGTTAAACTCCAGGGAAGTGTAGACCGCATGAGCCTACAGCAGCCGCAGCACCCGAAGCGGAGGAAGGACGGGACGCTAACTAAACCGCTCTCTTCCTCATCTTAGCGGGGAGACCGGGAGACTGTTGAAGGCTGACCCCACCCGACTGCGCCCCAGGAGCCGAGGCCACCAGGAGAGGGGAGGCCTGTGCAACCCCCACCTCGGCACCAGTGTATTTCTGCGAAGAGAGAGAGTTCTCGTCAGACCTAAGTATTTTTGTCATCAGTGCGTCACCATCAGTTCCGTATGGTAGTTCTGAGTCCATCATAGTCTTTTTCGGATTGTTGTGTGGCGTCACATCGCCAAAGTCATACCTATACTTTTTGTGCGTCCCTTGCAGTTGAGAGTGACGTTCAAACATTTTCCCCCTTGTGATCCTTGCAGCGCTCATTGCAATCGTGACGCTGTACATCCCTTAATAGACAGAGACTGAAACTATATACTTTTTGTAATAAATCAAGATATGTGATATATCTTCGTTTCTTGACTGTGACCCATGACCCCATTCTGTTAAACGCTGTATATTTGTTGGCTAGGGCTAGGGAACTCAACATTTTAACTGTTACCAAGCGAGTACATTTTCCTTCAGGTAAACCCCAACTTTTTGGAGAACATAATAGAAGCGTGAAGGCCGCTTCAGGAATTTCTCTTGTACAATCTATTTTGAGTTTCTTTTGTGTGCGTGACCCTTCAGGTACTCATTGGCCTCCTTTCTAGACCAGGCTTACAGAAGCATTAACTCAATTTGAAAAAAATGGCGCTTAGTTCCTTTTGGAAACAAGCTCCTCAAATTATATTTCAACGTTTTTCAAACAGAATTCAACGTTTTCCAAGATGGAATTCAACATTACGGGAGGTTCCGGAAGAAAAACACAGTAGTAGGAAATTGTAATAGTAACAACAATAAATAGGGACCTCCAAAACTGGACACAACTAAGTACACATAATTAGGTACCTACTGTATAGGGGAATGTTGAATTCTATGATGAAAATGATGAAATTCAGGCCTCATATTGATTTCTATGAGGAAAAGCTATTACTATGTAAAGGACCTCAGACTTAGCAGAAAAGATTTTTTGTACACCATAGTATACACGTACAAACATGTCTATAAATGGAGGAATATACTCGTAGATATTATTATGTTTTGGTCGAATGAAAAAATTGAAAAAATCTTCAATCTTTCCACAATTCAGGATGAGATCCTGGCCTGATGTCAGGAATCGACCCGAGCCTCAAGAATTGTCCTCTGTGAGACCTAAGAACACAGCCTAAGCAGCAGGCTGAGGTCAGCAGTCAAAAGTCGCGACGACCGACGTCCCGGCGCTTACGACGTCCGCGTCTCGCACGTCTCGTGGACTTTGGCCGGGGGAGGGAGAGCCTCGAACTCGACGGAGCTGGCTCGCTTGGTGGAGTTGCGCTTGCTCGAGAGGGAGTCTCTTCGGGAGCCGTCGCGTCCTGGAGTGCTGGCGGCGCCGGGCGTCGGAGCGGCGCTGGGGTTCGGCGCCTCAGGTATCTGAGCTCCAGGCTCTGGTCGGCCCCTCCAAGGGAGGAGGCAGCAGCGGACGACCGCCAGCGCAATGCCGACTACGACCAAGAAGGCGCCGCTTCCCAGCAGCATGTACCTGCACCAATTCAATTCAATAGGTTTATATTTCATAAAATAATTTTAACAATAAAATAAGTAAAATACAAAAAATAGATGAAACCCACACGCATGGAGGTATAGATTTTCAAGTCAAATTCAGAATTTTCCAAACCAAATTCAGATTTTTTCAAGTCAAATTCGGAATTTTCCAAATAATATTCAGAATATTCTCTACAAATTCAGAATTGTTCAAGTCAAATTAAGAATTTTCCAAATCAAATTCAGGCTATTCTCTAACAAATTCAGAATGTTCCTAACCAAATTCGGAATTTTTCAAGTCAAATTCAGAATTTTACAAACAAAATTCCAAACTTTCCAAACAAAATTCCCAATTTTCCTAATCAATTTTAGAGTATTCCAAATCAAATTTAGAATTTGCCAAAATGAGTTTCAGAATTCCAAATTCAGATTTTTTCCAGTCAAATTCAGGTTTTTTAAAATAAATTGCATAGGTGAATATTGGAAACATCTGAATTTGGTTGGGAACTTTCTGAATTTGGATTGGATATTCAGAATTTGGTTAGGAGAATTCAGAATTTGGTTCGGAAAATTCTGAATTTGGTTCAGAAGATTTCGAATTTGACTTGGAAAACCTATAGAATTATTGGTAATATAAATGTTTACTGTAATACTGAATTCCTTGGCCCGAGGCTAGGTACAAGTAGGTAATTAAGGCCTTTCTTGCAGGAAATTACTTTAGACTCTGATTTTATAAATTAATGTTTAACACGGTTAACACGGTCTTTGTTGACCTGCAACTTTTATTTAGCCAGTTACCTTCTAATTTGGGCCCGATTGTATCAGTAATACCTACTGCACATGCGCAATTTTTAAATGTGTTTCATGGCCATAAATCCAGAAATACACGACTAATTTCCGGAGAAATTTTAAGAGATTGTACGGGGTAGCCCCTAGACAGTCCCCTATTAATTCAATATCCATCAGACCTCAGTAGCGTGTGCGCATGCGCAAACGTGCATTTCCTGAAACCCCGGTATCTCAGTTCCTAATGGACCGATTTCGCTCTAACTCGGAGGGTAGTTGGGGGCTGACTCAAAACCTATGAACTTCATCACGGTTGAATCAGTAATAGCTACTGCGCAAGCGCAAACTATAACTTTGTTGTGACAGGGATAGCTCCGGAACTATTCTAATTCATAATTTTTAATTAATTAATAATAATGTTAATAATTTCGCTGGAATGTTCAACTGATTCTATCCGTCCATGTTACAATACACTAAAAACACTGCA
>JAEMON010000012.1:10287382-10305780 GCA_030264115.1 Lygus lineolaris
CCAAAAGTGAGGAAGCTAAAATGCCCACCAACTTGGCAGACGTTTTTTGTAATATTTGGATGATTTTTTGACAGTTTATTTCCCTCTCTGTTCCTTAAGGCTTGATTTTTCCAATAAGCGATTAAAACTGTGCTGGTTTTTATCTCAACCTAAAAGTCCTATGATCCGCAAGGATATCAATCAAATGACTAAGAAACAGGTATAATGGGAAGTACAATCATGGAGTAGGTACCTGTGCTGAGAAGCATCAGCTCCAGGTTTGAGTTGGACGAGTCCAACTATGAGGAGTACGGCTCCCAATAGAAGTGATACCACAACGATGTGAAGAACAGATACCTGGTAGAACAGACCACACCATCAATACAAAAATTCAATAAAATAAATTATAATAGCAACAGGTATCTAAGTATTAGCGAATTTACGAGGGAAATGAAGCTATTGCAATGGGTTCAAAATTTTAGTAATGCAATTTTTTGAAAATAGTCTTCATGGGAATCCGTTTCAGACCATTCTAAAACGATTCCTGAAATTTTACACTTTTTTAAATGTATATATACCCAAAAAAAATTTCAAAATGTCAATAATTTTAAGAAAAAAGATGAGATCGTTGGCCAGAATTTTTGGAGTACTCCAAGGGGTAAATTTTGAAAATTTAGAGTCAAAAACCTCAAAATAGCGCTAAAATCCGTTTTTGAGGTTTTCGGTATACATAAATTACCATCTTAAACAATCTAACATATTGTATATTCGGAATCTGTGTGAAATGTCCTTTAAAGAATGGCTGATAACATTTCGAGAATGTTCATATCTCAAAAAATTTGTAAAAATAATGGCGAAAATTGGTTTAAAAATTGTGTCAAAAATGCTAGAAAATTAAGTCATGCTGAATGACTGGTTTTTATCGTTATTTGACGACTCAAAGCGGTCGCAAAAGAGGTTATTCTATTGGGTTCTGAAAATCAATGTACCTATTTATACTTCACTTTCACAATGGAGTGGTTTCAGAATGCAAAGACCGACTCTCAGGAAGTTCACTTCTCCATTCTCTCATATCACCGCCATTCTCGCCCTCAATCAGTGAAAATCCTCGTCCTTTTACTGAGTCGAAAGGGGTCCTCGAGAATATCCTTCCAGATTCAATCGCCTCTCTCTTCAAACGATATATATTTTATACACCCCAAGATCTGATATACCTACTCGTTTTCGCCGAAACTCCATTGTCAGCACCCAGGGGATACCAAGAGTTTCATCGCAGCCAAATCCAGATACGACTCTTTTCGATCAAAGATCCCTGTTAATAAAACACCGTCTACGCTCTTTGCTTTTATACTTTTCATGGTATTTCGGAATTATTTATGTTCGAAAGAGCGAGGGTTCCCGCAGACTTTCCTTTTGTCCCTGTTTCCCTCGAGTAATCTCATTGCCGCTCGCTTTTTCCTCTCGGCTGTCTACTCTATTTCTTCC
Source organism: Lygus lineolaris (assembly GCA_030264115.1). Taxonomy (NCBI): domain Eukaryota; kingdom Metazoa; phylum Arthropoda; class Insecta; order Hemiptera; family Miridae; genus Lygus; species Lygus lineolaris. The sequence continues at coordinate 10,288,847 of JAEMON010000012.1, forward strand.
ATCTGCTCACTGGAGAATTTCTTTTTCCGAACACTGTCTAAAAAGGAAAACTTTATTGGAACTGCGTTGCGGTGGGTGGCTTCGGTTTTTGATCTTTTGCTCCATCAGGGACACAGAACGGAGTTTTTATGAGTTGCTGTCCTTTGAATAGACTTCTACTCTAATTGACACGTCTCTGTAGCTTTACCAAAGAGGTAACGACTGCAAAGCGGTTTGGGTGTTATTGATAATAATGATAAAAGTGTAACAGAGCAATTACTTAATTACGTCCGCCTTTATTCCATCGAAATAAGAGTAGGACTACTCTCGATTTACTACTCTTATCTCGACGCCTCATTCAGCCAGGAATCTCATACTTAGGAGTTATACAGTTAAAACTTCTTATCTCCAAAATTTTAGCGAATTTTCGAGAAAAATTTTTTTGCAATGGCTTCAAAATTTAAATAATGCCAATTTTTGAAAATTTTCTTCGTGGAAATTCTTTTCAGACCATTCTAAAACGATTCCTGGAATTTAAAACTTACAAAGATATTTTATGTGTCACTCCAGACGATATCTGGTTAAACTCCGAAAAATTTCAAAATATCAATAATATCAAAAGAAAAGATGAGTTCGTTGGCCAGAATTTTTTGAGTACTCCAAGGGGTCAAATTTTGAAAATTTATAGTCTAAAATCGCCAAAAACGCGTTTTTGAGGTCTTTTGTGTTAATTACCATGTTAAACATAGGAAAATACTATGTTCCTACCATATTATGGTATATTGGGAATCAGTGTGAAATTTCCTTTAGGGATCACCCACCAAATCGGTCAAGTGATCCTTTGAGAATTCGCTCAATTTTTCGTTTCAAGAAAACCCCGTTTTAGTGGCCCTCCTGTTATAGTGGTACTCCTGGTACTTAGAACTTCTGACCCTAGAAAGTTATGTTAGCGAGTTGTCGAAGAAAATCTATTGCTATGGCTTCAACATTTAAATAATGCAAATTTTTGAAAATGTTCTTTATGGAAATCCTTTTCAGACCATTCTAAAACGATTCCTGAAATTTAACATTTTTCATAATATATATATGTGTATATAGACGATATCTGACCCTGGAACTATCTGAAAAATCCAAAAATTGCTAAATGTCAATAATAACAAAAGAAAGGATGGGTTCGTTGGCCAGAATTGATGAGTGCTCCAAGGAGTCAAATTTTGGAAAATAAGGGTAAAAAAAACGTGTTTTTTCAGGGTTTTTGTATAAATAACCATCCTAAACATGGGTAAATATTATGTTAAATATTATATTAAAATAATATATGAAGATAAGATATTTTGCCTTTTTCAATACTTTCTGGGATGTTCTAACCAAGCCCAAAAAAAGACTCCCATGGTTGAGATATACATAGTTATGTGCTTATATCGAAAAACTTGAAAATGGCAGATAAGATGTACTAACTAACGTTAATACATAGTATTAAGTAAGTATTAATTAAAGTCTTGTGTGACGATGAAGGAAGAGGATGGAAGACATCTACTATCATAGCCTAACCTGGTCAGGAACTTGCCCACCATTTTTCAAAAAGCTCATAGAAGCCCATAGGAGCTCAAGTCACAATAATTATTCAAAAACAAACTGTAGCGCGATACTATACTCGTAATATAGATAGAAGACAGATAGGTACGACCAAGATTTTTTTCGAGGTTTAAGACACTTCTATATGACAATAAAGCGGGGTGTGTTTTTTTTTGGGTGTGAGTTATAATCACTCTGAAGTTTTCAAACTTCCGGACTATTGCTCAAGCCACTCAGCGGAAGTGCCGGGCATTGCAATGGTCTTGAAACACACAACTTCCAAACCAAAATGTGGGTTTTTCAAGGTAATCGAGTGTTTTAGGGTGTCGACGACCTGACCATGACTGGTATCGTTTTCCAGGTAAACGTTCACGCTGAATCGAATGTTGACACTCCCAATTCATTTGGACTGATAAAAAATTGATTGATTTTTTTAAGTAGTGAATTTTTGGACATACCAGCACATCTAAATCATATTTTGCTGAGCTATTGAACAATTGGGGTAAATCTGAGCAATAAGTATTTAGAAAAATCAATCGACACACCAATCACCAAAATACGAGTTGGATGTGCTGGTATGTCTTCAAATCCACTGTTTTACCCGAATTTCCCTTAAGCCTGGGGGTATAGCTTATAGGTAGCTTAAGCTTTGTTCGCAGTGCATGTTCCGAACATTGGGAACGGTTCCACGCATGCGCATATCCGTTTTGCGTTCATAGTGCAGCCGTTCCGAGTTCGCGGTTCTAGTTCTGTGTTTATGTTTTGAAACCCTGACAGTTGAACTCATAAGTAATTTTCAGGGGGGAAATTTGGTGTACAAATAATACACCTCTACTTTCGTTTTTAAGTAGCTTCCACGAATCTTGCAGATAGGAATCCTCTAAAGAATTTCCAGCTTACCAAGATCAATCTGTTAGTTGTATGAAATTGAAGTACATAGAACAATTTGTTTTCTTAGTTAATTACTAGTCATTTGTTTATGTGGTAAAACTAGATGTGAATCTGTTAAAAAAAATATACATTACGAGTAGGACACCAGAGCATTTCAGTGACTGAAGGTACCTACACAACTTGGTAGTTTTACTAGATAGGTACCAAATTTTCTTAAAAATTAATAGCTTGTATTCAAATAAGGAGGTACCCTACTTGTTTGGCACTACCTACTCTTATTACCTAAATGTTCGGGTCTAAAGACAAATTCCATCTTGATAATTTATGATACTATTATTGATGAGTTGGAATTTCCAGGTCAGAAGGTAACCAAATTCTTCTAACTGCTTATAGCATCTTATAGCTTACTTTGCCGCAGACGTATATCTCAGGAGGGAACTGATGCGAAGCCGGGGGGCTTTGGAGGGGCGAGGGTGTCGCTGAGCGACTGTGCGGCGACTGGAGGTACAGAAGACTCGGTCGCTTGTTCCTCTTCTCCTGTCGTCGCCTCTCGTGGCGAACCGCCACAGCTGGCATCGCCCCGATCATTGCCGCTTCGTCTGTAATTTCGAATGAAAGTGTTAAATAATTATACCAACGAATCGAGCCAAAAATACCTATCGATCAAGATGAAAATTATTCAATTGACCATTAAAACAAAATATCCCATCGTTGGCCATTGGACCAAATTAGCAGTGTTGGGAAAACGCCATTTGGCAATTACTTTTGATTTTGGTTGTAAATCACGCTCTAACCACTCAATTCCCTTGTTAAGCCATATCGTTGAAACAGCCAGAGTCTGTAGAACACAATACAATCGAACGGAAATCAATAAAATATGTAATTAGACTGAATAATCACCGAAGGATATATTGTACTGTAGGGACATGAACGGTTCCAACGGTATGGTACAATAAAGGAATTGACTGGTTGACGCCTGATTTACAACCAAAAACAAAAGTAATTGCAAAATGGCGTTTGCCCAACACTGAGAGGTGGGTACAGTCGTCCCTCGTAATTTGCGAATCCAATACATACGAACGAGTCAATATACTAATTTTATATAGTGACTAACCGCCTTGAAATATATGGTGTTGTGAAAGCTCGATCCCTCAGTTGAAAGGAGAGACAAGCAATCCTTCTTCGACGGCCGAGGTAGTTTATATAGCAGTGAGGCCACCGGAATCCATCTCGGTCTGTCTACTAGGTTCGAACACCCTCGAACTACTAGAATTTCCTAGTTCTTCCCCACAACATTATGTAAACAGGCCAAATAATATTGTTTTACATCCGGTCGTGGTCAGTAACATATATCTTGTTCAGACGGCCAATTTTTAGATCAGTCAAGGTTCTAGATGATGTTTTTGCAATCTGAAAGGGCTGAAAAGAATATAGGGGCCGTTTAGGGCCCTACTCGCCCATTGATGAAAACTGTGAAACTTGAAGGTTTGCTCCAACTGAACGGTGCAGTTCAAATAATATTCAGTTTGAAAACATACAATTTGAATAATTTGAAGGTCGTTTCTCAAGGTCAAAGTGGAGTTGTTCAATCGATGAACTACATATTAGTTGGCACTGTATTCACTCAGTCCTCCTCCGCAGGGGTTAGCATACATTTAAGTTGAATATGCAACTTGCCCTGGCAGTAGGAACAGGTTTCCAGTTCTAATGGGGAAGGTGAAGTTGCCCACAAACCAGTTGGGACAGACAGAAAATATCTGAGTTGAATATTTTCCAAAAGATTGGCTGAGCTAAAATATTCGAATTGCTCCTGCAATAAAATGTTAATCTATGATCAAAAATGGTTTACCCACCTGTAATTAATATTTATTTATGCCTTAAATACACTGGTATATCAACATCATTTTTTTTTTTTTTTTTTTAAGAAAAGATCAATAACATAGAAATTATAAGAATAAAAACAAAATACCTACTATACTAGTACTAACAGTAGTATAATCGATTGAAGCGAAGAGGGTACAAGCTAAAAGACAGAACATAAACATGAGACGAGACAGGTTTATATTATAGGATATTCACGTATGGGACGTCGATGTACTCTGAATCTACGGTCTGTTTAATTACTAAGTTCTACACAATATGTAAGTTAATGGGGCCGAACTATATTTCATATAGCCTTGGGGCGGATATGGTGTTTTACACTTTGGATCCTAACTATCAAAGAAGTTCAGATACAACTTACTTGTCTGCGAGCCTGATGGGTGCGCACGATGATTTCAAACCTACTAACTTTGAAAAAGGGGTAAATTATTACATTATTAACTGAGCTTAAAGAGAAACGTAGGTATCTGCTGTGTTTCAATTAGAGGATACTTACTTCAACGAACAATCAAAATAGGGTAAATGTAGATCAAATTGATGGGTGAAGCGAAGAAGAACACGGGGAAGAGATAGCTAGATAGGCTCGTGAACCCTTATCTTGATAATTTAACAAAGTTATTGATTTATTTGCTACCTATCGCTTCCTTCTTGTTAAAAAATACTAATGAACGAATTTTTCATAGCGAATTGTGCCTACCTAACGTATTATTTTACGAAGCGTACTCACCTAAATAACGATTGGGTAGGCGTAACATATACCTGTACCTACATACTTGCCGGATGCCGTTTTGATTTAATACTTTCCCGATCTCAAGTTTTCAATAGAATATTCAATATATCCACCTACCGAAATCTTGTTTCGGTGTTGATGGTTTTCATTTCAAACTTAAAAAAAAATACCCTTTACCAATTTATTACTATTCAAGAGCAAGTCCACTGAAATTGACGGGTCGAAATCCTTCGGTTTACACGGAAAAGAGATGTCCATGTCCGCCGCAGGCACTGATAAGGGACAACCATCACTTCTTAATGATCGGAACGGCGAGGCCTTTTTTTATTCTCTCATTAACGTAGAGTAGAGTTAGCTCCGTAATTAAAATTTTTATAGCCAATTGTCATTTGGTGGTGCTGAGAATTTCAATCGCCGACCCGGAAGGTAGGTACCTACCATGAAAAGAACGTTAGTGTCATTATAACGTGTTCCGGGTGAAGACTCTGGCAGTGTAACACGGTAATCTTCTTCTAACTTTGATCACACATCACCTGTTTATATACGTGGTCCCAAACGTAACGGACTTAGTTTGAGGTCTTATGAAAAATTTCACGCTGATCACGAATATACAACATATTAAGTGTCCCTGAGTAAATCTTGACGAGTTTTTCCGCAAAAAAACACACTTATTTCGACGTTTTTGGGCAAAAAACACGGAAATTATCTAGAAAATCGAAAAACATTAAATTTTGCGTAAAATGAGACCAACGCCAGCTTGTACCTATGATTTTTGGCTAATTTCAGAAGTTTTGATCCGTTGATAAACTGCTTCATAGGAGCAGGAAGGTAGGCAGGTAGTATGAACTTAAAATGTATTTTTAAATGTTCTCCTTGGAGCTTCGAAAACAGCATTATTTCTGATTACAACTGGTCTTTGAAACTCTTCGGATCAACGTTCATACTACCTGCCTACCTTCCTATCAAGCAGTTTATCAACAGATCAAAACTTCTAAAATTCGCCAAAAATCGTAGGTACAATCTTAAGGGATGGCTGGTCTCATTTGACGCAAAATTTAATTTCCAACGACGTTTATTTCGAGGTGTTTTTCGATTTTCTAGATACTTCCCTTGTTTTTTGCCCCAAAACCCTCAAAAAACGTCGAAAAAAGTGGTCAAAATTTATTCAGGGACCCTTAATAATGTGGTATATATTCGTGATCGACATGAAATTTCCCATAAGAAATGTATAATTACTACTGTATAATTGCTACGGCAGTTTTTTGGGTAAATCAATTTGCAGCAATACAAAGTAAATAGTTAACTTATGTTCCTAATCAGTAAGGTTTTTATATTGGAGTTTCACTATCGTGTTACTACCAAAATTAATAACATTAAACAATAAATTATTACCTATATCTAATCATGTACCTTGTGCACACCAGTTGTGAAACACTGTAGTAATCTTATAAGTTAGAGTGCACAGATAGGTCTGAGTGTACATATGGATAAATATATTACTAATAGGTAATACTTACTTGAATGGTTGGGAGGGAGTATGTTGTGGTAGATACCTATCAGTTTCCGCTTCGATTTCTTACTTGAGTTCCTCCATAATCGAGAAACACATTTATTTGAATTTGAAGTCATACAAGTTGTAGTTGAAAAAGGTGTCATTCAGAGCAGTTTTCAATTAGGCCTACAAGCAAAAACGCCTTCAAATTATTACACAACATTACATTAGTGTTTGATGCCGTGGTTAACATACTAGTAGGGGTGAGGGTGAAGAAGTAAAGTGTGGCCTCTTCAGTTTGGCTGTCCGACTAGTTTCGCCGTATATTTGGCCTCATCAGGGACTTTAATATTTATGTGGGGCATATGCCACAGTAATTTAAAAAGGGTTTTCCGAAAGTGGGTACATTAGTTGACTAGGGTGCAGGAGGTGCTGCGTAAATACCAGGTGAGTTCCAATAGTTCCTTGAAGTGTAATGTCTGGTGCTTGAGTAGAGTAGGTACATCAACTTCCAAATTTTCCCAGGATTTGTAGTACAGAGGCGTGGTGCCACAAAGTCTTGATCTTTCAATTTTTATTTGCTGCTCACTAGTTGGTGTGCTAACAAAGCTTTATTGGATGATGAGGTAAGTACCACGGTGCTAGAATCTTCCTTAAAATAATAGCTATTGGTGCTTGGTTGAGCTTGAACAATTCGAAAATATCCTAAAGGTATTGCAATGGGTGTGGTGCCACGAGAACCATTTATCTATAGAACCAAGGAGTAGGCCAGGACCATCATAATCCTTGCCAAGTAGGTAGGTAATAAGTATTCATGGTTGCCTGGTTTCCCTGGTAACTGGCTAAAATTTCTGAACCTGATGGCTAAATGCTCACGGTCTCTTCTGAACCAATAGCAGTGCATGGAGTCTAGACTGATGCTCAGTAGGTACTCAACTGCGGGGAAAGAAAATGACGTTTTGAGGAGGTTACTGTAAGATGTAGCAGGAGGTGTATTTGAAGCTCACATTCGGCCTAAAAAAATTCAACCTAAAGCCCAAGAGAGAAAAAATATACTTCCATTAGCAAGTTAATCAATAATAATTACCCTTAGGAGAACACTAGGTCAGCACTAAAGCGTAGTTCGCTGATTAATTCCTGTCAGATAAGCTAGTCCCATCAATCGAGGATAATCTACTTAAAATCTGACTGCAATGAATTTCCCTCCTTCGGATCCATTTGATGAGAAATTACCAGGCTACAATAACCATGCTCTTTATACGGTGGATTTCAGAGATAATTATCCCAGCCATAAAATGTACAAATTACCAAGAACAAATCATGCCTACTTTATAAAGAAGAGCAGCTATTAAAAATCGCCTACATGAAGGTTTTTCAAGTCAAATTCAGAATTTTCCAAATCAAATTCAGAATTTTTCGAATCAGTACCTATCTTCTAAATGTAAACAGGTATACATTTATATCTAACAAAATTCAACACCCCTTGCCCACAATAAGTGATCAAATTGTTAACAACAAAAATAAGTTATTTGGAGTGTTTTTATAGCTCTTAATGATAATGAGCAGGCTTTTTATTGGGATTTGTCAGACCGTCCGACACCAAAATGTTTTCATTTAAACTGTTTATTGTTGGTACATGTTTCGACGAAACTGCACCGTCTTCTTCATCATAAACGGTCGGTACTTGGGGCTATTCCCGCGTGTCAGTGTTGTGATCATTATTAGGCCCCTTATTCATATAGGTAGAGACATCATGGATTTTCTCTAAACTTGTTTTCTTGTTGTCAGTTCTTAATGTTCATATTTCTTTGCCTTCATGACCTGCGTTATTCATCATGTAACAAATGTTGTTATTTTCAGGTAGCAATTTAGTGGATGGTAAATAACTAGGCAGTAGCTGATCACCAGGTATAAAAATTCATTATAACTTTGTATATAAGCTAATTATTTAATTTATAAAAAATAATTATTTCTGTTCTACCTCAAGATCATCCAATGCCTAATTACATGATCTATGTTAAATTACTCTCTGGAAATGTTCAGAAAATGAACTGCAATGCATACAAAGTTATAATGAATTGTTCTACCTAACTACTTACCACCTAATAAATTGCTACCTGAAAGTAACAACGTTTTTTACATGATGAATAACCAACAATAAATTGTTGCAAGGGAGAATATAACTTCCTTATTTTCCACCCCCAAAAATCGTTCACCACTCGTTAGAAAGCTGTGCATTTGTTACACTTCACACCACATCGCATGCTGTCAATTTCTCCCTCCGTAACCTTCCTGAAAAGTAGTGATGCATAGGTATACAAACAAAGTTGGTTGGAGTTTTCAGTTTGACATTGTGATTAGGTACCTTCACAACATAATGAAGCTATGGTAGAAGCATGTTCCATGTTAATTTGTCTATTAACACCAATGTGTCGCATCAATTCAACAATATATCCGTAATGGGTGCAGATGTAGAACCTAGAAGACTCAAGATATATGATTTATTAGGGCTTAGGGCCAACTTAAGGGCTTAAAGCCCCAAGTACACACCCGGACAGCTCGTGAGGAGAGGGGAGACACGTGTAGCTCTCACGTGTCTCTCCCCACAATATCATTATGAATGAACTTTAGGTAAGACAGCCGGTTTTTCTTTTTGCAGTGTTGCATTGTTTAATTTGTGAAACTCCACAACAGATAAGTTTTTATTAGGACAGAGTGAACGTTTAATTTTTGAACTTGTTTTTCATTTTTTTATGAAACATTGTCATTTTCATTGTCCTTTGACGACATATAAGGGAAATGAGGGAACTCCCAACCTTGTATTAGTTGCACGAATTTCCGTAATAGAATCGTACCTACCTATTACATCACTAAAATTCATATTCCGGACGCTGCAGTAAAGATTTGAATCTGTCCAGCAAGAAGCAGTCCCTCAATTCCCTTCTGAAAATACGATTTACGGTTGGTTAAATGTCAGTTTTATAGTCTCTCTCTTAAAAAATAAAAAAAGATTAGCACGGAGTTTTTACGCGATGAGTAATCTATTCGAGTCATTTAGGAGGCTTCTGGATCCCGAGTGCTTCATGGCGGCGAAGTACTTGGCCTTGGCGCTCATCCTGGCACCCGTCATCTCGGAAGATGTTCTGAAACGTAAGGTAGGTCGAGGTATTTCGTGGTAATAATTCAAAACCTCTGTTAAAAACTACTATGGTAGAATAGAGTGCCTCTCACGTCCAAATTGAAGATCTACATTGTTGGTGTTTCTTGCTGTTGGACGAAAGCATGATGTTTACGTTGTTCTTAGTGGGGAAAGAAGAAGAAGGAATGAAGGAAATACGTATCACTTGATTCATTCTCGGCCGCATCCCGACTTGAACAGCATATTCTATACCTATTCTAGATTCAGGTGCACCTGCCTTCTTGGGATACCTAGACAGTGACCTAATCTACAGGGTCTTCGGTCTAGTAACGACGAAACTTCAGGGATTAATTCTACAACTAATTTGCAACAAAAAAATGTCTCTTAGCAATTTCTTTATCACTCCTTGTTTTTTCAATGTTAAGATTTTATTCGTTATGTTCGACCTTGTCTCACTAAAATGACCATAACTGCCTTGATTTTCTATGAAACGTGAAAAGTGAGGATACCGTTGAAAAGCAATACACTTCCCACCAGATAAGCTGCCACTAAATCCGTAACTAATCAATTTTTTTCTAGTTCAATCTTCCAACTTGGTAGTGTTTAGTGTTTTTCGAGAAAATTCGTAGGAGATTTTCACTCATTTTCCTTGGAGGGAAATGGACTAGGACTTCGGGTAAAAGTCCTGAAACCCTTGGCTTTGCAACGGTATAATCAAATTTAAATTCACCATTGAATTGAGGGCGAAAATGCGTTTAAATGCGAAAAAACGCATTTTTTTTCTCTCTCGGGGAAATCGGGTTTTTTGGGGTGCTTTACATCAACTCATGGTTTGAGGTGGTAGGTATCGTTTTTCATGTTATTTTTGACGCTGAATCGAATGGTCACACTCCCAAATAATTTTGACTATCAAAAAGCTCATTTTTTTGGTTTTTTTTGGGCTTTGGTGGTCTTTTCACCAAAAGTTCTCTGAAATTTTGCCCGACCTTCAACTATTTTGATTAAATTCAGAGAATTTACTCTTTCATCAAGTGAAAACCAAGGTTCAATACCCCTAATTCCCTAGACAATATCATGAAGGTTAAAATCAGCGTTAAACCCCACAAAATTACATTTTTTTCGGGTTTCTACGAATGGGGAAAGTAGTGTGAAGCCTCGCTGTTTTTACTTGTGAAGTTGGGAGGATTAAAATTCGACATTTTGTTCTCCTCCTAAATTTTCAGTATCATGAAGTGACCTTCGAAAAATACCTCCAAGATGCGGTGGCTCTCACGGTGGATACGTTCAACAAAGTCGGCGGCGCTAGAGATGGCAAAATCTACGATGTCGTCAAACTTCAAGTTACCATCAAAAGAGTGAGTTACAGTTAAATATTATTTATCAGTGATAATTATATGATATTAATTTACTAAAATAACTAAATCAAATTCAATTCGAACTGGTTTATTCAGTGAATGACAAGACGAATCGCAACTGGTACAGTACCACTAAAGGAAGAGAAAATGCTTTAAAAAAATTCAAATCGGTACCACTAAAATACCTAAGTTTTGAATAATAATGCTCATCTGTAGGCAACCCATATATTGTTGAACATGAGTATCTAGCCTACTTGAAAACTGGCAGTAGGAATTTAATTAACACTATTTCGACACAACAGATCTTAATCATTATCACACCTACTCGAATATAAATTATATGTATATAATATTATATACATTCAAATTAAAAATCAATCTGTATACTAATATGCTTAGAATGGAAAATTAAATACTGGTGATGGAGTAGCTTGGAGAGGAAAAGTGATGCACAACTATGACGAAAAATTAGTGAAAGTAATATACGTACAAAGAATGGAAATCAATTTCAAAAGATCGTTTTCGATTAGGTTTCAAATTTTACTAGTAGAAGATCGATATTTAAAAAAGAAAATGGATTCCAAATTTGTTTACCTATTTTTTTATATGGATAGGTGTTTTTAATTTCAACTCCTAAATGGTTGATATCTAGTGTAATCTCACCGGAGTTAAATAGTTCATCCTGCCCCCATCGGTGTGGCCGTCAGTACTTTGCCTTCATCTCACCTACCATGCAAATATTTGGAGAAATTTCAGGTGAGAAATTCCGATCACGAGATTGAAAAACGGCTGCAAATTATTACACAACGGTTCATTATTTTCTATAAAGATCACCCACCTGTAAAGATCCAATTTGACCTACAGTAAGTACTTACCGTAATTATATCGTGAGGTTCACAATCGATATTTCTTGTGTACAAGAAGTATACCTATCTGTTATCCAAGAGTTGTAGGTCCTTTCATAACGTAATTCACTGAAAGGAAGCTTATACAAGTAAAAGAGAAACTCGATCCTGTGGAAACCAGAAAAAGTTGCATTTGATCAACTGATCTTTGCATGGGGATTTGGCCTACCAACTCGGGAGGATTTGCGAATCACACTCTTGTTTCTGCTCTTTCAACCCGTCCATGTTGGGAGCGAACGGTTGGTCCTAAAATGCTCCATGAGGTCTCATTTGACGATAAAAATTGAGATATATTTGAAATCGATGGAAAAAATAACCTTCCTATTTGAAGTTTTCGAGCTAGGGCTTTTTGAAAATTGTATCCTATATTTTTCACCGGGGCACAACTAGACCCCAAATGGAGTCGGTACATAAAATTTCAATAATTTTGGTCCATAGTAAGTGACTGAGCAAAGTGCCGGACGGATTTTTTTTTATTCGATCTTTGGATTCAACGTATATTGAAACGTAAAACATCAAATTTTAAGGGGGGGGGGGTGGGGTTAGAAAAGAATGTTGGTGCTCGATTCCAAAGGTTCGTTATTGAAAATAATAAACCAAAATTATGTTAAAAATAACGAAATAACGAGTTTTGGTAATAAATTCGTGGTTTTGGTTAGATCCTTCTAAGAATCGATTTCAACCTTCAACCTCCTCAACCCCCTCCTCTTACCTCTTGTTTTCATGACTTTTCTCAGTTTTAAGATTTTTAGTTCTATACCTAGTCTCATGTTTTTTAGTTGGATCTTACTCTGTGGACTTACGATCGACTCGGCTTGGTTCTACGGGAAACCAACTGCACCAAAGAGAACGTAACGGATCTTGAAAGCTGCATCATTGCCATGGACCCAGTAAGTACTTATTCCAAATATCCTAAACATTTTTCTCTTATTATTGGTTGAATAACGATTTTGGATAACGAAACAATATTACACATAATTTAGGCCACTTTTTCTCGTAAAATTATTTCATATTAGGCAAATTTGTGTTAAGTTCCATTGAAAGATTGAATTATTTTATTCATATACGGATACGGTTATGAACAAAGCAGAGAGCGGATTATGATCCATGTTTGACTGTTGCTGTAATGACCTTTTATCACAATAATAGAGTTATTCCACAGACATTATTAATTTAGTTTTTATTGAGTAACTACGCAATTGATAATTAATTTATTAAATGACAATAATCCAATAATGCGATACTCTTTCAGATCGATTGCAACGAACCTACAGACCGAACTAAACCCCCTAAGAAACAACAATACTTTGGTTCAGATTTAGCTAAGGTAAGGTTTAGCTAAGGTAGTTTAACGAGTCCTCTGTGAGGGAAATTGATGAAAATGGTGAATGAGTTACAAAAAGTCAATACTCCTGGAATCGTTCCAGAATGGTCTGAACTGGATTTCCATGCATGGAGGAAAATTTCGTAGGTTTCGTAGGGTTTTCTTAATTTTGTGGGTAAACAAACATTTTGGACTTATTGCAACAGCTTCATATTTTATTCTAAAGTTTGCTAAAATTGTTAGGGATTCTTAGGTTGAGACTTTTCAAATGTACGAACTGATATGATCCTCTTGATCGATGATTCCTAAAGAGTCCTCTTCAAATTCCTACATTAAATATCGATAAGCGTAATTGCAAGGGAACAAAGATTTCTTGACTTTTCAAATGTACGAACTGATATGATCCTCTTGATCGATGATTCCTAAAGAGTCCTCTTCAAATTCCTACATTAAACATCGATAAGCGTAATTGCAAGGGAACAAAGATTTCTTTTCATTTATGGAGTGTGAGGACCTAATGTAAATGGGTTCTCACCAATTTAGTTTTACCTTCAGAATTTGATGATACTATAAAAATCTACTACCTAATACTTGTCGGTAAATGACGTGTGGAATGATGGGATGGCCAGTGTTGCTTTGGAATGATTTCCTCGCACCATGCAAGTCAAATTCAGAGGAAGGTAAAGGAGGTTTTGGATGAGAGAGGAACCGACCAAGGCCTACATAAATAAGCTAATATTCGAAAAATTTGCGTTTAGGCGTTTGGAAGAGGTTTTTAGAGAATATAGAACAGGCTTGTAAGATTGAGAGTTGTTAACTGGCCAGAGCTTCCACCTGACTGACTGAAGTTACCTTGAGCCAGCGGCTTTCAATAAGGGCAGCCCCTCTTCACCACTATTAGCCCTTTTGGGGCGAATGGACGGTCAGAGGGGTGCTTTAACCCTTCTGGGGAATCCCCGTCAAGGTGGGTCACTTTGGGGTTACCTTAGTTTATTCAGAAATAATTCTATATACCTACAATAACATGAAGAATGCGTAGGTTCCATACATGGAGGTTTTTATATACTGAGGGTTTTTTCTTACCAAGTGTCAAAGGAAATAGCAGTTGACGAGAGGTTTTGAAGACTGAAAAGTCATCGATAAAACTTCATACAAATCCCGCCTAATCCACTTTCCGAGGTTTTCGGTCCCTCAGTGCAACTTGGGCACTTATCAAGGTTCGATTCTCGAAGGGGCACTTATCGAGGGCCTTGATATCGTAGAGACTTGAAGATGAGAAAATGGACGGAAAATGGTCCCCAAGGAGAGGGGAACAAGGATCCATGCTCACATATCGAGGTTACACTGTACATAATAACTAGAGACGAGATCGATATGCTAAAATTCCAGCCCGTTTATGCATTCATTTATGCGTTTTTTAAGGCCAATATATTCTCCAACATATTCTTTCTATGCCAATATATTCTTTTCAAGGGCGAAAACATTCTCTTTTTTTTTTTTATCATAATGGAAATAATTGTTTTTTTGTCTCTGAGTATGTTTTTCCTGATATTGGCACCCCCACATTTTGGGAATTTTTCGGACTTACAGCCATTTGAAAAAAAAGGAAGATTCCTCGATTTGAGGGAAATTACACTACAGGCTCTCGTTTTGACACCTACATCAACTTAAAAATACAAGATAGGAAATTAAACTTTCTTTCCAGTCGTATCCTTAAATTTGAATTTACTTGGGAAATTAAGTGAGTTATATCTACTTTAATGACATAAGGTCGAACACACGAAAATAATCTTAAAAGTGAAAAAACTCACAAAAGTAAGGGGTTAAAAAAAACTATAAGAGACATTTTTTGTTGGAAATTACTTGAAGAACCCAAATCCGAAGGGTCTGTACTAGCAACTAATAAACCCTGCATATCAACCACGCCCAAATCAGACAGTCAGAACTTATTTTTGACGAGTTTTAGTAAAATATCAAACTCACGCCTCACCATGTTTCATCTAAATCGACTTGAAACGTGGAGCTTGGACTACTTAGAATCCCAGAATTTGCTAATGGTTGAGACATTCGAGATTAAGATGGTACGAGGGGTCTGACTAATATTCAGATAAATTAGGTAGGTATGCAATGCAGCTATTCTTAATTAAACAGGAAGAATCCAGCAGTTTCAAAAAAATGATTTCCCGACGATTTTTCCCCCCTTGAAATTAACAAAATATTTGAAAAATATTCTGAGAAATATTCGAAAACCTAAATATATGATTTTTGGTCCCCAATATATCGGTGAATTCTCCTATCTCCACTTTTGACCAAAAATGAGATTTTTTTAAATGTTTACCTACCAACCTACTTGAGCGCTTGCGCGGCCGGGAAAAATTCCAGAGTGCCTGAAAAGTGAAGAAGAGGTTTTACGTATGTATAGGATAGAAGCGAAGAAGAAGAAGTGATCACATGTATCAGCTGTTCCTGCCTCATTTAGCGATACGAGGGTTCACCATTTCACCGTCGATATGCAAAAATATGTGAAATTAAATTGCGTTTAAATGGTCGCAAACAGCTCAAAACCCCTCAAAACGGATTCCTATGAACCTTTAGAGCCTAAAAACTCAATATGCAAAGTATGTAAAATCTCGTCTCTAATCATAACGAATTCGAAATTTCGTGTTTGTGGTAGCCAATTAGTCTGACGTAGCTACCTACTAAGTCAAGTGCACTAAAATATAATAATTAGGTATATGACAGTTTTGTCGATCATTCGTTCACCAGACAAATTACTTGTTGCATTTTATCGTCAGATCCAGGAGGTGAAGTTCGACAAATATCTTCTAGATGCGATCAACTTGGCGGTTGACACTTTCAATAGAATCGGCAACGTGAAGGAAGGCAAACTCTACGACGTCGTTTCCATCAAAACCACAGTCAAACGGGTATGTTTTACAATCTTACGTTTTTACTACGAGGGTCGTCCAGAAAGTAAGAATTCAACATTTTAACAACAACAAAAATGCACATATTTTCATGAAATTTACAAGGCTACAATTTTACACTTTTAAAGTCTGGCACCAGCATTTTTATGCCCTCGTCATACACCTCTTGCTCCAACTCCTCGAGCCACTTTTCTACGATGACCTCTTCATCTTAAAAAATATCCAATCAAAACTCTTTAAAATTGGCGAATGGATGGTATCCTGAGGATGCGAGAGGGTGTGAGTTTTGTGAGGGATCACAATATCCCTCCTAAATAAAATAAGCACTGGGTCAGCATTCCTTTTGGCTTAAATTATCTTGTTTAACCTTTCCATGGTCGCCACAAAATCATCACCGTTGATGGTGGACCTTTTGGTCATTAAATCGACCAACAAGATCCCTTTGCCATTCCAAAATATGGATGCACGACTTTTTCCTCTGTCAAGGAGGTTTTGAAGATTCCAGTTGATGGTGAATGGGTGGTGGGTCCACTGTGACTACAGTCTTTTCGGCTCTGGAGCAATGGTGGCTTTGGGAGGTGACTGCTGTGCAGGCAAAATACTGAAGAATTACATAATTTCAGAATTTCAGAATTACAGAGTAGGCAAAAGTTTTGTAATTTTTAAATACTTAGCTGCAACTTAAAAACAAGAAGGCAGCTACTGATCATACCTTCCATATTCGAAATCGATGAAA
>JAEMON010000012.1:10306026-10347669 GCA_030264115.1 Lygus lineolaris
GCAGACGTTTTTGGATTCTACTTACTTACCTTGAAATGTTAAACATCAAATTTTGAGTAATAAACCAGAAGCTGTTTGTATTGGTTAAAAACTAGAAATAATTGTACTATATTGATCAAGAGAAAGGTACAAAGATTTGTGAAAATAAATTCTTCTTTTTTTTCTTTTTTTTTTTCACATCATGCTTACCTACCTAGCTTCTGTAGGTATGCAAATGAAGACTGAAATTTGGTGTAAACCTCTGTTAATTTTTTAGTTATGTTGCTATCACCAATAGTTCATAATGAACGTAATATGAGCTGTAATACAATATTAAGAAAAGGCCATAGACCACGGGTTCCCAAAAGGTGGTCCGCGGACGATGACTCAGGGGTCCGCGAGCTGTCATCAACAAATGTTTCGTCAAGAATTAGTTTTAGCTAATTTTAAGAGTATCTTTAATAATTATTTAAATGCATTTTAAAGTCGGTTTATATTTGTTTAATTATATATAACATCCGTTACAGATAAGCAATTACATATACATGGTGCCTAAGCTAATGATCTCTCTCCCTCCCTTAACTTTCTTGAAAATCCATTTATAAAAAAATTAAATCATAACTCCTCTTAAATTTTTGGTGCACTAACTTTGTTTTTTTGAATGGAAACCATCATTTTTTTAATTGTTAATTCGGATTCTGCCCAAAAAGTATCATGAAAAAATGACCAAAATACTCTCCAAATTTCGAGTTTTCGTGGGAAGTAAATTATCAACTATGGTAGGTACCTGCATGATTTCAACGTGATTATGTAGAGATTTCGATTCAAGCCTCTAAATTCCAAATATTCATGAAATTTCTGGGATGCTCAATTTTTTGTCAAAATTTAATAGTTTACAACACAAAAAAAGAAATCGATTTCTTGTTTTAGAGAACAGCGCACGTTTTGAGCTTATTTGCGCACTTAAATTTACTCGATTTGACCAAATTTTTTTTGAAAAGTAGTTCTCTTTCAGTTTCCATTTTTAAAAGTAAGCCAAGTTATAGCCTAGGCAGCTCTACTCTAGGCAGCCGCTTCTGCTCAGTGGTATACCTACCTTATGTATAGTTCCGTACCCAGATTTCATTCTAGGTCACAATCGAGTGCGATTTTCGTGTGGAAAAGTGGAGATGGTGCGACGAGGGTATATGAAAGCTGGTGCCCAGTCCTCAGAAGTGTATTCATCTCTAAAGGGATTATGTGGAGAGTGAGGTATGTCTTTTGGCACATAATCCTGTAAATTTCAATAAAACATTTTCGATTTAAAAAAAGTTGTTGTTTAGAAGTTGTTGCTTGTATTTATTACGATGTTAACCAACTCTGTTAAAAATTACTTGAATTAGGTAGGTACTACCTACCTAGGTTAGGAGTAGGTAAGTGCTAATTTTATTTCAATAAATAAATTCACCCTAATTTATATAATTTGAGATGAGCAAAGGCCACTACTCTCGGACCTTGAACGTTGGATATAAACATTTTTGTTGATGAATGAGTTGAACAGTTTGAATGTTTGCAAATGAAATTATTTGCATCGATTTTATTGCACTGTCCAGATAGAAACCGACGTGTGGGTTTACGACCGTCTTGAGATGACTTTACGGGAAACCAACTGCACTAAAGTTCACAACGCATTTTCCCTCGATGGCTGCGTCATTGTCAACGATAAGGAACCGGTAACTGAACTTGTTTATTTCCGTACGACAATAAGTGATTGTCATTACAACTTTCCATCATATTTATTGTTGTGATTAAAGTAAAATTTATAATTGATGAATTTAGTGAGTCTGCAACTCTAACTTCTGTTGTCATCATGAGTGATGATTACTAGCCTAAATAGTTTTTGGTTTATTATTTTTTCAATGTTGGACCCCCTCCCGCCAAATCCCCTCTCAATGTGATGTTTTACGTTTCAAGATCGAGTAAGATAATCGAGTAAGCACGTTACTTCGATAGTCGAGTAAGAAAAATCCGTCCGTTAGTAGGTACTCCGTCCAGCACTTTGCTTACGTGTGTCGGTCAGGAGTGAACGTATCAAAAAGATCTTGTCCGAACTGAACGGGTTGCCGAAACCTACCCGTTCACCCATTTAGTAGGAATGGTATGAGAGAATTTTCAATTAAATTCAACCAATTTTGGAAAAATTATCGGAGTTTTACTAGGATTTTATTTGGTTGAAGACAAGTTTCAAAAATTGGTTCACCTCAAATTCGCTACAAGAGGTAACGAGGTAGGTAAGAGTTGAGTTGGTGAGAGTTGATTGAGGTCCATTTTTTTTTCATTCTATAAAAGTGGAGAGATAACTGACCGTAGTGAACGTGGTGACTAAGTTGAAAGATTTTTAATCTCGGGAGTGAACTTTGGGAGTCTGGATACCATGGATCAATATTAATTAAATTTGTTATATCCGTCTCATTTGGGGTCTGGTTGTGCACTAAAGCCTGGAGTTAGTTAAATCAGTCATCTCCAAAGTCCATCTCCAAGGGGGAGCTAGAAATAATTTGGGATGACGTTTTCAAATCGCCATAACTAAAAAACTTTCAAACAGCTGAGTACCTACGGTTTTTGTAAATTTAAATAAAATTGCATAAAAAAGAAAATTGTGGCTCAACAGATCTGATACGGGTTTTGGTTTTTTTAGGGTGTTGGATCCGAATCAAAAGTCCGTTTTTCACATCCGTTTCGAAGTTTTAGATGATTATAGTACCTACATTTGTGAAAAAATCAAATCTAAAATGGGGAAAAACTACCAAAAACCTAGTTTTTTACTCATTTATAGGGTGTTTTTTTGTCAGAATTATGCTTTCAGGTAAAAATGCTTTTATAGGCAATTAATCGGTGTGTCATAAGCAAGTTTAATGTTTCAGGACCAGTCGTGCAGATATCAAGTCTCTACCGGACAAATCAACGGGAGCCAAATTCTCGGATGCTCAGGAGTTGTAGACACCACAAGGAAATGAATACCCACATCAATTAGGTATGAACTTATACGAAGAATAAAGAAATTTGTTAATCATTGCGAATTTCTCCCTCCAACTTCAAAGTGCTTTTATTTATTCTCAACCTTGATAGATCGGAGGTACGATTCAGGTTTAAAACAAAGAAAATCAACAACTTCGAAGTGAAATATCTTATATTTCGCAATTCATTCAAGCTGTTTACATGAAAAACATAATAAAATAGACAAGAAACAATCATGTTAATTTCCCAAAAACGGTCGAAATTCCATGAAATTCACACTCATAAGATCTCATAGAGTCAAAAAACAGAGCATTGCAAATCACAAAAAAATACCTAACAAATCGTTTCTTTTTTTGAGAATTTATTATAAAAAGATGTATAAAATTTTAGCTAATGTGCACACAACATTTTGAAAAATGTAAAAATCTAAACTAAACCTTATTTTGGTGTGTTGATGTTATTTATTAACAATTTCGGTTTGTTTTAAGTATTATTTGCAACACTTGTATGGAAACGTTGGTGGCTTTGTAGGCAGCACATAAATATTATCCTGCTTGTAGGAAATTGTTTGTCGACGTTTTTCCCCAGCAATGAAGATCAAATTCAACAATTTTACATCGAAACTCCCTCGAAAATCGAACTTTTCCTTTATCGCGACTGGAGAGAGAGACACCCTCAAGGAAATTAAAAATAGTTTAATAAACGAGACAACGAATCCTCGAAAATAATAAATTAAATAATTGGGATGAACAATCACAATAAACAAAAAACAATATAACGATAGAAAATAACGAATTTTAATTACATTTATTTCAACATTGAGACAAAATTCAGTCTTTGAAAAGGGTAAGCGGGCTGGAGCGTGAAGCATATTTAATACACATATAAATATTCATATTATCACATACCAAATCATCATCAATCACATTGCGAAATCATGTAATAAATTATGAACTTAAATATATCCACTGTGAGAGATCATCGAGTTCATTCCGTCTATAAGTCCGTCTACGAATATTTTTAAAATTTATTCTATCCTCTCGAGAAGCGATTTAAATCCAATTCAAAATTGTTTTTCAAGGTGGCATTGGTTTATATAAATCTTAATTGCTAAAGCGACTGCGAGGAAAACAGTGGGGCACACACCTATATTAAATAGCAATTTATTGCTACATATTTGAATGAATCAACAGAAGTTAATAATAGAAACGTGTTTAAGAATAATTGGATAAGAAATAAAAAATGGCGCCAGGTGATTTTTTTTAAAGATGAGTTTTTGCGAATAACACAGAAAGCTAGGAACTTTCTCTTACTAAAAAAAGGAATTTTTCTCCAACAATTCATTTGATTTTAACAACTCCTGGTAGCTTTATAATTTTAATATAATATATATATCGTATAGTATACGATTAAATAATTAATATTATAACATCACAACTGTGGGTAATCAAGCACTTTTTCCATACATTTGAAGGAATTGCTTGACATTTGAATTAAGAACAATAATTTATTGGTAACGTGAGAATAAACAACATATTGTTTCACTGTAAAATTAGTAACGAGTAGAAATGATGTTACATGTAGGTTATAAAATTAACAGGTACCTCTCCCTGATGAAAAATATTTATAATAACTCTAAAATTGATTATTTCAATAAATTATGAGTCATTCTTTTTACCATAGCCAGAATTGAATGTTTATAACCGTAAAAAGTCTAGAAAAATCGAGTAAAGTGATTGTTAACAGGTACGAAAAGGCAAACATTTATGTACAACAAAGTTGATTTGATTTAAAAAGGCATAATATCTTCGTTACCTAGTATTATGTACAATGAAAAGGCTTGAGGTATCATTTATGTACAATATACCACGCTGGCTTGAATATTTTCTATATAGTTTCAATGTAGATAATATTTTTTATACGGTCCACTTTTCCAAAGTAAAATTAGGTAACATCGTACATTACAATAGGTACCAGTAAAAACGTAAAATGCTTTTAGAAATGAGGGTTTCTTCGATTTATTTTCGGGAAAGCGTCCGTTCAAGTTTTGTATTCGATTGTTTAACAATTAAAAATTGAATGGAATTCGCTTTTTAAAAAAAGGGTCGATGGCAACTGGCCTATATTGCAACAGATCTACAAGCCTTGAGGTGGCCAGTTGGAAATTGGGAGCACACAGCTGGTCTACTGCACAGTCTGCACACCCTTTGCAACTGGCATACAATGCGCACTCGTTTTGCAAGTGACCTACCGGTTGAAGCTCTAGCAACTGGTCTACCGTCCCATAATGTACCTGCAAAACCAAGAATACTGGGAAGATCCAAAATGGTCTATTGTTAGAGGGTGGTTATGAAATGACTTGTGATGAAATGTAATGGCTTTCTGTAATCCTTGACAGCTCATTATAAAGGGGGCGGCATTAGGGTTTAAAAAAAATCATAAAATCGGTCATTTTCACTTAAAAACAAATTTATTGACAGATTCGACTTCTTGATTGAATGGCATTTTCGGAAGTCAAGTGTGGAAAATCATATCAGTCAAGTGGTGTCCGTTTTTGGTGATGCAGTGGTGGTTCTTGGAAGTTCGCATAAACTCTTTCCAACATCGCTCTGTCAACCTGGCGATTTTCATGCGAATAACAGCTTCCTTCAAATCGTCCAGTAGTTGGGGTTTGTGCCCGTATGCACGTGCCTTGAGGTGAGCCCACAGGAAAAAATCGCAGATGGCTAAATCTGGGGACCGAGGAGGCCAATGAACTTCACCAAACCTGGAAATAAGGCGACCAGGGAAGAGAGGGCGAATAACGTACATCGTTGCTCCGGCTGCCTGGGACTTCTTCTTCCCTGAGACGTGTTTGTTTCCAACAGGGGCGACCGCCCACAAAGGCTGAGCAACGATGAACGTTATTCTCGCCCTCTATCCCTGGTCGCCTTCTTTCCAGGTTTGGTGATGTTCTTCGGCCTCCTCGGTCCCATCTGCCATCTGCGATTTTTTCCTGTGGGGTCAAATCGAGGCACGTGTACATGTATACGAGCACACTCCCCGAACATAGGAAGATTCGACGGAAGCTATTGTTCGCGTGAAAATCGCTCAAGTCGACAGAGCGATGTTGGAAAGAGTTTATGCGAACTTCCAAGAACCACTACTGCATCACCAAAAACGGACACCACTTGACTGATGTGATATCCCATACGTAACATCCGAAAATACTGTTCAAGAAGTCGAATCTGTCAATAAATTTGTTTTTTGAAAATTACCGATTTTATGATTTTTTTTAAACCGCCCGTCCTTTATGCCTGTAATTCCACAAATCCAAAGCCTTTGGAATGAAAGGGATCACAGGTAGACGGAACCCATCCGAGGTCAGGTGCAAGGTAGACTAGTTGCGAAAGAGGTGTGGTAGTCCAGTTGTAAACCAAGGGTAGCAACTGGCCTACTAGAGGAGTAGAGCAGTTGCAGTGTAGACCAATTGCCAAGTTCCCAATAAACAGGAAAGTAGTGTCAACGGTTTAGAAACAGCTGATTTCAGAAATGCATAATTTTACAGATGCAACTCTACAGTATAATATGTCAATGTTTAAATCAATTCACTTAGCGCTTTTCGTAATCTTGCAATTTTTTTTCTTCTACTATTTCCGAAGAACGGACCATTTCCCTTTGAGAACTATTTATGTGGTTAGGTACTTATATTTTTCTTATTCAAATTTAAAACAAAATCTTACAGCTTCAAATTCCTAGTCAAGAAGGAAGATTTTTAAAAAAATATGCGGTTGCTTTTTTCAAGATTTTGATGTTATAATTGACTTTTTAGCGCTTTTTATGTCATTTAAAAAACATTGAAAACAATATAAGTGACGGGACACCTTAGAATTTTAAATTGATCGTTACATTATCGTTATAAAATTTCTCCTCAGAAAGATTAATGATGAAATATTGATTGTAGATCAATTGTAGAATAATAATTTGTGATAAATCTATTATTTTTTTTACTGAATTAAAGTAAATAGGTATATTATTTCATCCCTCAGAATTGTTCACTTCCATTTCATTTTGAGCACGATGTTCACCTACACAGTCTGAACCGTAAAACGTTGAACATGATTTTTAAGACAACCGTAACAAAAAGCTAAATCGTATTCTTGTGCGTGCGATACAAATTGTAATAAATTCAATAAACTTGTTCAAAAGGTTGAAAACAACCGCAGAAAGCTTGACTCAAGCAGTAGCTTCGCCATGATCATCATGATTGAAAATAGATGGATATTTCTAAATAAACTGAAAATTTTTCCATGATTTTCATTCCATGATTCCAAGTGGTTTCCCTAAATTTCCGTTGGTATTCCACAATAAACCAATGATATCAAATGAAAATCTTGCCAAATGGTCAATGGTCACTTTTAAGCGCATTAAATATAAGAATATCGCAGATCCAAAAATGTCAAATTCCAAATATCTCTTCAACTTTTCGAGGGGATTCGATAGTTTTGCTAGCCTAATCGGAGTTATACTACTTGTGGTTTCTCTGGGGAAAACTATTAGGTAGGGTTGTTTTTTAAGTGCAAGGGAATACGAAAAATGATGTCGAATGTAAAGAAATTCAAGATCTCAAATAGCTGTTGAAAGGATTCATAAAGTAGGTCTTCCAAATATAATTCAGAATTTTTCAAATCAAATTCAGAATTTTCCAAACCTAAATTCAGAATATTCCAAACCAAATTCAAAATTTTTCATTTCAAATTTAGAATTTGTTTTAATATTTATGCTATAAAAGGTTGATAAAAATTATGAACTCGAAATGAAAAATTCTAAATTTTAGCAAATTTTGAATTTTTGATGGAAAACCTATTTAATAATGTACCTATTTAATGGTATGTACTCAAACAAAATATGAAAACTTTTTTTAAACAAAAAACAAAGCACCAATTTACGTCAATTCAACATTATTTCCGGAAACAAGATTTAACAAATTTGTAGATTTTTCCGTACGTCGAATTGAAAAATTATGAATTCAAACTTTGCGGATTGTATTAATTTCAACTTTTTTAAAATGGACAGTTCATTGTATGATATGTTAGTAAGCGAATGTTTAACACAATTTCGGAGGGCTACGTTGTCATCATATCATTAAAGCGATTTCACCTTAATATCTTTTACTTTACTTTTTTCATTGAATTATGGTTTTCCGATGTTGATTGATTTTTACGTATCCAATCTATTTCAAGCGGTTTAGGCCCACCTCGTTAAAAGGGAATTTTTCGTTAGGTTTTATCGTTATCTTCAACTTTTTTTCTCCCAAAAGCTGATAAAATCTAACTAGTGCGGATATAAAAATAACATTTTTTTTTCGACCGATAAACTAAGCTAATAAGCTATGTGTTCGATCGTTAAATATGAAGGACCATAATATTCATAATATACTATAATATTATAATAGATACATTAATTTATGCATAGATATTTATTTAATTTCATAAAAAAGTTAATAAAACTTGAAAAATCGATTTGCGAAGAGCAGACCAAGTAAAAAAAGTCCTTGAATTTTGAATTTAGTCACGATTTTTGTGAACGACACCTCCATTTCCTCAGATAGGTAATGAAATATTGAATGCAGAACGGGCCATGAGTTTTATAATTTTTAAATAATATTTCGTTTGAATTGACCGTAACTTTTCAATTACCACTCTTAAGAGAAAAATGGTCGTTAACGGTTTTATTATTCAAATTTCCAAGCCATTTTTCTAAAAACTATTTTGGTTTATGCGGCGGCTAAACACGGAATGTCGTATTCTAAGAGTTAAATTCTAAATTAATGGTAAGATCGTTGAAGTAGGTATAAAATGTTCAGATCAACAAGTTGATAACAACTATGGTTCGTAGTATAGTTAGTCTGAATAAATTGTCTCTGGAGTTTGAGCTCCTTAAAACGACCTCTAGTGAGATTTCAAATTAGCACAATTATTTTGAAAAAATAAGTTTCACTTCTTAAAAATTCGAGTATGTATGTAAAAATATCGAAGGAGCGTCGAGAAGAACAAATTTGATGGACATACAGAAATAAACAGCCTTCCACTCGCTTGGTTTAGAATGCGCCTGAATCATAACTAAGAGCTGATTGAAAATTGTGCGTCGAATAAATACTAATTAGTATTGATACTTACCGTGATCCCTTCGAACCTTACTGCTCAGGTAAAGTTTATCTCAATGATTAAAATAAAAGCATATTAATGCCACATGGCTGTTGAGATGAATCGGCTTCGGCTGCGTTTGGTATGTCCACAAAGATGTTCCACACAAACAGCATATATATGTAGTACATAAGTATGTACTTGAATGAAGTAGGTAAGTAAATGGGGGAGAGTCGTGTTTGATCGTGAAATATAGGTCGCTAATTTCTAGGAAGATGGAAATGAGATCTCTAGTATACTTTGAAGGCTACCTAATGGAGAGGATGCTCTTTTATGTGAGTCGAAATTTGATCACTTCCACGATTTTCGTTGGATAAATTTCCCGGACTGTCGTCGTCGTCGTAAAGCCAGTTCTTCCAGCGAGGGGAGGCCGTACTCGAGCGCGCTCGAACCAAAGGTAAGATGTCATGTCAGGTGAAGTGAGATTAATTTGTCACTTGTCGATTGTGGGGATTGAAATGGGCTGCTTGGAGGAATCAACGATGTGCCCATGACGATAAATATCCAAGTGACGTTTCCACTGAGGGTTTAGTAGCAGTTTATTTCTTGTCACAAAACTCGAGATTGTCGTAGTAGCGGGCAGTTATAAGTTCACGACCTTCAGGGCTTGGGGAGCTGCTCATGATGGGCTCGCGCTGGTTCTGGTAGTAGCGGTCTATGGCAGGTGGGATTTCTCCTTTCTCGGAAATCTCTTCTTCTAAGATTCTCTCCAGGTCTGAGCGCGGAGTGGACACCGATAGTGCTGGAGGGGACTTCAGCGTAGGGGAAAAGTGCACAGGAGTGACCATGTCAAGGTCAGACTCGAGGAGGCGATCTGGCTTTGATGCTGACCTTGAAGGCTTGTCCGAAGTCATACCGCCTGTCTCCACATCCCTGACAAGCCGGTGCCCTGACTTTGACCGCGTCAGCTGCCTTTGCACATATTCTGTCAAATCGTCCTCTTCCTTCTTCGTGATGATTTTGTTGAGGATGATGAAGAAGACGCCCACGATGATGCAAGCGATGCCGGATATAAACAGCTCGTTAAACCACCTGTAGTTTCCCCAGGTCTCGTCATCCTCTGGTATCAAACCGGACCCAAGCAGGAACAAACCTAAGACGAGGAAGACCACCCCGATGTGGAGCATTCCCACTGAAGACACGACCTTATCCGACTCCACGGCCTTCGGCCTGCGGAACCTCCGTCTCTTGTCCAGGCTTCCAGTGCTGTTCCTGGGGCTGGCCACGGAACTCCTTGATTCTCCAAGGCCTGACTCTGTAGACTGCGAGCTGAATCTTCTCTCGCGAGCTTTCTTCTGCTCCTCCCGCCTCTTGCGCTGCCGCTTGATGGCAAGCGCCGAGTGGAGTCCCATTGAGTGCATCCTGAAACATCGATCCTTCATTCATGATCAAGAATTTCATTTGTTTCAAAAACTCCCGAACAGATTTAATTGTATCTGTGTACTGACCTCACCCCAAGCCCCAACATTTCAGTTTGCTAAGCTACAACCAATAATGTCGATTTATATTGACTTTAAACTTGAAAAGCTATACCATTATTTATGAAAAATTACGGCGTAATTGCCTCAAAAGCTGATAAAACCACCACCCCTTCCAAATTCCATTGAAAGACCATTTTCTCTGTAGAAAATTAAGATTCTCTACAACGATGATTCCCTTCTATACCATCTGGCGTGGGGTTTCAGCCAAAATTAACTAACCATAGGTTCTAATTTGCTGAACTCAACATTCTATACCATAGGTACGATGTGCGAATCTTTTGAAAGGCATTAAATATTTTCGACCCTTGACATTTTGTGTACCACCTCAACCTTTATATGGCGAGAATTAATTGCGTGGGTATAACCATGCAATTCAGCAACCCACGCTCTCCCTTGCCTGATGGAAGATTACACTTTTTCTCCACCTCTGGGTGATATTTTACCAGAGTGAAACAAAACACTCCAATGAAACCAATTTCGTGGAATGCAATAAATTAAGTAGGTACATACAATTCCGTGTCCTCTGATCTTTCCAAATAATGAAAATCATACTCACATATAGGTGGGTAGTAATTTGTGTCATCATTAAAAATAGTGGATAGTATAATATATAATTCTCAAAAATTAAAAAATATTAAAGATAATCAAAAACTGCTGATTATGATGTGATAGGTTCAGCCCTACTGTAGGCACTGCCAGCACGACTTCCTGTTGTGGAACGTTGAGATGACTGAATTGAAAATCAAGTTGGTTTCAACGTTGCATGGTGTCTTCATCAAGAAATCCAGCTATTTGTTGCATAGAGATAGGGAGATTAGTTCGGTGGAGTAAGGATTAATTTGATATTTTTGGTAATTTGGTGAGCTCAGATTAGGTCGCTTGATTTAGATCTGATTTTTTGGGTTGATGTATGGAGCTGAAATATCTATTCCCTGAATCTGAAGCTGAAATAATAAATTTTTGTTCAAACTCCCATCTACGTAGATAGGTATCCCTAATACTTATTTTGATATAGGGGTAGCTTCAACTTATAAACCTAAGGACTTCGGATCCCAGGAGGCTGCTCAGCCCTGAAGAAGCGGTAGGACGGCTCCATCCTATGTCCCCTGACTTTAGAGTCGCTTCCTCGTCCCTTTCGCGACTTGGCCTGCAGCACTGCAAACTGCACCTTCACCTTGAACGAAACTTGATGTGGTTTGAGACAGAGGAATTTCTTACTATCAGTCAGCTTGATATTCACCAGTTCCTCATTGATGAGCAGAGCAGTTTTTCCATCAGTCATTCCAACGTCTCACAAGAGGAGGAAGTGCCACAGTAGGGCTGAATACAGGTATATATTTAATTTAATAACTAGGTAATAAATAGTAGAAACACAGAGCAGCCAAGGCGTGACGATAGCGAATTAAATGAACGTGTCAAAACAGCCATCTTTTATTTGAGAGAAAATACCACAATTAAACAGTTCAAATGAAATATTTATAAATAAAATTAAGCTTTACAGTGGCAGCAGTGCTATTAATGGAAGAAAGGCTTCCCTGCTATCGAATTTTCGCAGAATGATGTATATACACAGTTATCCTGAATCATTCTACCTACTGCAAACGGCTTGTGAGTTACAAAAAAGCACTAAAATTCTTCTGTGGGGTCCAGGCAGGGGACTGTTAAGCTTCAATGCTAATCGACTTTTTTTTTAGTTTCATTAGCATTATTTTTTCTCTCGCGACCTCAAAGTGAATAAGTGTCAGAGGTAACACGTAAGCCACGTGGGCGGTTTCCTGGAAAGGGAGATGAATTAAAATGGAAATTGAGGTTGGCGAAAAGAGCAGTAACTTCGTTAAGACCTTCCAACAACGTTTGTACTTTGACAATTCTTCGATGGGGAGAATCCAATTACTACGACGGTTTGAGGGTTTATCAAGATAAACAATTAGGTATCTGTTTTTCTATTGAGTGACACATGATGCCGTTAGGTTGCATAACAAAAAGGTTTTTTGTCAGATGTTTCGCTGTTTAGTCAGCAAATTAATCCATCATCAGGGTATGATGGGATGACGGAGGATACAATTCTAACGTTCAATTTTCCCATCCAAGAACACCCTTGAATTTTTCAAAAATCAAATGCCGTTCCATTTTGGACCTTAAATGTTATTCTATGTAAAGAAAAAAATGTTAAAAAATATCAAAGCCTCGTACCAATAACCCGTGAATAGTGAATTAATCTTAACTCGAACATGTATATTGAAATAAATTGATAAAATAGTAAAATGTGACGAGAAGAATGAGAGTTCTGAAATTTCATTCGAACAAAGTTCCAAGAAGAATTTGAAGGGTCATTATAGAGAAAAAAAGAAAATGTGCATTCATCATTCAAGAAGCATGCGTAAATGCGTAACATCTCCACTGCCTGGCCCTCAGAAGGGCTATCAGCTAAAGTGCAGCTGGCTAAATAGTATAGGTACCAGTTTATTTTGTTGTTACTTACATAGTGCTATTTTACTTGTCTCGGCGAGTTTGGCTAAAGGAAGGAAAAATGTAATGAAGGGAAATGGAAGAAACTAAATTTAAAACTCATAGGGAGCTGTAGGTTGTGTTCAGATTCATCAGGCTGACTCAAAGCCGACAGGAAATGTGTTTCGTTTGCTCAATTGGCAACGGTAATGTGGAAATCTGTGACACTTTTTTTCCCAATTCGAGACAGGTGTATGTTTTTGAAGTGTGTGAAATTTGGGATGAAACATGTTCTATCAATTCCGTCAATTAATTTCCTCATTCCAGCAATTTAGTGGTTGGGAGGACAAGTTAGAAACGGATAGCAGTTAGAATTGGGGAAAGAATTAGTTGAATTTGATTTAGTTCAATAAAATAAGATATACGAGACCTACCTACCCATGATACCTACTTCTTATGGTCTCTTCAAATCATTTCTGGTCTGATTCTTTCCACATACCTATGCATACTAATTCTGATGAATGAAGTTAACAGCTGGCTATTGGTAGCTCAATCACGGTCGAATGGCAACCACGATTTCCATAGTTTTTTTTAGAACAATGGCAAACTTCCTGGACAGGTTAAGGGCCCGGGGGAATACTCACATACCCTTCTTCCTCCTAGACGGTCCATTGCGACCAACTCCCAGTTAAATACAAAATACAACGGATTCGCCTCCAAACAGGTGTCCCGTAATTTTTATACCACTAAAAAACATTAGGGTAAGCTCAAATATTATTCTTGATATTGGTACCTACCTACAACGAGAAATAGCTTAGTACTTAGATGAGTAATAGGTAGTTTGAAAAAAAAAAAAAAAAAACACTGAGAAGTTTTGTGAACAGACAGATTTCGACCTAACCTTCAATAGCTTCTTTTCCTGAGCCACGGAGAAGGAATATAAATCTATCGCTTAAGACCAAAAATGCGCAACCAGAGACTTTAAATTTAATTATAAATCTAATATTAAAATAATTTATTATATCCAAATACATTAGCTGTTATTCTCTGGAATGTTTCTCTTGGATATTTTACTCTACGTAAAACATCTTTACATTACGTGAACATCTTTACCTACGGCATAGAGAAGAAATGGATTTGTTCAAGGTTTCACGGTTATAACCGTAGAAACTTCTGTATGTTTGTTTACTACGTTCTTCTTAATTTTTATGTTCTCATAAAACTTTTCATCACATCATCACCTTCAAACACAAATTTAATATTTTGAATGTCAAAAGTGTGTTGATTTTAGTGTTGATTTTAGTCAATAGGTTCCAGTATAGGTACCTTGTACTTAGTTCAGTACGAATCATTTGGATCTTTGTGGTAAGTCCGTTACGTCTTCCTTTCATTTGGTTTGGAGATATGTAATTTGTTTTACAACAAGTTGTTTATCTGGAGTTGAAAATTTGGACCTACCTAGAACGTCATCAATAATACCTATCTACTGAGTCACTGAAATTCGTCACACTAATCCGGGGAAACTCATTATTTTATTGCCTCATTCAACTAGCCGTGGTGCAGGTAACATTCGAATAGTTAAGCTGCGCAAAACTCTCTGCGCACTCTCTAGTGAATATTCGAATATTCTGTCTGTTCCAACTGGTTTTTGTGCAACTTACCCTACTGATAAGAACTGGAATCCTAAGGTTTGTTCCAACTAAAATCTGCAATTCAAATAATGTTTACTTTGGTGATAAATACATTCGAATATTCTCAATGTCGTTTCCCAAGGTCAAAGTTGAGTGCATCTTCTTGAAGATTTTCGAATATCTTCGAATAGCGGTGGTTGGAACAAACCTCTGAGGGCAGAAGTTGAGTGCAACTTGCTCAGGCAGTAGTTGCAGGGTAACTTGCACACAAACCAGTAGGAACAGACAGAATGTTCGAATATTCACAAGTGTGTGCGCAGAGGGTACTGCGTAGCTAAACTACTCGAATGTCCGTCCGATTGGAACATACCTCTTATGACTAATGGATTTTGGATATAATATTATTTACTACACGTTTTAGAAATTCCCAGATTAGTAAAATACTTCGGTCCATTCATCTTCTCTGTTTATTCTTCTTCATCTCCTTATACATCGCATTCTCAGCAACCAAATTTTTGGTAAAACGGGAAGTGACAGTTAAGATACTGTGAAAATCTCTTTGAATCAGTCCATTGGCCGATCAACCTTCGAAACCTTGTCAACTTTGAGCCTCGGGGAATTTCCCCTTTTGCAATGCCCCCCCCCCCCCCCCCCCCCCCCCCCCCAAATGTATCGTATTATCTGGACCACACTGGACAATATTAAGGAGCCTCACCTGTAGCGAATTAGAAACCTATACCTAGCTAATGAGGTACACCTATTCTTTTCAGCCAGATTTTTAGGACTTCCCTCACTAGTGAGTGGCGTCCTATTGTTTTCGATCCGAGTCGGAGGAGGACAACACTCAACTGAGAAAAAAAGAACCAAGTACAAAACCGTTTCAGACCATTCTAAATCCGTGAAAAAAATCACAGGAATCAGGTCTCAGGTCTGTGTATGTGTGTGACAACATCTTGTGTGCTCTCCCCTGGGCTTAGTTCTCAAGCGATTTTCGTGCTTTTATTTTAGTTCGACTCTGAAAACTGTCTAGTTGTGCACTACCTAAGCTATTGAATTATGGCCATTAAATGCTCATTTTAACAGTACCATAATTCGAAAATCCAGAAAACCTGGACCCCTATAAAAGTGGCGGTATTACCTCAGGTGGCTGGGGTAATATCGCCACCACCTTGGTAATACCGCCTGTCAAATTTCCCTTAAAAACCTAGGTAACTGGTAAGGTACGAAATATTAAACATTTCTCTTCGTGATAGATACTTTTATTAAATTAATTTTATTAAATATCAAGAAATAGGAACTAGAAACTCCCTAATTATAAAGAAGGAACAACACTTATAAAGTGATTTCAAGTTTTTCTGGAGATTGTGGCAAAAATCACAAGCAAACGGTTCACCTTCCTCTATAATTCTCCCAGCACATAAATTATGCGTATTATAAAATCATTGGCAAACACTCAGAATGTGTGGAATGTGAAAAATGAGGAGGAAGGGGTAACACCGCCATGGCGGTTTAACCTCAAGCATCTATGGCGGTAGATATATGTATTACCCTAAACGCACATTTTTAGGAAAATTATTATTTAATCAATTACTTCATGACTAAAATATACAAATAATAAGTGCAAATCAAAGGTTAGTAATTCTTCTTTCACATAACAAACAAATTATTCCAAATATGTAGTTTTAAACCCCACTTGCCCCAATTCGAAGAGGTCTCCGTAAAAACGTCCAGCGCAAGTAGCACAACATCAAAAACGCAAGTTGCGTTGCGTGCCAAAACCAATTTGCGCGAACAAACAGCTGTTCAGGAGGTTCTCAAAAACAAGTTAACAAACGTTCCACTTGAAGCATAATTATTTCAAGTGTTTAGTTATTGAGGTATTCCCTCATTCTAGTTTTTTAGTTTAATTAAGGTATTCCCTGTCTAGTTGTGCACTGTCTAGTTGTGCGTCGCCAGAATTTCGAAATTTGCATTGAGAGAGAGGGGGGGATTTATGCCGTAAAAACTCTTTTCTCAACTGAATCTTGTGTACTTTCTCCAGCGCCTTAATTCTCAACCGAATTGCTTGTCCCCCCCCCCCCCCTCCCCTCTTTTGAACTCAGACATTCCCGATCCAACCATGGGCTGACGGATTCTCGAGTTGGGTATCGATGTTCATAGATTTTTGAATGCTGTTCAGTTTCGGAACATTTCTAGACCGCCACAGGGTGGCACAACACGGATACACGTGTTGGGTATCATCATAGATGTTCGAGAGCTGTCCAGTTTCGAGACAATTTTCCATCTAAAGGGATGTCCCCTGAAATTCATGCATCACTAAACTACCTATGTTCCTCAATACCCTTTTTTAATCCTGACCCCACCTTTTCCTTTCAAACAAAAACTTGGTAGCACCAGAGTGAAACATTGTTGCTCCCTTCCACACCGTTAGTTACGAGCCCGAAATTTACACAAGACCGGAATAACGCCTGAACAAGGGCTCGACTCACGAAAAATTCCTAGCAGCGAAAAATCACTAGAAAAGTTTATTGTTACAGGAAAAAAACGCTCCTTCATCTTTCAGCCGTGTATTTTTTAGCGGACCCACTACAAAACATTCATTTCCCGCAAATATCTGAGAGGTATGGCCCTTTTCTGGTGTTGTTTATTTTTTCTCCCACAGGTAGACTCTTTTGAGAAAAAAAAATCCCTGGCGAGGTAGAAGATAAATGCTGGGGTGGCCATTCATGGTATGAAAAGAGAGCTCGAATGAGGGCATCGAGCGGGTTACTGCGAGGCAACGGCCTGGAAAAATTACCAACGTTTCGGGTTGAAAACGTTCTTATGAAGGGCTTTCGAAATGAATTCACCTTTTCGTGGTTATTTAGTGTCGCAGTATCATTTCATGGAACTCCATTTCTGGAAGAAGAGAGTAGAAGGCTGTATGACTTTATTTCCTCCGACGATCGATTTGCTCACAGTTGTCAATTTCGGGGGGGAAAGTGAAAAAACGTTCCAGGCATGTAGCATGTTGATGAGCGAATTTTCAAAAAGATAATTTTAACTAATACTTGTACTACCGTGGGATGGGGTGAATAGGGTCACTTTTCAACTTCTTCGAGCTGCAACTTTTGACCTAGGCAAGATAGCTTCCTGATTCCAACGGCATTCTATGTGTCTTGACCTATATTTTCGATTACCTACGTAAGGAATATCAATACTTTACCGTGGAGAACGCAATTACGCAAAAACTGTCCTTACCCTATTCACCCCACTTTCTTAAACTAAACGCAAGAATGAGAAAAACGTCTGCCAAATTAGGTGGGCAGTATAGCTTCCACACTTTCGTAACATGGACGTATAGGATCAGTTAGGGAACATTTCAGCGAAATTGGTAGAATAGTTCCAAAGTTATGCCTATGACAATAAATTTAAAGTTCGCGCATGCGCAGTAGCCATCACCCATCCAATTGTGGTGATATTCTTAGGTAATTATCTTGGAGTCAGCCCTCAACTACACTCCAAATTTTAGCGGAATCAGTCCTGTTAGGGAATGGAAGGAAATTCACGTTTACGCATGCTCACACGCCACTAGTGGCCCGATGGCTATGACATTAATAAGGGACTGTCTACGGGGTACCCCGAACAATCTCTGTAAATTTCACCGAAATTGGACCAGTAGTTCAGGAGTTATGTAGCTATGAAACTCATTTCGAAATTGCGCATGCGCAGTAGCTATTACTGATACAATCGTGTCAAAATTCGAAGGCAATTGTCAAACTTCAATAACCCTCCGAATTTGAGCGGAACAGGTCAATTTGGAAGTGAGACATCGTAGTTACAAAAAATTCACGTTTGCGCATGCGTACACGATACTAGAAGTCCGATTGCTATGAAATTCATGAGGGCCCATCTACAGTCTAATCCGCTTGATCTCGGAAAATTTCGCCGAAATCGGTCAAGTAGTTCCGGAGCTACGCCTATGACAACAAATTTCAAGTTTGCGCTTGCGCAGTAGCTACTACTGATTCAATCGTGACAAAACTCATAGGTGATTGTCTTGGAACCAGTCTCCAACTACCCTCCAAATTTGAGCGGAATAAGTCAATTAGGAACTGAGATATTGGGGTTTCGGGAAATTCACGTTTGCGCATGCGCTCACGCTACTAGTGGTCCGATGGCGATGAAATTGATAGGGGACCGTCACGGGGCTAACTCGCACAATCCCTGAAAATTTCATCAAATTCGGACCAGAACTTCATATAGTTTTGCTTGGGACAAGGAATTGACCACAGACAGACAGACCGACAGACAGACAGACAGACAGACAGACAGACAGACGGACAGACAGACACGGAACCAAAATTGTTCAGAAAGCGCGGAAACGCAAAAATCAAGTGAAAATTTTGATTTTGGAGGACAAAAATTTTTTTCATTTCTTCCACGAATACAAAGCTTCCCTACCTTCGGTAGTGAGGAAGCAAAATAAAATTGCCAAGGCACGAACACACATATAAAACTAAAACCTTCGGTAAATGTCACAGAAATGTTCACAGACAACATTGGGAGGAATACTTCCATGGTTTTTTTTTTTTTTGACACGGTCGATGTTCAATAATTCAGGATGGTTGACCTCACCAGTTGAATAAAATGAGGTCAATCATCCTGAATTATTGGGAGACACCAGTTACCGGTACCTATATCACAGTTATCAGTGTAAACAAAGTTTTGCCGGTCCCGCTCAACAGCCGATTTTGGCTCCGTGCTAATCGGGCTGCTATAAAAAACAAGGCTGCCAACAGAACAACTGTAGGTCCATAACTTGAGACATCGATATCTATCCAATCGATTCCCGTTGGAATCAGCTGTTTATCTCTGTTCATTGGCGGTATTTTTCAATTTTTACGATTTTCCTGAAAATTGCCCCTATTCACTCTTACGGTAGTACTTATGAAAATGATTATATATGTGGTGGACTATTCTTTCTTATACGAAATTTTGGTTGGTTGTTTTTATGGAACCAAATTTTCGAATCACTCTCCTAGAAAGCCGGTGATTTTGAGTTGTGACACTTTTCTTAATGCAGCGTAATGAAGACAATATAAGTATCGAGTGAGATGTGACCCACATTTCGAGGTCAATCACTTGAAATACGTCATCGTCAGAACTGTCTTGCCATTAGCAAATGCTACGTGTTCATTGCCTCTGCAGCTCCCAACCTCTCTAGCACGTATCAGACGTTTGACCTTTCAGTTCGTCCACTCGAAGACGATTAGCGACCGACCGTTGGAAATCCTATTTGCGCTTGAAAGCTTTGTGAGTTGGACAACAGAACCAGTTGACTAGGGAAAAGAAAAAGTTAGTAGGTCTCGGATCGAGACTCTCGGTCGAAAACAGCGTTAAATAATTCGTGAGTGCACTCAAACTCAAAAAATAGTTCTAATCACATCAGGCCTGAAACTTGTATCTGAATTATTTTACACTCTTTCAATTGAAAGGTCTCAGTGAGAGCTTTTCAAAAAGATGCAACATGAGGGGCATCCGATGAGCGAAAACGGGTCTTGTATTTAGGACCTCGCGCCCATCTGGA
Organism: Lygus lineolaris; assembly: GCA_030264115.1. Classification (NCBI taxonomy): domain Eukaryota; kingdom Metazoa; phylum Arthropoda; class Insecta; order Hemiptera; family Miridae; genus Lygus; species Lygus lineolaris. The sequence goes on from JAEMON010000012.1 coordinate 10,326,317, forward strand.
GGAGACCCTCAGCGCCCAGAATTTACTGTCACAAGCGTTCTGTCCACCCTTTTCTGGAAAGAACTTTCTGAGCCCGATTCCTTCCACCAGTGGGGTAATACCCCACTTTCAGATCTCTTTATTAATCATGCTCTAGATTCAATCGTTATACTAAGAAAAGTTCCATTCATGCAGCATGAGTTGGTGAGCAAATTTTCAAAGAATAATTTTAACCAATTTTGTGGGTGATTCTTATAGGAATTGTGAGCTGATTTCGAATATACCATATATGTATGTTCCTATGTTTAAGATGGTATTTCCTACCAAAAAACACGATAAGTGTTAAATTTCAGGAATCGTTTTAGAATGGTCAGAAACGGATTTCCATTCAGAAAATTTAAAAAAATTTGCATTACTAAACTTCTGAAGCCATTGCAATTAATAGCTTCATGCTCTTTGAAAATTCGCTCAAATGTACAGCAGGCAGTTTATAAAAGATCAGAAGGTATAGTATTACGTAGGAATGAATTATTCACTCTGGAGTCGTGAAGGTCCCCCGACCAGCCCCGGGCCCCACCCACCATGGCGGCTTGCCTTTATGTCTACAGGGAGTTCCTATGGTGAACCACGCTCTCTAATTTCTTTATTTCGTGGTTTTGGATTTTTAAATAACCATGAATACGGCGTTGATAGCCATTGACCTATCTACCTACATTTGTTATTTTTTGTTACATGAAGCCAACGGCTTTATAGAGGAATTAAAAAGGCCTGAATATATCAGGTCATATCCTGATGAATCTGAACACATATCAAGCTAGTGTCGTAGATAAAATTAAATACAGGATCGCTTAAATAAAGTCATTTTAGAGCTTTCTCATAACGAGGACGTACACTATAATTTCTAATAAGTTTAGTTTAAATTGCAAAGAGCACTACAGTACCTACGAGTAAACAGGCTCTATAAGTAGATACATAGTTAAAAGAACTACGGAGATTTAAATCGCAATTTTTATCACAACATCGCGCTGCTGCTTCAGGCAAATACTAGCACAAGAAATATTTGTACCTACTTATGCGATAGAATTTTAAAAATTCAAGTACAGCTGCTTGTCAAGTCTATTCGAAATAGTTGAGTTGTTGAAAATTATTGGCGTTTGAGATAAATGTTTCTGTAATTTTGTATCTATGAACTGTATCTATGTTGTATCTATGTAATTTGAACAGGTATACGGCTATAGGTCCTGTAAGTAGATATACGTGTGAGAAGCTAAAACCCACAAACTCCTTCATTTGTAGAGTCCAATATTGAAGGAAATTTGGAAAAACTGTAATCCATTTGAATTTCCACTCTATGATTCAAATTTTTGTGGTACGAAGCTGTTTTTAGCAGCAGAATACCTTGATTGACTCATAAATATAGGTTTTCCAAGTCAATATCAGAATTTTCTAAACAAAATTCAGAATATTCCAAACCAAATTCAGAATTTTCCAAACCAAATTCAGAATTTTCCAAACGGAATTCAGAATTTCCCAAACCAAACTAAGAATTTTCCAGACCAAATTCAGAATATTCCAAACTAAATTCTTAATTTTCCAAACCATTGCCTTTTTTTTCATTACAATCAATACAACGGTTTTCGGAAAAATCAAATCATGGTTTCAATGTTCCAATTTTCTAAAAACAATAAAACGAATGTTTTAGGTAAGTAAAGTGATAAGTAACGTTTCGTGGGTGAAATTGATGTTACGAGTCCAATGGATGTTACTCGCATTAAAATTTATTGAGATATATTGGAAAAGGTTTTAAATTTTAGCTCCTCAGGGTCGTACTTGATTGAGTGATTTATGGAATGTGTTTAGACTGTTTTATTGATTACTTTGAATTTTAACTAAGTACCTTCCGAATGTATTTTCAATAAAAATGTGTCTTCTGTTGATAATGTAGGTAGTACCTAATCGAGGGTAATTAGAGCACAAGAATTCACGTAGAAAATAACCAAATTTAATACTTTAATACCTACCCACCAAGCAAATTTATGGAAAACAATTATTGGGTGCTAACATTCGAAATGCCAAGCATTCAGGGTGGATAATCTATTGCACGGGATTATCTATTATGATATTTCATGATTTATGTCAGGACAAATCATGGAATGGATGGGTGTGGTTTATATTATTAACAAAGCACGGGGAGTGATACAAACACGTGAGTTGAGAAGCTGGTAGAAAGAGAGACGTAAACAGTGAGAATGATGAAATCAAATTATCGAGAGATTGGTCTGTAAATACTGTATTATATTTAGCGAAGGCTTTAAAATAGATGGTGTTCCTCGAGAACAACTACTAGTGTTTAGGGTGGAAGAAATATCCTGTTTGTACGCCGAAAAAACGGAGAGAATGCCAAATCGATAAAATGATTATAAATGTAGGCACAAAATACATACTCGTACCTCCAGGCGAACATATATTTATGAGATCGCTGGTTTGTGCAAGTCGAAATTGAGCGTTTTCTGATTTTTCGAAATGAAAATTTTGAATAGTGACGTCGAGCCTCAAGGATGCGTGAAATACTTAATATGAAGGATTAAATTATTATTTGGAACAATCCGGTGAATCCAATCAATAGTTGCTCCATCAAATTGTAGGAGCGGGAATAGGAGATATGAAGAGCCTAGCTGTTAACGAAAAGGATTAAATTGCTTTGAGCTAATCCGTTATATTATAATTTATTTGGAATAAATTGGCGCTGGGCTCCAGGACATTGATAAGATTGATAAGAAGTACTAATTCGGAGAATGTTGTTTTGCTTGATTTTTTACAAATATGTTTCGCTAAAATTGTATGTTTTGAATAAAGTTCGACTTTCAAAGTGACTTTCGTTTCGATTGTTCTAAAATTAATACATCAATGTAGGTAACTGAAAATATTAGGGTTTTCGTGGCAACTTGATACACTTACTTTGTTTTATACAGGAATGCCTCGATTTACCTCAGGTAAATCTACTTTTAATCACAATAATATGATGTACAATGAAATGAGGCAACAGTTATAAGGTGAAAAATTCCAGCCATTGAGGGGCTCGAACCCACAACCTCTAGAACTCCAGAGGGAGTGGTTCATGACCCCCCTCGAGGACCTTTTTTGAACTGTCTGTACATAATTTCCCTATAAGTACACAGATAAGTTGGGACAAACTTCAGAAATCGATTCTACAGGTGATTCCCAACAAAAAGTTCCTACTAGGGGTTTTTTGTTAACCAGTTATTTTCGAGAGATTTTTACTTTTAAGATTTTGTATTTTTCCTTCGACCTGTTACCATTGAAACAGCCATATCTACCTTAGGTAACTTACAGTGAAAAATAAAAAATAAATACTTTATCGAAAAGATCGTCAAATTTCCTACGAGAAACGCCAACTAACTATGTTTAACAGTTGGTGCTAGTATTTCAAAAATATGAACAATTTTTCATTAAAAATCAATTTTCCATCAGTAAAATTGAACCTGTAGTGTCACCATTTGATTCAGCTTGAATAATTACGACCCCAGCCATGGTCTTGCTAACCACGTTGTTAGCACTCACACGTGATATTTTATCCTTCAATCAGTGCACTGAAACTAAAAATTACTTGACCAATGGAAAGCTGAGATCCTGAGGAAGTTTTTTCAGTTGAGTGCCCGGAAAAATTGTATTGTTTTTGAAACAATCGAATGCATGGAAGAAAAGTCCGGAGGATATCGGGAAATCCTCAAATTTTAAAGTTTGGACTAGGTAAGTTTTGTGCCTTAAAAATCAATAGTTAAAGGTTGTTAGTAGGCGCGTCTTATAGGAACTCTAACGCTCTTTTCAATGGTGTTTTTACTGTCAGTTTTTCATTGTAAGTTAAGTGATATATGGCTGTGTTAGTACCTAGTAGGTGTGAGGTCAAAGGAAAAAAATCTTAAAAGTGAAAAAACTCACGAAAACGAAGGCTCAATTTCCAAAACTCTAAAAAGGAATTTTTGATGGACATTTCTTGTAGACAACCTGCATATGAATATACCGACAGGTGTAAATTAATTCAAATAATAGATTATCAGCACAAGTAATAGATCGAGTCGGCAATCCCCCCACCGTGTGTTGTGTATGTATCTATGTATATGATAAGCCGTGAATATGTGTATGAGACATAAAAATGGAATCCGTGACTCTACAATTGCTCGAAGCAGCGTCTTTTATATAGTGACTACGCAGCGCAAAATGTCGCGTTTTAAAAACGCTGAAAAAAATTGAAATTTATCGCCTTTGTGTGAACAGAAAACGAGTGGGAAAAAAAGTTAATATAAATATATGGGTACGAGAACGATAAAATTGGAAGGAAGAGAAAATGGAAAAGAATATAAATGGTCTCACCTTTGGCCTTTTAAGGTTGCTGGGGCGTGGTCGTTGGCAACCCTGGTTTCACATTATCGGGTTATTTCTCCTTTTTTGTATGATTCGCTCTTCAAGTGAAGCTTGTGTTCCTGACGGATCTGATAGCTGAAGACTTCACATTCAAATGGGGAAGATGTCGTGTTTGGAGGAGATCTAAACACCATTATACGAATCAAGAAACATCTTATTCTATACTATATCTATAGATTTAAAGGATGGTTCCATTTACTTTTTGACTCCATTTCAACCCGAATTTGGATCTATCCATGGATAGAAATATAGATTTTGCTTCCTCACTACCGAAATAGGAAACTATGTATTCGAGCAAGAAAAAAATAGAAAAATTGTTGTCCGCCAAAATCTAAATTCCCACTTGCTTTTTACATTCCACAGCTTTCTGAACAATTTTGGTTCCGTCTCTGTCTGTAGTCGATTCCCTGTCCCAGGCAAAACCACATGGAGTATTGGTCCGAATTTGACGAAATTTCCAGGCATTGTGTGGGATAGGCCCGTGACCGTCCCCCGGCGCGTAAGCATGCGATAACTAAAATTTCCTGAAACTACGATATATTAGTTATCCACAGACCGATTTCGCTCAAATTTGGAGGGTAGTTGGGGGCTGAGTCTAAGGGATCAGTCACGATTGGATTCGTCACGATTGGATCAGTAGTAGTTACAGCGCATGCGCAAACTTGAACCGTATTTTCATAGCCATAACTCCGGAAATACTCGCCCAATTTCGGTGAAATTTTCAGGGATTGTATGAGGCAGCACCTAGACGGTCCCCTATTAATGTAATGGGAAAATTTGCACTAATTCCATATCTACCTCATGTTCCTATACATACCTTTAAAAAAAGCTATAATTAGCACTCAAAAATTAGCCACAAACCTCAAAAACCCAAGGAAAATCTTGTTTCTGAATAATGGAACTGCCCAAATTTTTTGTTGTAAATACAAGAAAAGTTGAAGACCAGAAAATTCTGCGTCGAGTGAGACCAACACCAACACAGTACCAGCCATGGTATTTGGTGATTTTTCAAACTTTTCCATTTCCTTGACTTTATCAGTCATGAACAGAGACTTTGAAAATCACTGAAAATCATGTTTATTGTGATGGTGAGTTGGCGTTGGTTTCATTCGAAGTAAGAAGTCTCAAGTTTTCAACTTGTCAACAAATTTTAGCGGTTCCAATAATCAAAAACGTTCATTTTAGTAGGTTAGTTAGTTTCAGTTTAGTTAGGTATTTCACGTAGGTGTTGGGAGCTAAATAGCTATTTTAGTGGCATATTCAGGATGTCCAGAAAAATCCCATCTCACCCCGCTGAGCTCATGTATTATAGCTGAAAATGGTTACCTAATATTATATATACGTATTACACAACGTAATGCGCAATCCTACTATTGAAACTACATATCAACGGACCAGTCTGTTTCTGTTCTGTTTGAGTCCTTCTCATTACCCGGTGTATGGAAGCTGATTTGCATGAGATTGCCTTAAGTGAATCAATGGGAGATTTGCTCCCGCCTAATTGAATTAGTGTGAGCGACCAATCTGAATATCACAGCTGAGCATCATGGGCTCTAGTATCCCTGGTCTTCTCTTGCTACGTCTCAATTGCGTATTTTCGAGTACAGTCCGTACAGTCTCTTAACGGTACCGAAATCGAGAGAAGTTTGTAATCCGCTCCGAGAACATAATTATAATATCCCTTTTCAGCACCCCTCTTTGTTTCATGGCCTTTTGCACAGATTAGTGACAGATGCTCGCTGTGCTCGCATCTTCTCTATAGGAAACCCTACTTCAATCAATCCATTAGTAACCGTACCTATCAGTGGTGGCTGATGACCCCTTTGAGAGGGAGCACACAAAGGGAAAAACGAGTCCATTAGCCTTCACCAACTAAAGTAATGAGCTCCGACAGTGAGCCCTACCGCGAAAAATTAACGAGCTACCTTATCAAATCCTGCCAAAAACCCCGTAGGGATTTCTGTGTTGTAAGTTGGCAGCACTGCTCATTCCTCTTTTCTCATCACCGCCATATTGCTGCTTTTGCCTTTTGACCATTTCATGTTGTCTTTCAATTAGAACAAACGCTTTTCTTTTACAACTTTTTTTTTAAACTTGAGTTGAAGTGGGAATCTTTTGTGGCAGAATGCCGTTTCAGAGAGGGAAAACCGGGGAAAAAACAAATAGGGAAACATTTTGGCTTATAAGTAGTTTGGCCTTTGCAGGTAGAATGCTCTGTCACTTTACTTGAGGAAGATCTTTTGAACCCAGAGTGTCGCTGTCGCGCTCGTGCATATGAGAAAATCACATTTTTTTCTGCCTTTGTGTTGTTATTTGGAATAAAATAACACTGCCAATACAAAGAAACAAATAGTTTATCGTTCGGGTGTGGAGAAAAATTAGAATAAAATCTCAGCTGTTTGAATAACAAGCGGAATTCCGGAGGCTCTTGGGAAACCCTCACCCTCACACTAAAAGAACTGAACCGAAAAAGAATGCACTGAGATCGCATTGTGAGCAGTAAAAATAGGAATAAGTTAAATAATTAATTAATATTAATCAATACCTAATCAATTAATTCTGTCAATTTATTGATTAGGTACATATGTAAATTCTATTCTCAGTAATCAGGAGCCCAAACAGTGATGTTCATTGTGTTTCGTTTTGTTTGGTTGGCATCTTGGACGGAATTGGCCAATGACAGACGACACCCTTGTCAATGTCACTTTCCCCCCAAATTACAAAAATAAATATTTCAATACATTTTCTAAAATTACAGATACACACTTACGTCTTCATTATTGTTTCTTTTGAGTCATTATCTTCCGGAAAAAAAAATTGAAAAAATAACTCACTTAAGAACATTTTCGTTGGAAAATGAAATCTGATTCAGCCTACAACCAACATTCCCGCTCATTTCCTTGTATTGGAGGTACATAATGCTCTTCTGCTCAGGTCAATATCCGCCCCTGGTTGCATCTGAGACGATAATTTAGAAAAAAATCCAATTATCAGTTCAGTTCAGTTCAGATAAATATCAGCGGACATTTGACGGATAAATTACTAATATTTCCCGAAACACGAAGCTTCAAACGGTGACGGGTTGCCAGACGGGCGAGCGGGCCTTTGCTAATTGCTAAGTAAACGTCTGGTTGTAACCTCTCGTTCCGTATTGGATAGGACAGCCTCGACCGAGAGTTGAGGTTGGTGATTGGTGATAGGAAATCGAATTTAGTCGCCCCAAATGTAAATTGGCGGGTCGAGCTTCGTTTTAATGGGACCCTTGTAGGAAAAGCGTTTTCCCATTCTCGAGGGACCCATTACGCCCGTATTTTTAGCTTCGTATAATTTCCCGATGAATCACAGTCTTTCTATGCCTTAAGCCAAATTTACCGAAGTCTAGGCGATCGGATTGGCGTCTTCTAATGTCCTTACATACAGCGAAAACAAACAATTAGGAACAGTGTGGTCAGAAGTGGTCGAATTTCAGATAGAAAATTAAACTATTTCAATTTCTTCAAAATTTTGGAAATTGTTTGCATGGCAATCCGTTTTGGACCATTCTAATACGATTTCTGAATTTTAACAATTTTCTTTAAATGTAGGTATCTACAAGTACACATGCAGGGTGAGCACTTTATCTAACACTTTTTTAGAGTTGGTGAGATTTTGCGTTTCAAAATATCCAAAAATTTGATTTTTTAGCGACATACCTATTCATGTGGGGTGTCATCTAACACGTTTTTCGGGGTGCTGATTCGATTGCAACTAGTTCCAGCCCGATTTTTTGGCAAATGATAAAAGTTTTGGGCTGATAATGTCTAAATATTCAGCCCAAAAACGTTATATATTTGGCATATTTAGAGGTTTGTGAAAACAAGAATAAAAGTGAACATTTAAACAGTAAAATTGGGTTTACTCCAATATTTTGAAAGTTAACATCCTCCTGAACTGAAATATGAAAAAATCTCAATTCAACATCAACCGGTAAGATCAATTCAAGTTTACGTTACTTTTATTTTCGCTTTCCTTGGGTTCTGACCTACAACTGTCGCGATATTCTGGTATCTACCTACTGATCTCAGTAACTGATTACTGGAAAGCGAATCTGGCAAAATCCAATCCAATTTTTGATTCTCCAAGGGCCAAGTACCCCGTTTTGTTTGTATTGTTTTATTTTCATTAATTTTCGTTTGCTTTGTTCAATGTTTCGATATTTAAAGAAAAATCAATTGTAAAATGTGTTTACGCTGCATTAATATATTTGACATAAAAACAGTTCAGTTTTGAAATGAAAAAAAAACATTCATTTTGAAATGGAAAACCTTTATTTTGAAATGAAAAACCTTTATTTTGAAATGGAAACAATTTATTTTGAAATCGAATTCCTTTATTTTGAAATGGATAACCTTCATTCTGAAATGGAAAACCTTTATTTTGAAACGTAAAACCTTTATTTTGAAACGGAAAACCTTTACTTTGAAACGGAAAACCTTTATTTTGAAATGGGAAACCTTTACTTTGTTTCGGAAAACCATTATTTTGACAAGGAAAAGCTACATTATGGAGAAAAAATCTCTGTTATAGACGACGAGGGTTAAGTTAAAACAGTGATTACACTGCCCCACTCCCCTGGCAGTATTTCTTACGCTCTATCTCGGGAAGCTCATCAGCTAACAACATTAGGGAACTCTGTTCGGGAAAAGGGTGAAGGGTAGTGTTCAAAGTGTGGTCCAAAGCGAAGGGCAGTCCTAAAAAAACTTAGGCGACGGCGGCTAATCGAGCAAAAACATCCCATTGCACCCCCCCCCCCCCCCAAACCTCCTCGAAAGCATGGGGGGGGGGCTCTCTGCAGCCGTGACCCCGTTTAAACCATTATCCCCCCCAGCAGGGTTATTACCGATGGGTTTGACCCGATAACCCGCTCACGCAAATCACATCGTTATTATTATTTTTATGAGTTCTAGAAAATTAGACACTATCATTCAATCAATTTTAAAAGACGACATTTTAGTGGGAGAATTTATTTTTGAAAAATTAGGTCATTGACCCCGCATCGCAGTATCGTGGGTCACTTCGACCAATGCAAATATAAGATTTTCCGAACAAAAGTCCGATTTTTCCGAGCTAAATTAAATGTGGAATTTCCAAACCAAATTTATAATCTCTCAAATCAAAATCAGTATTTTCCTAATCGAATGCAGAATTTTTGTAGTCAAATTCGGAATTTTTAAACCCAAATTCAAAGTTCTCCAAATCAAATGATGAATTTTCAAACCAAAGTCTGAATAATTCAAACCAAGTTCAAAATTTTCCATTTCAAATTAAGATTTAAAAAAATATTTTTATGTTATGCAATTTTGAAAAAAAAAAATCTGAATTTAAAATGAAAAAGTCTAAATTTTGTTTTTAAAAATTCTGAATTTGATTTTGGAAAATTCTGAATTTGAATTGGAAGATTCTGAATTTTAATTGGAAGATTCTGAATATTCTGGTTTCGAAATTCTGAATTTGGTATTGAAATTTATGTAGGTATTTGATGTGGGAGTCAAATTCGAAATTTTCCAAACCAAATTCTGAACTTTTCGTTTCAAATTCAATTTTTCTCAACATTTTATAGTATAGGTGCCAAGTGGAAATGGCACATTGCTTCCTCAAGTCGGAGAAAATTTGAAATACTTACAAAATTGTGTAAGTTCAAAACTTTTGATCGAGTTGGTGTTAGACAGTTTAAATAGAATCGTGAATGAAATGTACGTTAGCGCATTCACAGAGCGTACAGTTGATTCAATCATGATGAAATTCATATGGGACCTCAGGGGGCCTAACCCCCATAATCCCTGAAAATTTGAACAAAATCGGATGAAAGCTTCGGGAGATAATTATGGCTAACAGGGGAGTGTTAACATAGCTATACCTTCGGTAGACTGAAGCAAAATAGGAATTTGCAATAGAAAATTCTGAATTTGGTTGGGAAAATTCTGAATTTGAATCATGGGAAACCAGTAATATATTCCTTGAGGGGCTTAATGTGACATCGAGTGGGCATATAAAACTGGCATATGGCGGGTCCTTTCGATGATGTACTGCCCAGATGACGTCTCGAGGGTGCGGGGAAAAAAACGGGGTGGAGCTGCGAGGGCAATAAAATAGGGAAAAATCGAACGCGACGCACACGAGGACACTTCAACACACCAACACACGGACCTTTTGATGAGGGTCGGTTATCTGATATCAACGTCCAATATCAAAATGGGGGGGGGGGGGGGGGGGGGGGGGGAGAGAGAGATGCCAACCATTTGTCTGTAGAAATAGTAGGTCATCTATGTGTCGCACAGTAGGGTGAAATGGGGTTTTTTCTTATCGAGACCGTGTTATGAACGATTCTTATAGGAAATTTTGCGCTAATTCCGAATATACCGTATGTTTTTACACATCAAATAGCTGATTAGCACTTTAAACGTCAAAAAACCGATAATAAGCTCGTTTTTGACCTTTGGAACCGCCCAAAATTGATTTTGACCCAGAGAAAAGTTGACGTCCTGAGAATCCTGCGTCGAATGAGACCAGAGCCAGCTCACCAACACAGTAGCCATGATTTTCGGAGATTTTTCACGATTATTTGAATAATTAAATCGTAGTGTTGGTGAGCTGGAATTGGCCTCATTCGACGCAGAATTCTTGGTTCTTCAAATGCGCAGTGGACGCGTGCTGGGCCCATAACCTAAAGAATTCAATGACATTTTTTTGTGACTACAACTTTATTTAAACATTTTTAAAGCGTAAAGAGTGAACAACATGACTCAGTACAAGAATGGAATTATTGATATCACAACCATCAGTGTGTATGTGTATATCATCGTTGTTAGTAGACAGTCATTAGTAGAAGTGGTAGACGAGTGACTTCAACAGTAATATCCATTATTGAACTGTGTGAATATTATATTGTAATTCTGATAATCCTTACGCTTCTAGCCTTTTCGGTACATCCTGGTTGTGGTTCTGAATCTGCAGATTTGGAGCAACTGAGAACCTTTACAAATCTCAGTGACTTTTATCCGTACCTGACAAGAGGAGGAGTCATGACTAGTCAATCCATGTGACTCTATCAAAGAAGATAAAAATATTGATTATCTACGCCTCAGTCTACCAGACGAAATGAAGTGGCAAATTTCTTTTACCGTCACAAATTTGGCTCATCACTCAAAATTGTATGTGCCCTCAGAAATTAGAACCTACGACCTTTCTCGTGTGAGGTAGATGTTCTATCGATTGCGGTAACAGAGCTCTTGTTAGCACATGTTACCTGAGACATCTCAAGAGCCACCATCTACGGTGGGGAAAGTCTCTGAGACATCTCACACAGAAAGGCGCCTAGCCACCCTATGTATGAGCCCTATTCTGATGATAAACCGAGGGTTGTAACGATAGGACGAGGCTCAGAATACGACGATCGCGAGAGGTACATCGATATTATTTCCAGGACGTGCACCAGGATGGAGCCCGGAAACGGGAGTTCAAAACGGGGCGTGGCTGAGTGCCCTTTGACCTTTACAACTTCTGCCCCAAACATTGACGTTATGCAGACAGTATAATCACCGCCGAGGTCGAGGTCGATATGACCACCGCCTTTCGATCATCGGATAGATTGTAATTAATACCGACATATTAGTACAGCATTGCATGGTAATTTTCACTTTCCTCAGCCCACCTGAAAGGTGAAAGGAAAGTATTGCAATAAGCAAAAACCCCGATTTCCGGAACACATCCTTATAATAGTTCTGATCGACATATTTATGATCAACTTTCTCCACGTTCCAGACAAATGACTGTGCTGATGTATGTAAGGATGTATAGTCACGATTGCGGCCCACGCGACAATGTTGGAAAAAATCCGATTTTGAGGCTTGGTTTCTGTATGAGGACGAACTATCAAGAATTTCAGCCCTCCAGGTCAATTATTTGGAGGAGAAACCAACCAAAATAGGTTAAACACTTCGTTAACAGCACAATCTTGAGCTTTCCTCCCAAAATCTAGGATTTACTCTTTGATCGGGTAAAACAACTCCACCATCAAGTCATTAATTCTTTATTGCGTTGAGCACCTACAACACATCAGGTGGCATCAGCAAGTGTTCTAGGTTTTGATAATGAGCACAGTTGGTGCTACGAAATGTCAACAGCAATAAAGAATTAATGACTTCATAGAGTATTTGTGTAGTACCTGGGGAAAGATGGTTTAGAGGAAGAGAGGGAATATCCAAATAAGTTCACGAAATGTCTGCAGATCTAAGAGCGCGCTCGGATAGGGCACTATCGCACTATCGCATAGGGCAGTAAAAACACATGGCAAGCACTGGGTTGAGATTAAAAACACGTGGAAGATATTATTGAAACCATCTTTATGTATCCTCTCCTGATGACGTATGATGATGAACGCGTCATTGGGAATTAACCCTCTGGAGTCAGAGGGACCCCAAAATCTACTATAAAGGGTCTTTCCCCGCAGAATTTTGTCAAAAGGTGGTGGAAAGTGACTCAAATCAACAGAGGATGAGCTGTATGAGCAATACGTCTATCAAACAACATTTCTTCAAGAATTATCAAAGAGCAGCACAAAATCATCAAAATCTCCTCCAATCGCCTCAGAAGAAATATCCGGCTTTTTCAAGAATCCATCGGAGTTTAATTCGTCACCGGTTATTTGGGAAAGTGTCCCTGGCATTGAATTAAGTAAATCAACTCTTCAAAAAGTCTCATGCCTGCGCAGAAGGATCATCGCCAGCTGACGTCACTCGAAGCGCCCTCTCCATCCCTCCGAGCTCCTGCATGGCTGCCAGCCATCTTGTCATTGTTGTCATAAATCTCCCCGAGTTACGTAACCTATAAGAACGCTCTGTGATTTCAATTAAATTTCTAACATTCTTGTTCAGTAAGTTTATAAAAAAAGAACGCGAAATAGTGAAGGTAAACCTTTAACATTTGTTTATTTGTTATCAATATTTCCCCTCACAAGAACAAGCTTATTACAATCATGTCCAGTTTATGTATGTTGTAAAATTCTCTTTTCCCGACTCTTCCACAGATGTGCGGGAACAATATAGGTAGGATGTTTAACAATTATTATTTCAGTAATACTCCAAATATTGCAGGTATTTCAGTTGATTGCTTTTCCTATCTTCTGAGCCGCAACCTGTGATGGTACGTCGAGCTCTCCACAGGTAGCGCCTGGGTCGCTACCCAGTTCCCGCCATGTTCTTTTTACGGCTGCTCCTGGGATGGTGTGTTCACACAAGAGCTGTCACCTGATCTGTCCAATTATTACACAACGGCCAGACAGGGTTGTCCGTCACTACCTTACTTGCAGCAAGGGGGGGAGCGGGGGAGGGATCATCATGTACCTACCATCAGATTTCATCCCCTCTCTACCTTATTGACAATCGCGACTAACAAAGATGAACAACAATCATCCATCCGATTGCTCTACCCACACTATTTAGGTACCTATAGGATCATGGGGTATATTCGGTACAAAATTTGCTAAATTCTTTTCCACAATGGTCATTTGTCACCACCGGTGGCTTGTTTAAAGGTTAAACTTCGCATTCAATGACTTTGAAGCTGTTACGGGAGCTCACAGGGATATAAAATACCCTCGAAGATTCTCCTGAAGAGTGGGGTGCAAAACGGGACGTTCGACGGATCTGCGACTGGCATCCGTTTTAAAAGGGGTCGCTCCCATTTCGACGTCATGACGAGATAACGTGACCTCATCAACCTCCCTGACACACACTCATACACAACACTACTCTTGGCCATCCTCCCCACTCAACAAACGTCAGTAACAGCCTGACCTGAACCCACATCTCGAGGGACTTTTTTCTTTCCCTTGTCTACTTTTCTGAATTTGTCGGGTTTCAGCCACAAAATATGACGATTCAAACATGCGCTCAGATTTCATGCTGAATAGACTAAAAAAAACTTGATGACGTCAATAATGTATATTACCGTTTGCTTTCTTCCACTTGGATTTCAATGCCATGTCTTGATCATGGATATTACAAAAAACGATTTTGATCGCCATTCTCTATCTTCGAAATGAGCGTTCGACCCGCTTGTCTGATGTTGGCGGATTTGTTTCCAAAATAGTTTTTTGTGTTGATAACTGATGGGGAAAATAAAAAATCAGTCACAAGGAATTATTTTTGGTTCCCAGGAGGTACCTACCTGACTTTCCAATTATCTTTGTCCAAAAAACCGCATTTCTTCGCTATTTTAGGGAGGAGTTTGTGTGACCTTTGACTCTTCATCCCTGGTTGGTTTTAGAGTGCGAGTTTTAGTTCTCCTTATTCGCCCACACTATACGTTCTTTCCACAGCTACTTGAACTACAATATTTCAAAAATCAATTATTTTTAGACCCACTGGAATGGAGAACTTGAATGGTTCTTTTTCTGAGAAGGAATGACCTGAAAGAGACAAAAACGAAGGCGTTTTGCGGAAAGAGTGATTTTATAATAAAATAATTTGTTGAAATTTAGTCGTTTTGAATTCCCACCCAGGCCTAACTGACGTCATAGGCATGAAAGTAGGAACATCTTCCCACTTCATTTGTGGTTCTGAGCTACAGACAGTACGGTCAACATTCATCCCTGCAGACTGCCTGAATCTGCGCTCAAACTGTGGTTACTTTCTGATCAGGTTGAAGAGAATGTCGCATTTTTATTGTAACAATTATTTTTGATTTTGTTTTATACATTCGTTTTCAACTTATGTGTTCGATTCGTCTAGGTATATTGTCGGTTGAGGCCCTGGCGAATTTGGCGCTATCAGTCGTTTTTTCGCTTGGGTGACGTCAGTTAGGTTCTGACGGGCCGGCAGATAGTTTTTCAAACAGCAAAAAAATTCTTTCCATTCTCACAATCTTGTTTTCCAGCCCCAAATACCAAGGAACGGGCAACCAAAGAGAAAATTTCAGACCCATTCAAGTTCCCTATTCCTCATTATTGGAGACGTGTTTTTGCTTTGTGGCTCGAATACATAATTTCCACACATTCGATAATTTATTTATTGAATACGACTGTTGTCATCTTGTTAGATTCAGTTGCACTGCGGATGAACCCACCATTTCCTCCGTTACCCTCTTCAACCGTTTCCATTGGCCTGACTCCAAAAAGCTCAGCTCTTCCTCATATCAGAACACCCTTGTTCTAGCTGTTCCAACAGGGTCGACTTCCTTCATTCCAGACGAATATCTTGGCGTTGGTCCAAGAAGAATCCATCTTCCCCGTCTTCACCAGTCGCGCGTTTTGTTCGAAAATTGTGGGCGAAGACGCGTCGAAAATCTACGAGGTCCCGCTTTGTAATTTCCATCGTTCAAGTTTGCCAAAAAGGCCGGAAGCCAAATGTCTACTTACAAGTTGCAAACCTCCACAGGACACTCAGGAGCTACTCAGGACAGTGTCAACTCACAAGGAGACCCTTAGGTCAGTACATCGCCAAATATGTATAACAAATTTGTGTGCTGGTGGTCTCATTCGATGCAGAATTTGATTGTCTACAACTTTTCTTCGAGACAAAATCAATTTTGGGCGGTTCCGATGGTGAAGTCCGTAAATTTTCTAGGTTTCAATGATTAGGCAACTGAATAAGTAGCTAACAACTGGTAAGATTGTTTGAGGCAGGCAGATTACTGTGGGGTGGAAAATGGGGAAGTATTTTTTCCCTAGGAACGATTGCTTGCACTTGGAAAGCATCAGAAAAACAAACACTACTTTGGTGTCGCTAATTTTCTGAAATTTCCTGAACAGGTCATGGCTTAAGCACGTTCCATGCTAAAAATGTGTCCTCTGAAATCAAAATGTCAACTTCCCTTTTTCCGTTTCAGAGCTTTCTGAACAATCTTGGTTCTGTGCCTTTCCGTTGTTAATTCCTTCTCCGAGGCGAAACTAGGCATATGAAACTATGGTCCGATCTTGATGAAATTTCCATTGACTGTGCGGGTTAGCCCCGTGACGGTTCCCTTCAACTTCATCGCCGTTTGACAATTTGCAGCGTACGCGCATGTGCTAACGTGAATTTCCTGAAACTACGTTTTTCTCAGTTCTTAGACCGATTTTGCTCAAATTCGAAGGGTAGTTGGGGACTAACTCCTGGATGATTACTTACGAATTTCGTCACGATTGGATGAGTATTCGCTGGGCAAACTTGAAATATGTTTCCATAGCCTTAACTCCGGGAAAATGTAGGAATGTAGGAGATGACCCTTAAGGATATCCGATGGACTGATGCAAATGCTGGATGCAGTGATCCTTTGTGCACGCTTTTGGAACTCAAAAATAGTTTGAAGGTTGCTCAAGTTAGTCTAGAAGAGTATACCATACCTTGACCGGAAAGTCCCAAGTAGGCTGATGTGTAAAGAGTCCTTGATTGCTACTACTGGGCGTAGCTTCCTCAAGCCGTAGCAAACACTACTCAGGCGAGACTGTAGTTCGCTCGAGTGTGAGTGAAAATTCAGGTGTTCATCGACCTGTTCGCTCGGTTGGAAAATCGAAGCTCCGCGTTGTCCAGCCACAAGGTCAGATCTGGACCCCCACCACCCCGGGGCATGAACCAAACGCACTCTGTCTTCTGAATATTGAACATAAGATCATCGCAGTCAACCCATCTTTCAAGCTCAAGGTACTTATTCTGAACAATCTCGATGCAATGATTGATGCTGTCGCTGGTAACCAAGAAGTTGGTATCGTCAGCAATATTGATTACCCTCGTTTCAGACCCAGCAATTATATTGGGGAGGTCGTTAACGTGTACTAAGAACAACATAGGGCCAAGCAAGCTCCCTTGTGGCACCCCTCTTGACAG
Organism: Lygus lineolaris; assembly: GCA_030264115.1. Classification (NCBI taxonomy): domain Eukaryota; kingdom Metazoa; phylum Arthropoda; class Insecta; order Hemiptera; family Miridae; genus Lygus; species Lygus lineolaris. Next base: position 10,343,581 of record JAEMON010000012.1, read on the forward strand.
AACACTAATAGCGGAGATGCAGGGTCCATCGGGCTCTCAATATTCACCCTCCGCGGGCGCTGGGATAGGTAGGACCGAAACCAGTCCAGAGGGATGCCACGGATGCCCACTCCTTCCAACTTCCTCAATATGACCTTACGGGAGTCCACGTCGAACGCTTTTGCCATGCCAACGAAGCAACCAACCACACACTCACCTCGGTCGACCGCCTCATAGATGTGGCTGGTCATGTCAAGAAGTGCTGTCCCACAACATTTGTCCGTGTTGGTGGACAAGTCACCAAATTGCGCAAAACATGGATTATGCTGAACCCCAAGTGTGGCACATGAATGTTCACTGTTTTACAACGCTGATTCACATGGTGCTATCCGCTTCTCGATTTGACTCGATTTTAGAGGAATAATGACCGAAAATTTGGTTATTTCAGGAAGGCAGAAAAATAACCAAAATTATTATATATTATATATGTGACCAATGAAATCCTGCATGCAACGTAGTTATGTTGATTCGTTGTTTCTAGGTAAAATCGGTCGTGTTTTGAATGGGTAATTACCATCAATTTAAAAAAAACAAAATTTCTGAAAGATAATGGATCAAAAGGAACAAAAATGAAGTCTTAAGGCAAAAAATAGTGTATCTGTAATTTTGGAAAATGTATTGAAATATTTTATTACTGTAATTTTGCGGGAAGGTGACGTTGAATGTTATTGGCCAATTCCGTCCAAGATGCCAACCGAACAAAACGAAACATAAAGCCCATCACTGTTTGGGCTACTGATTAGTGAGAATAGGATTTACATAATTAATAAATCGATTGAATTTATTAATCAATAATTAATATTACTGAATTATTAAAATTTATCATACCTATTTTCACTACTCTCAATGCGATCTCAGTGCATTCTTTGGCCCAGTTCTTTTAGTGTGACGTAGGAAAGGTTTCTCAAGAGCCTTCAGAATTCCGCCTGTTATTCAAACAACTGAGATTTTATTCCAAGTTTTCTCCACTTTTTTTTCTCTTTGTATTGGTCGTGTTATTTTATTCCAAATAACAATACCAAGGCAGTAACAATGTGATTTTCTCATACACGATAATTTTGAAGCGGAATTTAAGTTCAACTGATGAGCTGTAGAACGAATTGTAGCCCGAAACAGTGTTTATTAGTGATTAGAAACTGTAAAACTGATCCAATAACTAGGTAAGGGGCAGGTAAATATGTATTAGCGAATTATCGAAGAAAATGAAGCTATTGCAAATGGCTTCAAAATTTTAGTAATGCGAATTTTTGAAAATTTTCTTGATGGAAATCCGTTTTAGACCATTTTAAAACGATTCCTGAAATTTAACATTTTTTCATATATATTTATAAATCATTAAAAAAATATTTCAAAATGTCAATAATTTTAAAAGGAAGGATGAGTTCGTTGGCCAGAATTTTTGGGGTGCTCCAAGGGGGCAAATTTTTAAAATTTAGTTTCAAAAATCCCTTTAAAAAAACGTGTTTTTTAAGGTTTTTGGTGTGCATTACTATCTCAAACATAGGAACATAAATATGGTATATTCGGAATCAGCGTGGAATTTCCTGTAAGAATCACAAACCAAATTGGTTAAAATTATTCTTTGAAAATTCGCTCAACAACTCATGCTACATGAATGGTACATTTTTATGTTGGTGTTGATTAAAATCAATGAGAATGCCAAAATTGATTTTGAGTTCTGTGGAGTCATTTGTATTGTTAGTACATGAGAATGTAGGCAAATGTGTTGTGTCGGTTTGTTGTTTTGGGAAAATCGACTCAAATGTGGTGATGGAGCCAAATTTAATTTTTTATTTTACACCTCGAGGTTGAAATGGGGTCCTAACTAGTCAATAATCGTACAAAATGTTGCAAAAAATGGTGAAACTGACCTGATTTTGGCGATGAAAAAAAACTGGTTTGGCGCCACTGCGGATCACTCGACGCACACTGTGGGGGGGACTTTGTGTTTACTGGAGCTGTGCTATTGATTGAGGGGGCCGGTCCCGGTGAAAGGGGGGCAGGGGGCATGCGCCCCTGGAACGAAACCCCTCTCCGGCGCCCCTAAAACACCCCCTTGTTCCGCCTAGAACTCTCCTTCTACTTCGTCGACCGAAGGGGGAAGGTTTTCTCGAGATCTCGGGGTTACCGTATCACTCGGGCTCTCCTTCACCTCTTGTTCTTCATTTCGTCGGAGGTCCTCCTCCTGTCTCGTTACGAAACTCCTCTCCTCTCCTCCCTGAGCGGAAATAAGGGCGCGCTCGGGAACACCCCTGTTCCCAGCGAAACACCCCCCCCCCCCCCCCTCCCCTCCCGTGTTCTATCGGAACACCCTTTATCTTGCCAGCTCTAGTGCTCTCACTTCACCTTCCTCAAGTGTCAGATACGTCAACAGGTGACATATTTACATCGTACTCTGAATACTTCCCTTGAGGGTCCCAAACACTTGAGACAGTCATAAACACCCTTGAAAAAATTCCAGTCATGTCGAGCCGCTTAAAAAGCAAAAAAATAAAAAAAATTTCTGACTTTTTTTTGTCAATTTAACCAATTTTTGGCTCATAAAATCATATTATTAGGGTAAAGGCACCAGTTATCGTCAGGTGCAAATATGGAACCAATGATTGAATCAATCAAATCAAATTCAATATTATTCAATAACACCGGGTAGGTACAGAATGCGGCAACAAAAAATATGAATGAAGTCCGAATAACAACAACAGGGGTGGCCGTTCGGTAGAGCCAGAACTGCACAGCAAAAAAAAAAAAAAAAAAAAAAAAAAAAAAAAAACCATAAATAACAACAGTCGCGATTTGGTAAGTTAAGCGGTTTGGTTGGTTGAGCGAATTTTCAAAGAATAATTTTAACCGATTTGGTGGGTGATTCTCATAGGAAATTCCACGCTGATTCCGAATATACCACATGTTCCTTAGTTTAAGATGGTAATTTACACCAAAAACCTCAAAAAACACCTCCAGCGATTTACGACTCTAAATTGTCAACATTTGACCCCTTGGAGTACCCCAAAAATTCTGCCCAACGAACTCATCCTTTCATTTGATATTATTGACATTTTGAATATTTTTTTGGTTTATTATTTTCAATTCATTGGAATCGAGCACGAAAAAAACAAAATTTTAACCCCCCCTCAAAATTTGAGGTTTTACGTTTCAAGATACGTAGAACCCAAAAATCGAATTAAAAAAAAAATCCGTCCGTCCGCCGTACGCGGCACTTTCCTTAGTTACCATGGTCCAAAATTAATGAAATTTGGTATACCGGCCCCACTTGGGGTCTAGTTGTGCCGCGAAGCTTGGCGTTATCGTCAGTCTTCTCTAAGGGGTAGAAAATAGGGGATGAAATTTTCAAAACGCCCTAGCTCGAAAATTTCAAATAGGAAGGTATATTTTTTCCATCGATTTAGAATTTTTGGGTATTTTATGTCAATGGGATCTTTGTAGATGGGCGATCTATACAGAAAATAATAAACCGTTATGTAATAATTTGCAGCGTTTTTTAAATAGATTCCAGAGTCAGACATTTGCCTGGAGTGACATACAGGATGATGTCTCACTTATGATCCGAAAAACTTCTCCCACATAACTACAGGTAATTTCCAACAAAAAGAGTCCCTTGACGTTTTGTTTTTAAACCACTTAAAACCTGAGTTTTTTTCACTTTTAAGATTTTTTTCTTGTGTTTTCGACCTTTGGTCACTAAAAAGGCCATAACTCCCTAATATGAAGCGTAAAACCAAATCTGAGTACATTGTTGGAAAGAGCAATAAATTTCCCATCTTCGCAGTCTCCACAAATAATTTTTTGAAGGGAACTTGAGGGCGAAAAATGAGCTCGAAAACTTAAATACGTAAAATCTTGAAAACTGCCTATTTTTCAAACGCTCACTAGACCTCCATAATTTCACTGATAAGCTATAGCCTGTGAGCCTAAAAAATGCGCAAAAGCTTCAGCTTTCCAATGGTATAGTCGGTTTTTATTGTTTAGAGGGCACTTTTTCGAGAAAATCGTGTTTTTATGCGGGAAAACGTGTGTTTTTCAAGGAAATCGAGT